>CAOLHI010000090.1:1350000-1736741 GCA_948474755.1 Ctenosaura bakeri | reverse complement strand
ATGGAATGTCCATCATGAAAGATCAACACAGATGAATTCTTTGTCAGTGCTAGTCTTAAAGGAAGCAAGAAATAGTTTTGGCATTTTCCCAATTTGTAACAAAAAAACATTACAGCATTCCCCAGTCAGCAGAAAGTCATCAAGGGCTGTACAGGAAGCACCTAAATCGCAGGAAGGCAGACGTGAATGATTTCCCTTCTCCCCTTAATTCCTTTGACCCCGTTTTTGCTTTCATTCATTGATAATTCTGGTGGTGAATGATTACTTAAGCACTTAAATGAAAGGTTAGCTGCTTGACTTAATGGGATGTACATTTTCAGCTTGGGCTGGCATTGGTGGTGGTGCCTCCACAGCATCCCCCAGGGCTGTTCATTTGGCCTGCCATACCATGCAGCTTCCCAGCCATGTACTCATCTCTGCTGGGTACATCTTCATACCCAGCAGCCTTTGTGCAGCTGGAAAAAGCTCCCAGCCAATCAGTTCAAACCTGTTGGCTTGAATTGATTGGCTCCTTCTACCCAGGCCAAAGCTCTAGGAAGTTTTCCATCTGGTCCAGGTATTTTGTATTTAGCTAGTCTTCTCTCTCCAGAGCTCAGTTCTTCTCTGCACATCATCCCTCCTACTCCCTGTCCTTTTTTTGTTGTTGTTGTATCCTGTGTACCGTAGTTAGGTTGTGTTTTTGCCCTTTATTGTCTCAACTTGAAAGGTGGTTGGCATGGGTCCTGGATCCCAGTCTGCTATATCTCTAGGTCACTAGGGCATTTCGATGGAGGTGGTTGCGAGGAGGGCAGGGTTGGCAGCAGAGACGTGGCATGGATTGGGTGCCTGCATCTCTGCACTACTGGGGAGTCAGGTGCTTTGTACCAGACTCCAGGAGGTCCTGGCTTTGAGTTTTTGATCTCATCGGTCAACAGGCGGGTTGGCTGATGCCAGGATCTGGACCCACGTGCAAGCCAACCCGGTTTTTGCTATAACAAATTGCCTCATGGTCTGTTCACCGTAATAAAGGCCTGACTGACTGACTATAACTAATAAAGTTATGGCCTATTTTCATGCAGCTTCAGTGTGTGTGGCCTGGTTGATTCCTTGCACTACACCTCTCAGCCCTGAGGATGCAAGTATTTTTCAAAACGAATTCAACTTTCTTTCAAGCATGCCCCAAGACAGTGGATGTGTTGCATTATGTTTCATAGACTATCAGAGGGAACAGGCAGATTGGAGAGAAGTATGTTGCCTTCCAGAATATGGCAGTCCTATGCTAGAGGTTACTTGGCAAGATTTACTCAGAGGTTTGTCTTGAAGGTGGAGAAAGTGTGGCTTTCTTGAATCAGCCAGAGGGTTTCTAGGGCTAGATGGGGTTTGAAATCTGGTCTCCAGAGTGACACTGCCACAACATGCTGGCTATTGCATTTAATACAAACCACTTCATTGTAAAAGTCTTTTTGCAAAACCTAAGTCTTTGTTTCCATGTTGTAATGAAGTTATACTAACCTACAACTGATCTAAACAACAGAGGAAATTAAGAGAAGTTGTGCAAATGGTTATTTTATTTTTATTTCTATAGCAATCATCTATTCAAGGAGTCGTATTTTCTGCACTGCTGCTGGAGGGATTTGTCGACGACGTGGTTGTCATCACAGAGAAAAGAGAGCTGGACCCTGCCGCAAAGGCGTTCCTTGCTGTCTGAAGTTCAAGTAAAGAATTAACCCACTGAAGTTGCAAGAAACAGCAAATAACTTGCCATTAAATGAACTTAAATCACGTGCCAATCAAGATGAATAAATCATTCTCATTTTATCTACTTATTTGATTAATATTAAATTTCTATGAAGGTCATCTTCGATAGAGATTTTCATTCTTCTCCTCAACCATACTTGCATGTTGTTGTTGTTGTTGTTGTTGTTATTAACTGCCATCAAGTTGACTTTGATTCTATGAGTCTACTCTAAGCAGCATCAGCAGTGGTTTTAGCTCCATGTCGGGAACCAAAGCAAATAAATATTTGCATGCGAACTTTTGAGGGTGTCAACCTGAATGCTTCCAGTCTTCTCAGAATTTGGACCAGAAGCAGGGTCAGGCGGGGTTAATGTGGGTAAAAGCCCACTAGGAAATACCAGGGGTCTCTAGGAAGAGCTCAGAAAGAATCCCTCCTGAAACCAGGGAGAGCCACAATCAGTCAGAGATGACTCAACTGCATTTGAGGGACCAAAGTGAACTTCATATAAGGATGTTCCCTATTTTCTTGAAGTGTGGGAATGGAATTGATGGCATCAAACTATCTGTCTCATTCCTCTCTATTGTTCAATTCTCTGAGCAGAGACAAGTGATTTCACAGTTGTTATGAATATACCACTAAGTGATAGAGAAGAAAGATATTTGTTGAATTATACCACTGCCTTCCTTACTGGACATTTGGGAATCATTTTCAGCTGATAGGCCTGCTTGGAAAAAAATAAAACAGTTCTAATTAGTGAGAAGAAAAAGCAGTGTGTCACAGCTTCAAAATTTAGAAAGAGAAACAAGTACTAAAGCTCATGGAAGCCAGAGCCTGTCCTGTCTAACTTTACTACAAAACAGTCTGAGCTGAGCAGTCCTGTCTTACTGAACACTTCTGATAAGGAATATGCCACCGGTCAAGATCCACCAGGGATGTTTGCTGAATTCTACTTACTTCCTGACTCCTGGGAAACATTTTCTTCTGAAATTTCAAGAGTTCTTGCATTTGTCTTGGTCTTTACTTGGAAAACCAGATAGAGCAAAGACCATCAGAATGGTTTTCTTGGTGAAAACCTCACAGGGAGATCTGAATCACTGGTGATGCCAGTACAGCTAGTAAACCATTGAAGGAAACAAGACTGGAAACCTTGCATTTATAGCAGGATATCAAAGAATTAGAGCTTGAGAATAGTCGATGTGGCCCTTGTTTCTGTGGAAGAAATTGATACAGAACAAATTTATTTAGTCCTAGCCCATATTTGAAGAGACTACTCTGCAGGTAAACACCAGTTGTTACTCGCAGATCAGTGAGATCTGAACTTCTTAGTTTTGTTTGCTATTGATTATTGCTTGCTCTTCCCTTGCAAAAGGCTTATTTCATGGCCTCTTTCCCTGATTAAAGCTCCTTCTGAATTGCCTCAGGTGGCATCTTTGAGCTTTTCCCTTCACTTTAAGCTGGCTCCAGGTAGAACAGACTCGCCCACCAGTTTGTAACATTTCGCTTCCATACTCTGCAGCTTTTCCAGCTTCCCTTCAATTCCTGAATATAAAAACTCCTATGGCAACATTTACATCTTACCATCTTCTCTATGTTTTCCGCCCCCCCCCTTGATATTCTGGAAACTGAGGAAGATGCAGGATTCTGGGGAAAAAGAAAGGGCACTCAGTCACAATTTGGGTACCTCATTATTGAGGCAAGAACCCCACACCTCATTCAGGAGAGTTTCACCCAAGTTTTCTGCTCCTTTGAATTTCTTTTCCACCATCCTCATCGACAACAACAATATTTATCTCTTACCCCCTCTTCTCATAGATTGAGGTCGGGAGCAGCAATGAGTTAACACGTAACATATAACATCAGTTAAAATGGGAACATCAGCTAATATCCATGAGCTCTATTTAGATGATTTTAAATTGTGAATGTTAGCTGCAAATTTTAAATATGCATTGAAAGTTTTAATAGGTGTTGGTATTTTTTTGTTCTTTTAAATTGCAATGATGTATTTTAACTTATATTCCACATCTGGTGTAAAACTGTCAGAAGTGGGAAGAGCCAGCCAAAGAGCTAGGCAGGTGAAGGAAAGAGGCAAGTACAGACTCCCAGTGAGTAACCCAAGGCGCAAGCAAAGCCTGGGGATGGAGTGGTGGAATAGCCTGCAACCAGATGCTAAAAGCCTCCCCATCTACCAAGAAAGAAGCTACAAAAGAATGACAGTTCATAGTCCAGCTCCCTGCCTGTGCCTCACTTCCAGCAAGGTGGTGGAGGCAGAAATACTTACCAAGAGGAGGAGGCGGCGGTAGTGGGGAGTGTCCGGTACAAACAACTGGTGGAAATGCTAAACTGAGCCAAGTCAAGGTCCAATCCAAAAATCCAGAAAGGTGAGGTCCGTCCAGAGGGGTCAAGGGAGTCGGAACACAAGGGTCATGGGGGCATGCTAAGTAATTGCTACAAGCAAACAGCAAGCCACACTGACATACCTAAATAGCCCACGAAACAGGTGTCACTTCTCATTCTTTTGTTTCCTTGATGTAGCCCAAATGGCCTCCCTCTGAGCCATTCGTTTCAGTTTCCTCCGTGATTGGGGACTGAGGGTCCAGGTGAATGTCATTCCTCTAAGTCTCTGCTGGCTCCTTCTCCCTCTGGAGCTGGCTGGGGCAACTCCACCTCTACTTGTCCTTCAACTGATGGGAGTGTTTGCAAGCTGGTTTGATCTATCCCTGGCTCTGTTCTGGCACAATCAGTGGCTCCTCAACCCCTGAGCTGTCATCTTTCACAGGCAGGAGGCAGGGAAAAATGGGGAAAAAGTCAGGCAGAAGAAAAACCCCTGAGATCAAGGAGAGGCCAAACCCAAGAAGATGAACGGGAAGGAGGGGAATGGCAACCCTACCTGACCTGGAAGCGGGGGCTGAGACATGACCCAAAAGAGAGCAGGCACAGCCATGGAGGTGGTGAGGTGTCAAGAGGGAAACCACCATCACAGAACACTTTAAGAGAGGTAGTCCTTACAAGGGATTTTTAAGTTATTTCAGTTCCAAGCCTGTCCTCCTTGACTCTTCCCAGTCTGTTGCCCTCCGATGACAATGCTCGCTTTTTCTCTGTACTTCTTCTTTCTTTCCTCCCTCCCGGATACTCTTCCTTCACCTTGTCTTCCTTCACTGCTTCTTCTCTCCTTCTGCCCATCATGCCCCTCCAACACGACGTTGACCAAAGAACTCAGGGGAAGGCCAGGGCTGGTGAAAATATATACTCAGCACCCAACCTGAGAGAAAACCACCTGGCTGGGTGGCTCTGCCCTGCACCAGCTCCAACAGCCAATAGATTCAAATTGCCAATTGAAACCCATTGGCTGTTGGAGCTCCCTTCCCAGGAGGCCACATGGGTGCAGGTAACCCTCTGGGAAGGAGAAACTTGATGATGGTGTTGTCAACGGCAAGGCGTGGCAGGCAGCCAAGAGCCAGCTAATAGGTCTTTTCCCAGATAAGACAGACAGGCAATAAATCAAAGGGTTTTACTTCAGCAGTGGGTAGATAAGGCAGCAGTAAACTAAAGAGTCTTTTGCAGCAAAGATATTCCCTGGCTGTTACATCACAGTCAGGCAAAACAGCAAACAGGGTCCACGTACCACAGAGTTTGTTCCTCAGCCAGTCGGGCAGCATTTCAGGAAGCAAGGCAAGAGTCCCCAGTAGCCCAGCAGGCATACCCAAAATGGACAGTTGTGAGCCGACAAAGACCCAAGGCTGAGTGAGTGCTTTTATTAAGCAGGCCCTCACCCAGGTGCTACCTCAGTTGGAGCTTGATTGCTTGGTGTTTCCTCTTTAAACGCTCTGACCTTCTGAGAGCACTCTTTTGCTCCCGATGCTGCTGGTAAGTAGGCACCTGTTCTTGAATCTCTGGGTCTAAGGCAGCCCCTGGCTCCATTGCTGGGGCTACTGGGGCCAAGGGCTCTGTGTCCAGGGCAGCCTCTGGGGTGGGCTCTGCTGGTGCAGCAGGCTTCATGGCTTTGAAGTCCTCTGGTTCAGACTCAGAGCTTGAGTCCTGGAATCCCAGGGTCCTGACAGGTGTTACCTTGTATTCTGGGGGTCCCGGGAAGGGTGTCCAAATAACCAAGCAAAAATACAAGATGGGGACATTAACTTGAGCACTCCCTTAAACTAATGAGAGGCAGGGTAACCTAGCAGGGATTTCTAACCCAATGTCTACGGAGTCAGGTCAGAGGAGCAGTCAGACAGGTTTTAAAATAGTAAAAATGATATCTTTATTAAAGGAAAAACAACAGAAAAGACACCACAAGCACACAGCTCACTAAGAAATTAGAAATAAGAGTTTTCAGGGTAAATGGGCGTTACGACACCTTATCTCGTAGTCCTGGAGAAAAGCAGAGGATTGCAGGGAAGAAAGCTCAGCGCGATTCACTGAGGGGAGCTCTCTGGACAAACCGACAGCAAGGCTGGATGAGACTCAGGAGCAATCCGAGGTGTGCTCGGAATTGGAGAGTTTTTATAGGGTGGATTGTACCCAGAGGCCATGCCACACTCGATGAGAAAATGTGAGTTTGGAGCAGGACAAAGCATTAGGAAAGGTCAAGTTATGCATGATTGGTTTGGGCAGGTTTGACAATAATGAAGCCAGTATGTAAATAGCTTGGCATTGTAAGGGCATCGGCTCGAGGCCAAGCATCTTTGTGTAGAGTCGCACTTAAGCAAGGAGTGTCTGCAAAAAGAGGTCCCTGAAGCAACGGAATGGTGTTAATCTGCCTTCCTAGGTGGAGAATGGAATGCCAAACCATTAACTGGCCGTGCCTGTTTACGTGCTTGGCCGGTGGCCTCTCAAACACGTGGAGCAGGGCGGCAGAGGAAGGTCAAGTGAAGGCCAAATAAGTTTGATATCATGCAATATCTAGTGCTATCACCGGGTATATCTGAACCATAGTAACAATGGCATGGCTGGCAGCCTCCAAAGGGCCACCAACCAGGGATGCAAACCAGCTGCTCAGTAAGTCAGGCAGTCATCTTGTTTTTCACCAGCATCATAATTCTTTCTTGGTTTCCTGAATATCAGAAAAAAAATTGTGAAGAAGATGCCAAGATCTAAATTTTTCCAAAGGACTTTTTACATCCCGTAAGTGGGGAGAAGCTAGAAAAGCTGGAGAGAGTCAGAGAGAAATGTCACAGAAGTAAGTGGGTGGGTCTGTTCTCCCAGAGACAGCTTAAACTGAAAGGAAGAGCTCAAAGATGCTGTCTGAGGCAATTCTGAAGAAACTTTAATCAGGCAAGGAGAGAATAAAATAAGGCTTTATCAAATGAAGAGCAAACAATAATCGATAGCAAACAAAATCAATAAGTGCTGATCTCATTGATTTGCGAGTAACAACTGGTGTTTACTTGCAGAGTACTCTCTTCAAATATGGGCTAGGACTAAATAAATTTGCTCTGTACTAATTTCTTCTACAGAAACAACGGCCACGCAGATAATTCTCAAGTCCTAATTATTTGACACTCTGGTATAAATGCAAGGTTTCCACTACTGATATCTTCAACAGTTTTCTACTGGGGTGGTATCACCAGTGATTTAGATCTCCCTGCGAGCTTTCCACCATGAAAACCTTACTGATCTCCCTTGCTCTGGCTCTCTTGGTTTTCCAAGTAAAGGCCAAGACAATTGTTAATGCTCTGGATGTTTCTGATGAAAATGATTCCCAGGAATCAGGAGGTGAGTAGAATTCAGCAAACATCTTTGGTGTACGCTGACCAGTGGCATATTCCTTATCAGAAGTGTTCAGTAGAAAGGTAGGGCTCAGCTCAGACTGTTTGGTAGTAAAGTTAGATAGACCAGACAGTCCTTGGCTTCCATGAGCTTCCCTATTGGTTTCTCTTTCTAAAGGTTGAAGCCGTGCTACATAGCGTTTTCCTCCCACTAATTCTATAACCGCCTTTTTGTTCCCATTCAGGCCGGTCAGTTGAAAATGGTTCCCAAGATGACTCCCAACAGGAAGGAGGTGAGTGTCATTCAACAAATATCTTTCTTCTCTATCTCTTAGTGATATGTTCTTTATAACTGAGAAAGCATATCTTTCTGCTCAGGGAATTGAACAATAAGAAGAGATGAGCGAGAGAGTCTGATGCCATCAATTCCATTCCCACACCACAAGAACTTGGGGAGCATCCTTTTATGAGGTCCCCCTTGGGTCCCCCCAATACAGTTGAGCCAGAGCTGACTGATTGTGGCTCTCCCTGGTTTCAAGCCTGACCCTGCTTGTCTTCCAAAATCTGAGAAGACTGGAGGCATTCAGGGTGATGCTAGGGTGAGGCCCCTCAAAAACGTTGCATGCAAATATTTCTTTGCTTTGATTCTGACATGGAGCTAAAACCCACTGCTGATGTTGATTAGAGTACACTCATTGAATCCGTTGAATTTACCTCTGTTTTCAGATATCATTCCACAACTCATTGAATGTGTCTACTCTACTTGGGACTGACCACGGGGATCCAGGAGTGAATGAGCCTCCCTTGCCCCTTACTTCCTTTGATCCTGCTCTTGCTTTCATACATTTTTCTAAACTATTTTTATTATGAAAAAGGAGAAAAAAAACACAAGAAACATGCCACTACTATAACAATGAACTACTGTGATCTAAAAACTTCCAACTACACATAAACAACTTACAAAGATACTGACATACTTATATACTAATAATACAAATAGTGCATATCAATACATAATTTGGAAAAAAGACAATTTGCAGTCTATACATAACAATCTACAAACATACTAACACACATAGGTACGAATAATAGTGATAATACATACCAATTACTTAATTAACAGAAAAAAACAAAAGAAACTTCCCTCTCGAGTGAGGTACAGCATTATTGTATACTCAAAAGTATTGTTAAAATAAACCTCTCCATAATAGAAAAGGGAAGACTAGTTATTCTGATTACCTCACAACAGTGTTGATCTCTGATTATTTATCAACAATACCATTATCCACAATAAATCCTTGTTCTCTTCAAACTTACTATTAATGGTATTCATTCACATCCCTAATTTTTCAGAAAAAAACAATCCTCATCCAAACTTCTTCTCCTTCCTCCCACCAAAACATCATCAGGGGAGTAACAACCAATAATTTATAGTTACAAATGTGAAAAATAATTTATATCATTCCTACTTGAACTTAAAGAGGTACCATATTTCTGAAATACACCATATTCTCCCATTAGTCTATAGAGAAAAATTAAAAAAGACTAAATCGAGGAAAACCCCGATAAGATCGCTCCTAAATACTCAGGAATGGAAAGCATTGGTTGAAATTTCCTTATTTTCAGGAAATACTGTAAACAACTCCCAGGCCTTAAAGAATTTGCTGTCCATCTCATGCTCCAATCTAGAAGTCGTTTTATCCATCTGTGCAATTTCAATAACTTTCTCTAACCATTCATCAACCGTGGGGATGTAGGTCGATTAGCGGTATCTGGTATTTGTTGATGGTTCTACTGGTGAATTATTATATAAGCACTGAAATGCAAAGTATTTTTCAAAAAGTAGTCCGGTTTCTTTCCAGCATCCTCTAAGACAATAGATGTGTTTCATTGCATTTCACAGACTTTCAGAGAGAGCAGGCAGGTGGAATCATTGCCTCCCAGAAAACGGCAGCGCTATTGTTACCCTGTATGCTGGGGGTCCCAGAACGGACACCCAAATAACCAAATAAAAACGCAGGATTGGGGAATTAAGCTCGAGCACTCTCTTAAGATAACGAGAGGCAGGGTAACTTCAGCTAGGATCTTGTACCCTATGTCTACGGCTTCAGGTCAGAGAGCATAGCCAGACAAGTTTTAAAGTGACAAAAATAAGTTTTATTGAGAGATAAACAGCAAACAAGACAACACACACACACACTAGCTAACTTGGAACTAGAAATGGAGAGCTTTGGGGATGAGAAATACAACACCTGGTCTCGTAGTCCTGGAGAGAAGCCGGGGTTCCAAGAAGGAAGGCAGACTCAGTTATTGGGAACTGAGGGGAAAACTTCACTGGATAGAGCAGGAGCAAGGCGGGACGGAAGTCCAGGGTGATCCAAGGAAGTGATCCAAGGAGCCCAAAAAGCGGAGACTTTTTATAGGGTGGATTTTACCTACAGGCTATGCTATACTCGGTGAGAACAATGGAGATTTGGAACGGGACAAAGGAGTTGGAAAAGGTCAGGTTTTGCATGATGAGCTTAGTGCTGGATGACAATAGTATGGCCAGGATGCTGATGGCCCAACATAAAGGAACGGCTCGGCTCTTGGTCAGCGGCTTTGTGAAGATACGCGCCGAGCAAAGTCGGTTTGCAGGGAGGTTTTTCCGTAAAGCATCGGAGAGGCTTAAGTTGCCTGCCTGAATGAGGTTTTGGAATGTACAAACATTAACCGCCGTGCCCCAGACGTGCTTGTCCAGAGGACCTCTGCGAACACGTGGAGTAGGGTGGCAGAGAAAGGTCAAGCAAAGGCCAAATTATTTGATATCAAAAGGATATCTAGTGCTCTCACCCGGCATATCATTACCGTAGTAACACTATGCTAGAGCTTACTATGCAAGATTTATTCAGAGGTTTGCCATTACCTTTCATGAAGGTAGAGAGAGTGTGACTTTCTTGAAATTGCCCAAGAGGGCTTCTATGGCCAGATGAGACGATGACTTCTGGTCTCCCAGAGTGTAACCACCACACCACACTGTCTCTGGTATTTTCATACAAACCACTTGGCTGTAGAAGTTTGTTTTGCAAAACCTAGGTATTTATTTTCTTGTTGTAGTGAAGCTAAACTAAACCACAACTGATCTAATCTACCGAGGAAATTAACAGAAGTTGTGCAAATGGTTATTTTATTTTTATTTCTGTAGCAAACATCCATTCAAGGAGTCGTATTTTCTGCACTGCTTCTGGAGGGATTTGCCGACCTTTCTGTTATAGCAATGAAAAGAGTGGTGGATACTGCGTCACAGGCGTTCATTGCTGCCTTTCTTTCAAGTAGAGAACAAACCCAGTGGAGAATCAAGACACAGCAAATAACTTGTCATGAAATGAAATGAAATCTCTGGCCAATCAAGATGAATAAATCATTCATATTTCATCTGCTTATTTGATTAAAATTAAATTTCAGTCCAGGTCCTGTGCTATAGAGTTTTCATTCTTCTCCTCAATCACACTATTATGTTGTTGTTGTTAACTACCATCAGGTTGACTTTGGTTCATGGTGCCCCTGTGAGTGAGAGAGCTCCAGGTTGCCCTATCATGCTCAGGTCTTGCAGATTCAAGACCGTAGCTTCCTTGATGGAGTCTGTCTACCTGTAATGCAGTCTTCCTCTTTTCCTTCTGCCTTCTACCTTAACAAGTGTTATTGTCTTTGCCAGGAAGTCATGTCTTCTCATGGTATCTCCAAAGTATGACAGCATCAGCTTAGTCATCTTGGCTTTGAGGGAGAGTTCAAGCTGTTATTTGTCTCTTTGGCAGGCCACAGTATCCAAAAAACCTCTCCTCCACCATCACATTTTAGATAACTTGATTCTGTTCCTGTCAGCTTCCTTCATTGTCCTGCTTTCACAATTATACATAGAAACTGGAAATGCAATGGCATGGACATATTCAGGTTGACAAGTAGAATGTCCAGCTCAGAAATCACACCAGTGTTTAATCTGGAATAAAAATAATAAATAAGGCCCTTTTCACATGCGGGGAACCGAAACAGGGCGGCGCACACAGGGGCGGAGATTACCTGCGTGCGTTTTGCTCCGTCCCTGTTCCGTCCCTGAGGGGAGCGCGGTTCTGCCGCTCCACACGCCGCCGAATTTCGGCGGCGTTTGGCGGTGTCCAAAATGGTGGCTGGCGGCTTCCAGTGGTGCTCCCCCAATCCGGTCAGCACGCCAGCCGGAAGCCCGCCCCTGGGCAGATCTGCAGAGACGCACTAATGCGTCTCTGCAGATTCACACTGGGAGCAGCGGCGGATTAGTGCTGGCGAGTTTCGTAAAAACCACCTGGGAATATGGTTTTTAAAAAACTCGCAGCACCACCCTTGCGGCTGCACTAGAGCGGTTGGAGGTGTGGAGCCTCACCTTTTCCAACCACACTAGATCGCCCCGTGGTGTGAACGACCTCCATCTCAGATCATCTGGACGCAGAGTTTACCCCCGTGTGGAAATGGCTTAAGTAATAATCTAAACATTTGAGAAATACATCCTACCAAATATGCTTCAAAAATGTATTATACATGATTATTTTATTACCATAAACTTTAAATATTTGGGAATTATTACAAGAAAGTGAAGCATGTTTTAAATACATTACTGAAGTTAAGCATGTCTGAGAAATCATTTTATTGGTTGACTTATTTGCTGGTATCTGCTGCTAAAGAATATTTAGATTATGTCCAAAGTGTTATTAAAAAGAGGACCTATAAATGGTTTCTAATATCTGGAAAAAGAGATTGCTGAAAAAAGCCAATCCTCCTGTTCTAGTGTTCCTGCTGGTGGCCTTATAAAAGGTTTCTAACATCTGCAAATAAAAAATGTTCAACAAAACAGCTTTGCTGTTGCTTTATTTGTCTATATTTTACAAACGTTGGCTATGAATAAATGCTAGTAAAACTAGGTAAGTTTTTCAGTCTGAGAATGACTTTTTCTTTGGTCAGACCCCACCTGAAATACTGTGTTCAGTTGTGGGCACCAAAGTTCAGGAAGGATACTGACAAGCTGGAATGTGTCCAGAGGAGAGCAATCAAAATGGTAGAAGGCCTGGAAACCATGAAGCCCTATGAGTTAAAGCTTAGGGAGCTGGGTACGTTTAGCCTGGAGCAGAGGTGGTTAAGAGGTCACATGTAGGCAATGTTCCTTTGAAGAGATGTGATATGGAAGATGGAGGAAGCCTGTTTTCTGCTGCTCCAGAGACTAGGACATGGAGAAAAATCTTCAAACTTCAAGAAAAGAGATTGCATCTATACATGAGAAAGAACTTCCTGATGGTAAGACAGGTTCAACAGTGAAATATACTGCCTTGGAGAGTGATGGAGTCCCCTTCCTTGGAAGTTTTGCTTCTCTCTTCCCATTTCATTCATGCATCCATTCTCTCTCTCTCTCTCTCTCTCTCTCTGTGTGTGTATGAGAGAGAGAGAGAGATGGGAGTAGGAATGTTTTTAAAATGTGATTTTTTAAGTTGCAATATGTTCTTATGTTTTTATTAATGTTAACATAAGCTTAATTCTGGGGCGGAAACAGGTTTTTCTGTTCCTTGAGAGGTGTCAAGAATTTTGGATGGATGTCTAAAGAGGAACTGGGAAAGGAGAAATTACCAATGGTAAATTCAGACATGTAGACAGCAAGTGTAGGGAGAAGGTTAGAAATGCTAAGGTGCAGAATGACTTCAAGCTTCCTAGAGAGGTTAAAAACAATAAAAAGGGCTATTTTCATTAAATTTCTAGCAAAAGGTAGAATAAGGAAAAGGAGAGTCACTACACGGATAAGATGGTGCAAACCTAACAAAGGACAGAGAAAAGACAGAACTTCTGAACACCTTCTTTGGAAACTTCATTTGCTTCAAAACATGGCAGCCAGATTGCTTACTGGCACATCTCAGTCAGCATATCACAATAATATTAAAGTTACTCCAGTGGCTGCCAGTTAGTTTCTGTGCAAAATGCAAAGTGTTGCTTATTGCCTTTAAAGTTCTACATGGGCTTTTTTCACACAGCATTTTCCATGCTGAAGAGGGCCTGGAGCGTCGCACGATTGTGAGCTGCGATCTGCACGACGCACTCACAATTGTGCAATGCTCCAAGGGCTGGCAGTGGAGTAATAAGGGATGAGTATCTAGAATTCTCAGCCAGAAGGTTCTAGTGCCTCACCAAAGTACACGTCCCAGTATTAAGTAGGATACCTCACTTACAGTTAAAGTGGAATCATACTTCAGTAGTGTGAATGGCCTCTCTGTATCTCCAGTTACAACAGATAGCATAGAAGACTTTTATGACAGCATGAACTATCATGAACTGCAATCAACTTCCTCAATTACGTGAAACAATTATGTTTGGAATTTCTGGCATATATACAACATGCATCAGCACCTTCGTGGTCTAGCAGTCTGAGTGTTGGACTATGACTGTGGAGACCAGAGGTGAATCCCCATTCAGCCACAGAAACCCAGTGGGTCACCATGGGTGAGTCACACTCTCTCAGCTTCAGAGGGACATAAAGGCAAACCCCCTCTAACAAATCTTGCCAAGAAAACACCATAATCTTATGGATTCCAGAAGTCTGAAATAACTTGAAGGTACAAAACAACAATATACAGGGTTGTGATGGAATTGTGTACAGTGAGATTAGAAGGAAATGAAGCAGAAAGTACTGAAAAATTATTCTTACCTTTTGTTTTTATGAAAAAAAATCCTATTAATGCTTGTAATGTAATGTTAGATATCAAGTTGGTAATATAAACCCCTATTAAAACCCAGACCTCCTAAATTTACTAGTATGTCCTCATTCTGTGTCTTTGAATCAGGTCCAACTTATAGTGACCCTACCAGAGGGTTTCTTGGAAAGATTTATTCAGAGGAGGTTTGTCACTGCTCATTCCGTTTAGGTTGAGAGAGTGTGATTTGCCCAAGGTCATCCCTTGATTTCCATCACTGAGCGTTCTGTGGCATTCTTTTCCAACACTCTGACTTTTGGCTCCCACTGGTGTACAACATCAGAAGTGGGATAGTGTTCAAGCAACTATGAAATCTGCAATTATCTACAGGGTATGTTGCAGTAATGGATGGATTTCATCAGCAGTGTCAGAACTGACTGCATCAGGAATGTTCAAAACAGAGGGAAATTCAGCTCAAAATTTTCTTTCTTTTTTTTAATACAGGAGTAAGCACACCATCTGCTGGAGATGCAGGATATTACACTTTCCTGCATCAGACTATAAATGAATAAATCTTTATTTTGGCCAACCACCAGAAAAGCTAAGTAAACAAAATAAAATACGGTATTAAAAATCAAGTAAAATAATTATGGCTTTATGCTATACAATACTGTTTTATGCTATCTCATGAGGTTGTACTATGAATAGATTACATTTAATACTGTATTAAAACTCAGACCATTTCCGCACTACAGTGTTAAACTGCTGCTATTCCACTTTCAATGCCCTGTGGAATTCTGGGGTTTGTAGTTTACTGAGAACAAAGAGCTCTTTGGCTGAGAATTCAAAGTGCCCTTCCCTAAACTACAAACCCCAGAATTCCATAGGAGGTTGATAGTGGAATAGCAGCACTTTAACACTGTAGTGCGGAAATGGTCTCAGAACATGAGTACAGCTATAACTCCTGCCAATCTCCAAGGCTTTTGGCTAGAGTGGAAGACTAGCAATAGACTTTGGCTGACTCCTCTTAGGAAGTTATGTTGCTGTAGGCTAGGCTTATGAACTTGTAATGGTTTGGTATTCACATTTACAATCATAGTACCGTTGCCAAGACCACAAATGCCCACTGCAACCTACCAAAGGTTGGAGTTCTGCAGTACTGGTAAGCAAAAACCTGGGGTCTTTCCACACTACATTGTTGTGGTGCTATTAATACACTTTCAACAGCCTGTGGAATTCTGGAGTTTGTAGTTTACAGAGGCCAAAGAGCTCTCTGGCTAAGAATTCTAAATGCCCCTCCCCAAACTGCAAATCCCAGCACTGAATAGGATGTTGAAAGTGGAATAATAGCACTATAACAGTGTAGTATAGAAATGGGCCATTTCCGCACTAGCCTGTTATAGCACTATGATTCTACTTTCAACATCCTCTGGAATCCTGGGGTTTGCAATTTCAGGAGGGGCCGGAAACTGCAAACCCCAGGATTCCAGAGGCTGTTGAAAGTGGAATCATTGCACTATAACAGGCTAGTGCAGAAATGGCCAAGGTCTTGAATTATGTTGCATCCAGTCCTCTCTCACCAGCAAATGGGATGATAATGAGCACAAGCAGACACCATAGCCACTTCTCATTATACCACCGCTTACTGATGGGAAGGGGCTAGATCCATCATCCTTCCATTCCCCGCTCACCCGTGCAGTAGAACTGCATCCTTCAATATGGCTACTTGGCTTTTAAGGTAGCTTATGGAGCTCGGATGAGGAGACGGAGCATAGCCACATTATCATAGATATGGACAGAATAGCAACCTCTGATTACAAATGTTAACTTTCCAGAGATAATCCTAAAGATCTCCCATTGTAAATATCATGCAAAATTCCCACAAATATTGCCTTGGGCTTCACAAATTAATAAAGGAAGTTGGAAAACGAAGACTCCCCCCCCTTAGGCAAAAGTCTGACATTGTGTTGGCAAGATATTAATCTCCATTCCTACATTGGCTATGATACAACATCTTCCTGCTAAATGTTGGCATTGTGAAATTGACTGTCTGGCAATGTGCTTGTTTATTGTTCCATTGTGCAAAGGAGAATTATGCACAGTGGTTGTTTCTTCACTTCCAAGTGAATCACATGCTACGCTGAAGGCACTGAGAGATAGTGATGCATCATCCAAGAATATATAACTGCATGGCTGGAATTTGGTAGGTTAGTCCCAACTGGGGATGTAATTCTTTGTGAATCTTGCTTTTGAAGAGGCAATGAATAATTTTAGCTTTTTATTTCCTGCTGTGAGAAGCTCTTCAAAAACTGTGCAGCTTTCAAAGAGTATTCACAGTCTAGGAGAAAGGACCTTTCCACGCTACACTGTTATAGTGCCATCATTCCACTTTCAACTTCTTGCAGAATCCTGGGTTTGCAGTTTAGAGAGGGTCATTTAGAAGTTCAGCCAGAGAGCTCTTTGGCCTCAGGAAACTACAAACCCCAGAATCCCACAGGATGTTGAAAGTGGATTGGTAGCACTATAACAGGGTAGGGCAGAAAGGCCCTTATTCTGTGCAAAATTCATATGTGAGTTTTGTTTGTTTTTGTGTGTAATTTTCTGGGTAGGATATATCACCTTCTGCAAAGAAAATATCTCTGTGTAGAAATATGATTTTATATCTATTGCATAGTGTATATAATACAATTATTTGTAATACAAGTGCTGTAAAACTATAATATAAAATGTAATATTTTTAATATAATATATTCCCCAAGCAGGAAAAAAAATTCTGTTTTCTGTGTCAAAAAAGTGTGTGAATTCTGTACAGAATTATCTCCTAAATTGCAAAGATTCTCATGAGACCAAGATTCTCCTTGTCAGAGTTTTCTGGCACTTGAGAAATATGTGGTTTTATCTATTTTTTAAAAAAATATTCTTTCCGTTCCTACTCACAAATAAAGTAGACCTATTGAACCAGTTGTTCACTGCTATGTCAATACCTAAGTAAATCAGTTCAATTGCTCTCTTCTTTTTGGGGCTAATTATAGGATTTAGGCCAATGTAAAAGGCTTCAAGAACTCTGTTTATGCAACCACGAACTGAATACAACCATCGCACAATGATCAAAAAAGTCCAATCACGGGTGTAAGGGAATGTGTGTGTGTCTGTGCGTGACACCAACAGGATTCTGACCTTTGCTCGAGGGGCTGAATAGTTTTCCACAAATTTACTTAAGGCATTCCGGAAGGCAAACTCCTAACCCGTACATTCTCAAACAAATCAAAATTCTTTTGACACCTCCTGACATTCTGCCAAACCAGTTTTGCAGGTAGACTTCCTCTTCCATCAGTATCCTGGGGCTGAAGTTTATAGAATTGCCACCCCCAAGCACACATTCTGCAGGTCCTTTCTAAAAAAAAAAAAGAAAGAAAAGGGGAAGATTCTTAAGGAAATAGCATTACAGTAATGCTTGAGGAAATTGGCCTTTTCTAACCACTAGAGAGACTGGATTAAAGTCCTCATTTATTTCTGAAACTGTGCAAACATTTAGGCCATTTCCGCACTAGTCTGTTATAGTACGATGATTCCACTTTCAGCATCCTCTGGAATCCTGGGGTTTGCAGTTTCGGGAGGGGCCGGCTGGCCCCTCCCGAAACTGCAAACCCCAGGATTCCAGAGGATGCTGAAAGTGGAATCATCGCACTATAACAGACTAGTGCGGAAATGGCCTTGATGAGGATGATTTCTGTAAATCCTCAAAGGTGATCAAAGAATTGACATGCCTAAAAAGCACAGGCAACAGTTAACATTTTGGTTGTGGTTAACTGCTGTCAAGTTGGCTTTAGAACAAACTTGTTTTCACCTGCTCTAGAAGCTGGAACACAAACCGACGGATTCAAATGATGAGAAAAGAGATCCCACCTATGCATTAGGCAGAACATTTCTACTGTAATTGCTGTCTTATCAGCAGAATTGTCATGTCCTTTTTTTTATGTATCATTTTTATTAAAAGTTTGTCTCGAAAATAAACCCCCACACCCACTTCCATGCTTAAGTCTTCCAGTTGAAATTGCTTATTTCCATTCCATTGCAAACATAATTTCCATCTTACAGAGAGAAGAACAGTTACATTATTTCTTCTTTGATTTCTTATACGTTTATATCCTTACCCAATCCAGTACTCTTTTCCATTCTTTCTCAAATTCTGGATTGATATATTCTTCAAAGAAAATGCTAACTTTTCCATCTCTATCATACCCAGAACTTTTAACTTCCATTCTTCTATATCAATATGATTCTTTTCTTTCCAGTGCTGCGCATATGTCAACCTTGCCACAGTTATTAAATTTAATAATATCTTCTCATGACTTCTTATTTCCCTTTGTTGCCCTAACATATTTAACATATTTAACGGTTTCATTTCAAAATTCAGCTTACAAATTCTTTGGATTTCGTCATGTACCCCCTTCCAAAAATTTTTTGCTATCTTTCACGTCCACCACATATGGAAAAAAGACTCTGTCTTTTCATCACACATCCAACAATTTGAGTTCCCATTTTTCATTATTTTTTTAAATCTTTCTGGGGTCATGTACCATCTGTGAAACATTTTAGAAAAGTTTTCTCTTAAATTTAGGTTTGGTGTAAATTTTATATCTATTTTCCACACTCTTTCCCAAGTTTCTAATTCAATTGAATGTCCCAAATTCTGTGCCCATCTAACAGAATTATCATGTCTTTGATAACCTGCTCTCACAGAAACACCAGAGTTCAAGTGCTTATTTAGAATAGGCAAGCAAGACAGCAACGTTCCCAGCTGTTGCTGAGACTATCATATTCAGGTGGTTACAGGTTTTATACCTGGGCATACAAATTCAGACATGCATGGTAATGATTGGTGGAAGTCATAAGTATCACCTCACCTCACCTCACCAGAGCAACATCTCCCAGGCCTTTCTGGTGTTTCCTTATCTTTCATCTTGGGAATCAGAACAAGTTCCTATCTACTTATCTTTACCCTGACTGTTTTTATACCACCTTTCTGCTGGTTTCAAATCCCACCCTTCTGATCTCATAGCAATAGCATAAGTATTTCTATACCACTTATCAGCTAAGTGATCTCTAAGCAGTTTACAATATGTTAGCTAATTGCCCCAACAAGCTCTGTACTCATTTTACCTAGCTGAGGAAGGATGGAAGGCTGAGTCAACCTGGAGCCCAGCAGGATCTAACTCACAACTTTGTGGCTGCAGTACCGGCATTTAACCACTGCACCACCAGGGCTCCTTCCCCGCATCATTGCTGGATCTTCATTGAATTAAACACTACAGCAATTGCCCCTTTTTGGCACCTTGATGCCTTTCAAAGCTGTATCCAGGTACATGGTTGCAGACAGCATTTGGCATACAGCAATTAGTAATTGATACTTTGTAGCACCAGCATCCTATTCTGCCCTCTCATCTACCAGCCTATTTTAAAGCAAATACGATTCTGTAATTTGGCTCCTGACAAAAATAGACTGCCTCTGAGAGTGGTAACTTCTCCATCTCCAGAGGTTTTTCAGCAGAGTCTGGAAGGGCTTCTTTCAGGAGTGCTGTAGTTTTGTATCATTGCAAGGCATGGGGCTTGGACAAAATGACCCTTGTGGTCCTTTCTATTTCTATGTTTTTATGGTTCCATGGCTGTTACACCCCAAAGTAATCCCAAGAGAGGACCCCTAAAATTGGCTTGACTCCCCCAACCTGGATATTAGTTAGCAAAGGTCAGTTGCAGTTAAAAACAAAATTGATGTTGAATGGGAAACCCCAAAAACAATACCGTCTCTCTCTGCTGTATGGGAAAGTAGACAACATCCTTTAGGCTAAAAGACGGACCTATTGTTCCAAGTCACGTATCTCTAGGCAGACAACAGACTTGTTCCTGGACACTGTCACTCCGCAAGCTACGCTGATGAACTGTGCAAAGCCAGACAATCAAAACCTATCAATTTGGAATTCTAAACCTATCACGCACCTGGACTTCCCAATATGAAACAATACCGAGGAGGGGTCGTGATATTTGCTTAACATTATATTCCGCACTCATCACCCATTAACGATACTTTGCTAGCCGATACCTGGCCTGAGGAGAGAAATTGGCTATAAAACTCCCCACTTTTGGAGCCTCTTTGGAGAGCCTCCTAGACCAAGACAGAAGGGTCCCTTTCGCTGCTACTGAAACCTCCCTTACAAGCCTCTCAGATGCTGCTGAGAGCCAAATGCAACTTGCATCCCCACTCCTCCACGAGACCCCGCTGCTACCATCCGTCCAGCCCGGGATCAAGCCTCCCCTTGGTGATTAACACCAAGCCTGAGCTAATTTTTTCCTTCTCCCAGGATGTCTAGACTAAGGTCCATATGCCCTCAAGTTCCCAATTGGTCATTTATTTCCACCTTTATTTCTGTAGCCCTTGTATGATTGCAGGAATATTTGATAATGTGTGTGTGTGAGACTCCCTCTGTTAGTTTTGTTTAATACAAACCATTTTAGATCATTTCTCTGACTTTTGCGTGGTTCTGACCCCGTAGACATAGGGTTGAAGATCCCTTACCCTGACCTCTCGTAAGTTTTGCTGTGTAGCTCTGCTAATTCCTTAATTTTGAAGCCTGGTTTGGGTGTCTTCAAGATACCCCCAATTTTCAGGGTAACATGACAACCTATGAATTAGAGATCTCTGTGACACCTTGCTATTATAACAGTCCTACTCATCTCCTGCAAACTCAGGACTGTGGCTTCCTCAATAGAGTCAACTGATTTGGGTTGTGACCTTCCTCTTTGCCTATTGCCTTCCACTTTATCTGGCACTTTTCTCTTTTCCAATAAATCATGTCCTTACATGATATGTCCAAAGCACAATAGTACAGTTTAGTCATTTTAGTTTCTGGGAAGAGTCAGGCTAGGAGTCTTAGAAGACCACTAACTGAACATGAGTCAGGGGTGTGATGGGGCAGCTAAAAAAGCCAATGAAATTCTGGACTGCATCAATAAGAATATAGTGTCTAGCTCAAGGGAAGTGATACTACCACTCTATTCTGCTTTGGTCAGAACCCACCTGGAATCCCATGTCCAGTTCTGGGCAGAACAGGCAGAATAGTTCATGAACAATATGGACAAGCTGGAACATGTTCAGAGGAGGGTGATCAAAATAGTAGAAGACCTGGAAACCATGACCTATGAGAAGCGGCTTAGGGAGCTGGGTATGTTTAGCCTGGAGAAGAGAAGGTTAAGAAGCAACATGATTGCTATGTTTAAATATTTGAAGGGATGTCATGGAGGATTAAGGAACCCTGCTTTCTGCTGCTCCAGAGACTAGGACACAAAGCAATAGCTTCAGACTTCAGGAAAAGAGATTCCATCCAAACATCAGGAAGAACCTCTTGACAGTAAGAGCAGTCTGACTGCGGAATATGCTGCCAGGTAGTGTGATAGGTTCTCCTTCTTTGGAAGTTTTTAAACAGAGGCTGGATGGCCATCTTTTGGGAATGCTTTGATGGTATATTCCTGCATGGAAGAACGGGGTTGGACTCAATGACCCTGGTGCTCTTTTCTGACTCTAAGATTCTGTGACTCCATGATTTGCTCTAGAAGCCATTGGTTGGTCATTTTGGTGGCCCATCATATCTGTAGATACCTCCAGCACCATATTTCAAAATAAGGCAATTTTTCCTTAACCTTCATTTTCTTATCTTTTCTGAGAAGAGAAAAAAGGAGAAGCAATACAAGAGTGAAACCAGTAAGATAATATGCTTGGAGTTGTATTCAACAGTAACAGTCAACATGAAAATCAAGGTGAGATCAAGAAATAGCAGGAGTGGTAGAGCTGGTCCCACTGATAGGTTTCATACTTACATTGATGTGGGGCCCATTCATGCTACACAGTTACAGTGCCATTCCACTTTTCCTGCCCATGGTACCATCCTGTGGGATCCTGTTAAGCCACTAGAAAACTCTAACTGAAAATTCATAATGCCTCCTCCTAAACTGTAAATCCCAGGATTCCCTAGGACAGAACCCTGGCATTTCAAGTAGAACAATAGCCTTATAACTTATTATATGAATGGGCCCCAGGTGTGCATTCATGAAACTGTTCACAAAGAACTTGCAATGGAGTTACTATTTTGTTTAAGCTTAGAAGAAGATCAATGTAAATTAAAGAGTGCAAACTTCATACTCCCCAGTTGTCCTAATTGGGCATGAATAGTGCACCCCCAAAAACAAAAGGGGAAAAAAAGCAGAAATGGCCAGTCAACGAAAACCTCTTTATAAATAAGCAGAGATGGCTATGCACAGCTATGGAAGCATGCCTAGCAGCAGAGAACACCATTAGCAGCACATGCACTAAGCCACTAAGCTACTCACCCACTCCAAGTTGTAATCTTCCAATATGGAGGCTCTTTATTCTTTGTTGCAACATATATACAATATTTACAAAGTCCAGATGGCAGTCCAGCACATCTAGCTTGCTCTTTCCAGCAGAGCCCCCACCAAACACACTTCAAGCAACATGTGCATTGTTGGTTGGGATTGTGCTTCCTTTATACAGACACCTAGCCAATCCTGGCCAACCGTTGTATTGTCTGCACCTGGTGCTCATCAGCCTGACTCAGCACAAACTAGGTTGAGTCACATTCCTTCCCCAGGTGCATTTATCAGTTAAAGCAAAATTAGAGCAACATGACAGTTACACTTACTTCACAAAGTATTTTCTAGAGGTTTGATCCATTCATCTCTGATATAGTGTAGTTTAACTCTCTGTCCTCCTAGCTTTCCAGATGCTTTTAAACTCTCCCAGTTTCTCTTGCCTTCTCCCATTTTCTCCCTTTGTCCTCAGCTTACTTCAATCACTGTAGACTGGATTTAAAACAGAAAAGATTTTGTGCTCAATTAATTCAGCAAGGTTGAATGGAATGGGAGGAGGGAGTTACCTTGCTCTTCCCAGTAGACTCAGGGAAACCTAAACTTCTTCAGGCTCTCCTAGCTTATATGTTCTTCCTCACCGACAACTTTTGCTATGTTGACTATATTCTGAGATTCCATGGCCACTGGTATCCCAGTTTTCATTTGTTAAATGCTGGCCAATATGACACCCATCCCCTTCTTTATGCATTGATTTCCAACTTATTTTGTATGAACTACAAAGTCTCCCCACAGATGTTCTACCACTGGCTTTCCATTATAACACAAAGTACTGACAGAACACTTTTTCCAGCTCTCTGAAGCTGGCATATTACCCAATATTTAACTATGAGAACTCTCAAGAGAGCCATGCTAGCCCCAGAAAGAAGGTGGCATTGTTCTCAGAGAGCTGCTCAAGCACAAAGGCTTCACTCTGAGGAGTTCCTGAAGAATAAGCCTGGCATAGCATTGAATTTTTCAGCGGCTCTGGCATTGGAACAACCTGCCATAACCTGCCACAACATTGGCATGGCTCCACCATCATCTGACTCACCATCACACCAACCTGCCATATCTGTCTGCAAATACAAATCAGACAGCCAGAATCCTCAGGAGAGTAAACAAAGGCAAAGAAAGAAACCACAAGAGAGCAAACATCCAGTTTTTCAAAGAAGACAAGGACTTACTGTAATCTGGCTCAGACAATACACCAGGGAGGCAGATCAAAGTGAGATGAAAATTGCCTTATTTGGCAATAAGGTCCAATTAGAATTTGAAATTAGTATATGCTTCGCCATTTCTGCACTAGACTGTTATAGCGCTATTATTCCATTTTTAACATCCTATGGCATCCTGGAGTTTTCAGTTTAGGGAGGGGCCTCCCTAAACTGCAAGCCCCAGGATTTGAGAGAATGTTGAAAATGGAATAATAGTGCTAGAACAGTCTAGTGCGGAAATGGCCTTTATCTGTGAGATTCAGAAATAATGATTATATATAAAAAGGGGTTTTCCTTCTGAAAAAAAAGAGAGAAGAATTGTTTTGATTCTTGTTAAATGACTGATATCAGAAAGTGTAGAAGTCATGGAGAGAAGAGGGTTGGGGTAAGTGGTTTTGCTCTGTGTCTTTCTTTTTCTTTTCTCCCTCTCTCTCTCTCTCTCTTTTTCACTTCTTGCTATTTTGGTGAGCAACTATCATAGAATCATAGAGTTGGAAGAGACCCCAGGGGCCATCCAGTCCAACCCCCTGCCATGCAGGAACACCCATCAAAGCATTCCCAACAGATGGCCATCCAGCCTCTGCTTAAAAACCTCCAAAGAAGGAGACTCCACCACACTCCCAAGCAGCATATTCCACTGCCAGACAGCTCAGGGAGAATCTCCTTTCCTGCAGCTTGAATCCATTGCTCCTTGTCCTGGTCTCTGGAGCAGCAGAAAACAAGCCCACTCCCTCCTCGACATGACATCCCTTCCAATATTTAAACATGGCTCTCATGTCCCCTCTTAACCTTCTCTTCTGCCGACTAAACATATCCAGCTCCCTAAGCCACTCCTCCTAGGAGGAACACTACCAGTATATTTCTCTCTTTCTTATAGTTATCTTTTTTGTTTGTTTGTTTCATTTTCTTTCTTTTCTGTTTATTGATATTTGTTAAGGTAGTTGTGAAAATTTAGCTAATTATATGTTATAGGTTTATACTTAAGTAAAACATTGAACTGAAAAAAAAAAAAAAAAACAAGATGAAAATGATTGTGTGACTGAGGCCATTTCCACACTACGCTGTTATAATGCTGTTATAATAGCACAAAAGTGCTATTGTTCCACTTTCAAGATCTTGTGGAATTCCGGGGTTTGGAGTCTACTGAGGCCAAAGAGTTTTTTGGATAAGAATGTTAAAGGCCTCTCTTTGAACTGCAAAGCCCAGGATTCCATAGGAGTTTGAAAGTGAAATAATAACACTATAACAATGTAGTGCAGAAATGGCCCAAGTGAAATACAAGGCAATTTTATGAATGAGTACAGTGGGATTCACTCCCAGATAGGTATGTACAGCAGGCCTGAGTATCTGCTAGGGTTTTGTCCCAGGAATTACTCATGACAACCAAATTTTTGAATACTCAAGTCCCATTATGTACAATGGAGCAGTAAAATGGCATCCCTTATATAAAATGGCAAAATCAAAGTTTGCTTTTTGAATCTTTTTTTGAGGGTAAGGCAGGAATATTTTCAAGCTGTGGTTGGCTGAATTTGTGAATACAGAATTCATGGATATGGGAGGGCAGGCTGTACAAGACTGTAGCCTTGGACCTAATCTAAAAACAGTGCTACCTAGAGGAGCACCACTTGAAAGCAATGGGGTGTAGGTTAGCTGTAACTAACTGGTCCCATTCACATATCCTCTAACATTTCACAGATGAAAACCAGGACATGTGTGGCCAAGTAACATCAGAGTGTGGCTGAAAGGGCAAAGGATATATCTGCCAAATAAGTGCAGTTGGAGGGTGTGTATTCATTTCAGCGTATGTTCTTTACGTAGGTCTGACACTAGATTTAGCCCTTTGTATGTTTACAAAATGATTGCCACCATGTTGGCCTATTGCACAGGCTGGGAAATTGCAGGCTGTGGGCCACAAATTATCCCAATCTATCGTTTGTGCCCTTGTTGGCACCATGTGGAATTTGAATCTGTAGTTGGTGATAAACTCTGGAAAAAAATGTTAGGGCATCAACCCTTAAAACTGCCAGGTTACCAACCCTGCAAACTGTTAGGGCAACAACCCAGAAAACTGTCAGGGCACCAACCCTGAAAACTATTAGGGCGACAACCCAGAAAACTAAAAAACCATGTGGGGCCAGACCTAAAATATTAGGTCCACACAGACTACCTTGGGTAGTCTATGCGATTGCGGGTAAGCTCTGAATCGGCCTTGAAAGATCTCCAACTTTGGCTAAAGGGATTTTGCCCCCACCCCCAGAAAGAAGGCAGTCCACAACTACTACTTACATGAACAAAGAGAAGAACCCTTTATTGAAAGAAGAGAGGGGTAAAATAGGTTTGGGATGACAATGATCTCATAGAGCATACAGTGCATGTGGAAGAATATTTGCTTTCCCAGGACTAAAATTATGATACATGGTTGATAATACAGTAACTTCTGGTTAACAATGAACAATGAACCTGTATTAGCTCAGCAATGAAATATAATAAATATTGTTATGGACAGCACTGGGAATCCAGGCATTGAGCTTTGCCAGTTTAAAATGTCAGCATAATTTTAAGTAGGACAAGCAGCTGACAACAGGAAGCACATTTAAAAGTTGACTAGTATTCAAAATGGAGGACTTTAGTTAAGCAAATACAGGAAGACAAAGAAAGAATTTCTTTATAGATTAGACATTTAAGCAGGCAAGACCCTCTGCGAATTGAACTGTCCAGGGCACTGAATCTCCTAGCAGTCCTGCAGAGTAGACCACGGAAAAAGGTGGGAAACACTGTCCATTTTGTCTGTACTTTTTTACTAGTAACACCCCAATATCCACTGAGGAAGAGATAACCCACCACAGACATTAATCACGGCACTCTAAAAACAAGAATCAGTGGGGTGATTTGATGCCAAAATTCTGCATCAGATTGCTAGGATGGCAGATAAATGAATCAGATAAATCCTTTCTCTCCTTTAACACAGCAATCTGTTCCTTTACCCAGTAACAAAGAACTCAAGTGGGAAATGGAAGCAGGGTAGCAATTCCTTGAAGCCATGAACTCCTGCAAGCTGGAGGCAAGTCTGGAGACTGTCTTGTGGTCTTTCCCCTCCTTAGCCCAATAAACAGCAAAATGCAAACAGTGGTAATGTGAAAACTGGCCAGCTGAGAGAAACTGAAATTGGGTAGCAGTGAATTACCACCAGTCTGGAGAATTAGTAGCTGGTTACTCCATATCAGTGGAGTGGGAATTCACAGCAGGTTTCAGACAGAACTTTAAATATGCTATCCATGAGCCCTATCCATAAAATAGGTTTAGTGGCTAGGGCAGTTCCTTTAAAGTTCAGACTAGTCCTAGAGTGCATTTACTGTTCCATTGACATCCAAGATACCAACTACCACTAATAAATAGGTAGTTGAACATAGAATCATAGAATCATAGAGTTGGAAGAGACTCCAGGGGCCATCGAGTCCAACCCCCTGCCATGTGGGCACAGCCATCAAAGCATTCCCAACAGATGGCCATCCAGCCTCTGCTTAAAAACCTCCAAAGGAGGAGACTCCACCACACTCCAAGGCAGCAGATTCCACTGCCGGACAGCTTTGACTGTCAGGAAGTTCTTCCTGAGGTTCAAGTGGAATCTCCTTTCCTGCTGCTTGAATCCATTGCTCCTTGTCCTAGTCTTTGGAGTGGTAGAGAAGAAGCCCACTCCCTCCTCAACATTACATCCCTTCAAATATTTAAACATGGCTATCATGTCCCCTCTTAACCTTCTCTTCTGCACACTAAACATACTCAGCTCCCTAAGGCGTTCTTCATAGGGCATGGCTTCCAGGCCCTTCACCGTTTTGTTCACTCTCCTCAGGACACGTTCCAGCTTGTCGACATCCTTCTTGAACTGAGGTGCCCAGAACTGGACACAGTATTCCAAATGAGGCAAAGGTCTTTCTGTACTTCCTGGCTATCTAGCTCCAGGTAATATAATCACTCTACCAACAATCATAAAGCTCCACCTGCTCATAGAAGATTTCCAGATTAATCTTGTGCTTCTCAAAGGCCCCTCCCTAAGCTGCAAACCCCAGGATTCCATAGGAGGTTGAAAGTGGAATAATAGTACTATAACAATCTAGTTCAGAAATGGCCTGAGTATGCTCTCTAACACAATCAAGTAATTAGTATTAAATGTGAAATGGAAAAATAATCCTTTTTAACATGTGCGTGTACATCTGTTCATGTGAATGATTTTAAATCACCTCTTGACTTATGGTGAACCCATGCATTTCAGAGGGTTTTCTTAGGCAGGGTATGCTCAGGGGTGGTTTTGTCAGTGCCTTCTTCCAAAATGCAGCCTAGAACAACTTGTATTCATTGGCGATCTCCCATCCAAGTACTAATCAGGGCTGGCTTTGCTTAGTTTCCGAGAACAGATGGAATCTGGTGCCTGGAGAGTACTTTGGCATGATTCATGTTAATTTTACCATTATTTAAATTACTTTTACAATTAATTTAATTGTTTTAAATCCTAAGTAATCAATGGGGTGCATATATTTATTGACTACTAACAATATTGAATGAAATGAAAATGCAATTAATGAAACAGAAATAATATTTTTTTAAAATTGAGCAGTGTGCCTCTAAAGAGCTTTGCCAAACTGAAAAGTGGTTCTCAGCTTTGCCACAGTTCTCTGATGCCAGTCCATTGCAATAAAAAATAAAAACATTGATAGGATAATTTTTTTAGGACCTACAAAGTGTTACTGCAGTCCAGGCCTACCCAGAGATAGCACTCGATATCTCTTTGATATCAGTTCAGCTTTCCTCTGCCACCCCACTCCACGTGTTTGTGAGGCCACCAGACAAGCACATAAACAGACAGGGCTGATAATTGTTGGACATTCCATTCTCCACCCAGGCTTGACAAATTGACAAATTCCTCTTCATGCTAAAAGTAATGTTAAAGAAAAACAGATCAAAAGTGGGGGAGGCATTTGTAGCCTGCACCCCAAGTCTGTGGCCTCTGTGGTCTGTGCCACCAGTCCTCCAATCCCTCACTACTACCTTTAAAAAAAAGAGCAGTCACCCCTCCACATTTGCTAGGGTTAGGGCACAGGACCCCTATGTAAGTGGAAAAACCATGAATAACTCTAGGGCCTCCCAAACCATATTTAACACACACACAAAATGTATGATCACCATATTCAACCCACAATGGATTCCTTTGAGGTATCAGGGTTCCTTCACAAGGCAGAAGTGGTTGGTTGGTGGGGCTTATGGCCACTTCCACTGCTGCCCCACACCATTTTTAACAGGGACTTACAAGCCTCATTTGCAGTTTCTCAGTCTCACAAGGTTTGCAATCCCTTTTAAAAATGGCATAGAGAGGCAGCCGGGGTGACAGCAAATAATCTATGAATAATCAAATCCGCAAAAATGAAACCAGCAAATGTGGAGGGCTGATTGTACTGGAGGGTGGTTGATTGTTTTTGTTTGTTTGTTTTGGCAATTATCTCCTCAAATTACAGAAATCGATCTAAGCACAAGAAAACATCTCAAAGTAACCCCTCTTCACCCATACAAACAACCCGTGCAAACATTAATAACTTAATAACTCATAAAATTATTAGTGAGAAAGAACCTTCAAGCCAGGGGAGGCTGCAACAGTTTCTTTTTGCCTGAACCATCTGAGAAGGGTAAGATTCTGCCCCCTCCTCTCCTCCACTTACATCAATTAAGTGCAAACTACTTTTGCACTTTGTAGCAATTGAAATAAGCTGAAGATAAAAGGAGAAAGTGCGAAGAGGGGAAAGAAATCAGGGCTGTTGAAATGCAGCTGAGCAAGTGAAATGACAGAGGGTTAATCAGGACTGTTGTTACTGCAGTTTAGGCCTCCTTGGAGATACCACAAAGATATCATTTTGATATCATAATTTGGCTCTCTTCCACCACCCCTCTCCACGTGTTTGAGAGGCCCCCAAACAAGCACAGGCTAGGCGCAGTCACTAATCGCTGGACATTCCATTCTCCACCCAGGCAGCCCAGAAATAGCCAGATCCTTGCTTTAGGAGACCTCTCTGCAAACACCCTCATTATGCATACACACTGTTTACAAAGAACTCCCTGCCCCGAGCAGGCAACGTGGCAAGCTGAATACTCAACTGCCAAGCACCCTGCATTTGCATACTGGCTGACTCTTTGTCAATTCAGACTTAACTCAGTCGTGCTAAATTCTGACCTTTCCCAAGCTTTGTCCTGCTCCTAAAACTCTTTGTTTTCCCCAATTATGGCATAGCCTGCAGTCACATTTCTCCCTATAAAAACCCTTGATTCCAAGACCATCCTCAGATCGCTCCCAAGTTCCAGACCATCTTGCTGCCACTTTGCTTGGCAAGCTTCTCCTCAGCTCTACATGCTGAGCCAAATCGAACCCCGCATTGCTCTCTATCTTCCGGGCTTCAGGAATAGGTTTCATATCAACCGAATCAACTATCCCTCTGAAAATCCTGCTATCATACTCACACCTTTATTTTCCTTAGTTATCTCTGTGTGTGTGTTGCTTACATTGTGTGCCTGTATTTAATAAAGATCATCCATTATTTCCAACATGGTTTGCTTCTTGACTTGGCCTGACCCCGTAAACATTGGGTTACAAGATCCTGCTGCATTACCCTGCCTCTTGTAGTGCTCTTGACTAATTTCCCCATCTTGTGTAATCTGTCCCTGACAAATCTGGACAGGGTGTTTTTTTTTGGGGGGGGGTATGTTCCTTGGCAACAGAAATGATTTCTGGACAAGTGGATACCAGTTTTTCAAGGTCTACTTCCATGGGGAACTTTTATCCCTCCATTCCTATAACTCAGGAGATGGGGCAAAAATGTGATACATGAACTACTGTTAATTTCTGCAACCCCCAGAGTTCCCCCACCTCTCCTCATCCCCCTCACAAAATGAGGGATTGGGGGGTTTTTTAATCCAAAAACCTGGAGGGTGGTATTCTACTGGAAGTGTCAGGGGCACTGCCATCACTGCCATGCCTAGCTTTGCCACACTGCAGCCATGCTGCTGTGTGTCCTTCAGTGTTGAGCGATGGGGAGAGAGTCAATCTGAGCTTGAGAATCAAGAGAATCTCAACAGACTGGTACAGGTTAGTGCATAAGAACAGAATGTGAGTGGCAAAGAACTTCTGGGCAGGGCAAGAGGTGTTCAAAAAGCAAAACTGTTCATCTTCAGATCAGACAAGGATGCTGTCTGTGTGGAAAACTAATCTTTAATGAAAGCTTTCTGAACCTATCCATGCAGAATACTTATTGAGTTGGTATAAGATCAGACTTTACAGGGAGGCCCTTCACTCCTTTTTTAAGACTTCTAAACATAACATGAGACGGCCATTGAGAACTGCTGAAATGGTTGTCTTTAGATGAATGAGTTGCTAAAACAATCTTTTTTGAAGGACCAATCTTCATTCAAGAATGGCTGGAATGATTTCTGCTTGCATCCATTAAACAGAAATCCCAAATCAAAATAAGTCCTCCACCAAGGCAAACCTTGTGCGCTGCTGGGAAATTCCATCATGTGATTTATTGAAAGAATAAAATAAAAAGACCCTTCTTTGTGATGGCTGAAGAACAGGTTGTCACTTTGTCCAGGCCTTCACAGAACGCAACATTTGAGCGTGCGGGTGTTTGGACAGTTGTTGAACCTCTCCTTCATCACAAAACCTGAAGTGCACTGATATTTCCGTAACAAGCAGTATCCCCATGGGCTGAGGCAGGAAATTTTCCCCACTCGGGATGTGGTTGCCAGTCCTTTCTCTGTATAACAAATAAATCATAATCATAGAGAAAGAAAGAGAAAGAGGCAATATTTTTTATCCAGTTGTCATCAAGTAAAGCACAAACATGGATTGAAAATAAGATTTACATGGGATAGCACATTCACACACTTCCCAGCTCCAAAATTTGTTTTTGCAAGCAAATTTGATTTTAATGGTTTTAAACTAATATTTTATTTAAGAGGATTGTATTTAATACTTTTTTAAAAAAATTTGCACTCCAGATTGGCTTAGGAGTATTGTTTTCATGTATGGTGCGAGCTACTTTTGTTCTCATATGGAAGAAAAGTGGGACATAACTTAAATATATACGTGTGTGTGTGTGTGTGTGTGAAATAGCTGGGAGCTCAAAATAACATATCAAATTATCCACCTGGGGGAGGTGCAAATGAAAAGGAGAAGAACCTCAATGAATTCATTCACCTTGGATTTGCTAAGAAAAATTTCAAATTTAGAATATTTCAATATGACTTTTGTTTGTTTTGTGTTTTCAATAGTATTAACTGCCTACTCTTTCCTGACAGCAGCCAAGTGTTAAAACAGTACAACTCTATGCTGCCTTGATGTAACCTCATCTGGAATACTTTGTCCAGCACTCTTGATACCACAGTTCAAGAAGGGAATTAATAAAGTGGAATGTGTCCAGAGAAGAGCAACCAACATGATCAAAGATCTGGAAACCAAGGTCATTTCTGCACTAGACTGTTATACTGCTATTATTCTACTTTCAACATCCTATGGATTCCTGGATTTGCAGTTTAGTGAGGGGCCTCTAAGTATAGTGTGGAAATGACCCAGAACAGTCGAGTGTGGAAATGCCCCAAGCCTTCTGAAGAACAACTTGGGTACCTGAGTATACTTAGCTTGGAGAAGAGAAGAATGAGAGATGATATGCAAGCTTGTTTTTGCGGCTCCAGAGGACTGGGACCCAACCAACTGACTCAAATCCCAAAAAAAGGCTATTCCTCCTAAAAGTTAGGAAGAACTACTTGAATGTAAAAGCTGTTTGACAGTAGAATGGACTGCAGAGAGTAGTAGACTCTTCTTCTTTGAGGGACTTTCAGGCATATCTTTCAGGAGTTCATGACAAGGGTTGGAGTAGATGGTCCTCATGCTTCTTTCCAGCAATTTTTTGAAGGTCTTTAAATGAAGGTTGGATAGGCAGCTTTTGGGATGTCTTTCATTGTATGGCAATGGGTTGGACTAGACAGTCTTTGTGATCCCTGTGATTCATAGAATCATAGAGTTGAAAGACACCACAATGGTCATCAAGTCCAATCTCATTCTGCCATGCAGGAACACCCACTCAAAGCATTCCCAACAGATGGCCATCCAACCTCTGTTTAAAAACCACCTAAGAAGGTGACTCCAGCACACTCCACAGCAGCATATTCCACTGTTGAATGGCTCTTACCATCAGGAAGTTCTTCCTGATGTTTAGGAGAAATCTCTTTTCCCATATTTTGAATCCATTGCTCTGTGTCCTAGTGTCCAGAGCAGCAGAAAACAAGCTTGCTCCATCTTCAACATACCATCCTTTCAAATATTTAAACATGGGTATCATGTCACCTCTCAACCTTCTTTTCATCAGCCTAAACATACCTAGCTCCCTAAGATGCTCCTCATGGGGCTTCATTGTTTCCAGATCCTTCAACATTCTGTAATTCTGTGATTCATTTAGTACATCAAAAGTTAAAATTGTAGCCTTAATATCAAGTTAAAATGAATGGACAAAAGCAATGTGCCCCCTCAATTTAAATTACTAGAACTCCATTTTAAAATGTCACCATGTCTCTTGGGCTTTCTTTCAGCCCCACAACTAACACACACACCTTTGTGAGGACACAGGAGAGAACTTTCTCAGTGGCTATTCCCAGACTGTGGAATTTCCTGCCACACTACGTTGGCCCTTCTCTCTGCTCTCTTTCCCCAGCAGGAAAAAAAGCTTACTGTGTTATTCAGGGCTTTGAGTATTAATTATCCAACGCAGAAGGTATTTTAACTGGATAAGTAGTATATAATCATTTTAAAGGCTTTTCAAAACTGTTAAATTAATTTTTAATAGTTCAGTTTTTAAATTTTTGGATTATCCATGGTCTTAATTGCATATCTTTTTTAAAAAATGTCAAGTTCATAACTATTAGCATATATGAATAAAAAAGAAAAAAAACGACTTCCTTTCCAAGCTCGTAAAAAAAAATCAAATTCTCCTGCAAAATTAATAGACTATCAATTTCTCTGTAGTGTACAGCACAACTCTTTTCTCAATTTAAGTAAAAATAACTGTACAGGTATTTTGTTTATTGTTTCAATTCACATTCTGAATGGCCTTGATACATACAAATATAATAAAAACCCAAATTCCTGAAAGTCTGTATATTTTGCTAGAGATCTCATTAATTCAAACGTAAAACACATTAGTTCCTTTGGGATATATACTGAACTTACATTAAGATAATAAGATCTTTCTCCTTTCCAATGATTTCCCTTTTTCTCACTCCTCTAATTCAAGAAGAGCTTATTTCTATGCTATTACTTTTCCAGTGACATGAAAGGAACATATTTCTATTTTATGCACTGAGAGCCCTATTGATAAGAATGTATTGCACCATCTTCTTTAATCTATATCTGGGTAAGCAGGTAAGTTAAGAACTCACATTTTTAAAATGCAGATCTTTGACCTCATAAAATGCTACTTCTTTTAATTTTCTCCTTTTCACAATTGTCCGCTTTATTGTCTTGTTAACTCTTGCTTTTTTTTCCTTCTATTTTTTTCTTCTTTTTCTTTTTCTTTCCACTTGGTAAAATTGATATTGGTTTGTATTTGTAAAAGTTTTGTTAATCTAGTATTAAAACTGAAAAAAACTGTATTAAAACTGGGGGAAAAAATTAAAAGGAAATGCTACTTATTTTAAGAAGTTTGATTTTTTTTAAAAAAAAATGCCTGTTTGAGATATGCTAATTTGTCTCCTCAAGCACATTTAAAACGACTGCCCTAATTTCCCAGTTGCAAATGGAGGTGGTGAATAGGGGTGGCTGGGGGTCTGAGCAAGATAATCAGAGTGAGAAATGGAGATAGCTTCATTTAACGGTTGCAGGAAAGAAAGAAGTCCAGCTGGTATTGTGTGTTAACTGGTTGCATGCCAAGCCATACCTGCTAAAATTACTTGTTTTACACATCCATTAGGAGAACAGAAGCCATCTCCAGTGTTCACTCTGTTGACCTGAAATCTTCAGGCCTTATACTGCATAGAATCATAGAATCATAGAAATGTAGAGTTGGAAGAGACCACAGGGGCCATCCAGTCCAACCCCCTGCCATGCAGGAACACCCTCAAAGCACTCCCGACAGATGGCCATCCAGCCTCTGCTTAAAAACCTCCAAGGAAGGAGACTCCACCACACTCCGAGGCAGCAGATTCCACTGCCGGACAGCCCTGACCATCAGGAAGTTCTTCCTGAGGTTCAGGTGGAATCTCCTTTCCTGCTGCTTGAATCCATTGCTCCTTGTCCTGCATGACATATGTGTTGGTATGAAACATGACAAAAGTGACACAGGAGGAACATTTGGCTGAGTAGGCAACTTATCCTGGTTTGCTGGACCTTCACAGAGAACTTTCGTAAGACGTTTTAGCTCACATTCAATTTAGGCCAAGAGTTAAAATACTAAAAAAAGCTAGAAAATGAATCTGCCTCAGAAGAAGAATAAGAAAGAGCGGGTTCAAGCAGTTGCAAAGCACAATTAATTGCAGTCTTAAAGGACACGAAGGCCTGGATCATATTGGCAGTTCCAACGAGAGTCAACTTACTGAATCAGTAAGATTTGGCTCTGTATTAACTCGCTATTCAACAGTTGATTCACTGAGGCCAGCCGGCCCCTCTCAAAACTGCAAACCCAGGATTCCATAGGATGTTGCAAGTGGAATCATAGCACTATAACAGGCTAGTGCGGAAATGGCCTGGGTATAGTCTAGTAGAAACAGAGTGTCAACCAACATCTTCATAAATTGGACAAGCCCACGTTCATTTGAGTTTGTAAGCTAAAGAAACATATCACTGGATGTTGTCATCAACCAGCTAATCAAAGACCATTCTTCCTGCTATAATTTGTTCTAGGATTTTAGCACACCCCACAATGCCTAAGAAAAATAGGATTTAACTCCAGCTTACCGTCTGCCTGATAAGCAGCACGCTCAGAACCTTCGAAGGTTTTCAGTTTCTCAATGAACTGTGGATTTTGCTTGGCCTCAGTGAGAAGAACTGAAAAGACAACAAAAAAGGCAAGATAAAGGGTCCTCATAGTTGACCAATGGCTTCACCTTCAGTGTCAGTGGAAGTCAAAGGCTCCTAGGGACTTCACAACCTCTGGGGAAATGTAAGAGTCCCTGTTATTTATTCCTTTTCTCTCTTGGCAAAGCACCAGGAAATTCAGTGTGGCACTGAGTCACATCTGTGAGCAGTGTGGCCACTTGAAATTATTTGAACAGAAACGGCCTCTTGACACCATTTGAATTCTTTTCTCCTTACGGTCTAGAAAGTCCTAAGAGCATAAAATGATGTGTGTTGGATGTTATATGTTTTAATCTGGTGTTCATTTTTTTTGATTGCTTGATCTTGTTTTAACTTTTGTATTTTGTGAATTAACAATATGGTTGTGTTTTTTTAATTTGTTGTAAGCTACTTTGAATCCCAAATTGGGAAAAGGCAGGAGGAGGAAGAGGAGGAGGACATCTTATGCCTGGTCAGACTAAGGCCATTTCTGCACTAGACTGTTATAGAGCTATTATTCCACTTTCAATATCCTATGGAAACCTGGGGTTTGCAGTTTAGGGAGGGGACAACCGGAATAATAGAACTATATAATAAAGTGGAATAATAGCGCTATAACAGTCTAGTGCCGTAATGGCCCAAGTGTGCATCTTAGAATTATCTACTAGAGACCACCAGGCTAATATCTTTCAAACTTTGGCTCTCCTTCTGTTTTGGGCTTCAACTCTGAAGGACCCTTTCCCTCCACATGAGCCTCTTTGAGCTCAAAGATCTGAAAGGGAGGCCCTTCCTTGCTTCAATCCCAAATCCTTCCCACACTTGGCGGAAAAAAAGAAGGGGGTCACTTTTCTTGCTGATCCCAGACTTTGGAACTCCCTGGTTAGGAAACTAGGAGTCTTTCTGCACTACATGGTTATAGTGCTATTATTCCACTTTCAACCTCCTGTGGAATTCTGGGGTTCATAATTTCCTGAGGTCCAAGAGCTCTTTGGATGAGAATTCTAAAGGCCCCTCCTTAAATAGCAAACCCCAGGATTCCATAGATTGTTGACAGTGGAATAATAGCACTAGAACAGTGTAGTGTAGAAAGGCCCTAGGATGCTGTTGTCTTTTCTCTCCTTCTGCCAGCAAGTGAAAACACCATTATTCCAACAGGTTTTAGGAATTGACTACAATGGTCTTTTAATGATGTCCTGTTTTGGTCAATTTTTATCTTCTGTCTTTTCATGTGTTTTTGTTGTTTTTGTTTGTTTGTTTTTTATTCTATAGATGACCCAATTGCATTTTAAAATAACATATACATAGTTTTCTTATGAGTTTATATGTATTTCAATCTGTATTGGTTTTAACAAGGGAAGGAGCTTGTGCCATCACTGTACCACCAAACTAAGGCCATTTCCACTCGTGGCGATGGAATCGCCCCAGTCCGGTAGTTACCGGACTTCTTGACTCGACGCTCGGGTCCTGGCTGCTCCAGAGCAGTGTGTGGCCGCCGCTCTGCACTGCTCCAGGGATGAAAATAGTGGCTTCTGGTTTGTGGAGGCTCTCCACCAACCATTGAAGCTTGCCAGCCTAAAGCCATCCCCCGGCAGATCTGCAGGCTCGCACTGGTGCGAGCCTGCAAATCCACACTGGAGCGTGGGAATGGAGTGGCACAGAGTGGCGCACTCCATGCTTTTTAAAAACCTGAAAAAACAGGGGGTTTTTTTATATCATTTTATTAAAGTTTCACAATTAAAACAACAATATTATTATTGCTATTTCACATGAATTATTTCTTGAATCTTCCAAACTGATCTAGACTTCATTCCCAAAATCTCTTAACATTGTTATATCATTGTACTGCATTTTTCAGCCATTTTACACGTTAGTACATAGCATTTCCACTACCATATTCCTGCTTCATGATATCTGCCGTAATCATCACAATGAAATTTTTCCACATATTACCATGAATTATAGACTTCTATCAAAGATCACCCAGCAATCACCTACAATTTGCCATTCTTTCTGAATTTCATCCTCTGATTTCCCTTTCAGTCTTTGAGAGACTATGTCAGCGTTTTTATTTTCAATAAAGGTTCCCCACGATTGTTCTATTGTAGGTATTTGCTGTGTTTTCCATACCTTAGCGTATTCAATACGTGCAGTTGTTATCATAAATAATAATATTCTCCAATATTTCTTTATATTCATACCGTCTACTAAATCTGTCATATTTAACAAATACAATTCAGGAGTCATAGGAAATTGTAGCTTCATTATTTCGCAAAGAAACAGGTTTTTAAAAAGCATGCTGAATGACCACTTTGGGTCATCCTGAATCAGACTGAGGTGCGGAACCATGGCCCTTTTCGCATCTTACCTCGTCACGGCAGTGGGGAGTGGCGCTCGCGCAAGCAGCCACTCTCACAAGCCACTCATGACAGCCCTTCTTGCCTCCCTCATTGGCTTCCTGGTAGCATGACCGTCACACTCGCACCCTGCCCTTCCTTCCGAAGCACAGTCTGGGAGCTGTAGGCTGCGCTCAGGGAAGGAAGTGTGACTGCCCCAGCTCGCCGAAGCACTGCACACAGGTAAATGCGCGAGGGTGCCGCGCATGTTGCACAAGTGCACAGTATTTTTAGCTTACAGCCAAAAATAAAAAAAATGCGCACTCGCCCTGCTTCAGCCTTGTGAGCGTTGCGCGAGTGAGAGTGCGTCATACAGAGTGACACTCCCACTCGCGAGACGCTCAAGGGGTGCTCAAGCCAAAAAAAAGGCATGCAAAAAGGGCCCATGTAAAGTAGCCTGACCCAGTCCACTCCCAGGTGCAGACGTCCTCTCAGGTTTTTTAAGCCCATGTGGAAATGGCCTATGACTGGCAAAAAAAAGGCCTAGTGCATTTCAGCCTGTACATAAACTAGTTGGCCTTCTTCAGGGGCTGCATTAAAAATAGACACAAAGCATATATTAACTTGAAATCTTTTACAAAAGGACAACCTATATGTAAAAATACTACACTCCTAAATTAACATAGCAAAATGTGCTAGTTAGTGTTTCTGTTAGTTTTACTATTAATAGAGTTGCTATTAACTAAATCAACAGCAGAAATTTATGGAGTTCCAAATACATTCTCTTCTTCGGCTGGGCTAATAAGCAATAAATCAGATGGTCATTAATAAGGAATAGCCTAGAGAACATGGTGTAACCAGTTTCAAGGAGATCTGATGCAACCTCGCTTAAAAGTTGCCATGTTTTTGTGAGTTTTTGTGTGTGTGGAGTGGGAGTGTCCTTTCATTAGTAAAGGTCAGATCCAGATCTTCAATGAGACTTCCTGGTGTCAAGGATTTCAACTTTAAATTCCATTCCACTTCCTATCTCATCAGAATTTTTTCATTGTTGTTAACTATCTTTTCCGGCATCCAAGAGCTCAAAACCTGATGCATAGTGTTGTAGTTCCTCGAAAAGGCTGACCAAAAGAGCACCCATTCTTCTATTCCATAAATTACAGAGATGTTCCCTATTTGTTTTTTGCTTGTTTGTTTTTGTTTATTTGTTTGTTTTTTAGCAGTCTTGATGTCCTTCCCACATACACCTTTTTACACTTGCACAGAATGGCACATATTACAAAACTGCTACTATAAGGGCTAAAGTAGGTCAAGATACATGTTGAATATTATGATTAATAAATTCAACCATTTTGGATGTGTGTTTGAAATATGTGCAATGACCACAGGAGAGGTGTCCTGTGGGACTAGCTGCATCCACTATAGTATTTTTGGCGTCCATCTAGACTCCCTGAAAGCATTACTTAATGCAATGTCTCTGATGATTCCTGTGTTTTTAAAGGAGATTTTTGGCTTTTTCTTACCCTGGAATATTTTCTATTATAGACCGATTTTTTTATGAATCCATGTGTATTTTTTGCAATGTGATTGAATGTAAGATTGCAGTGAAGATAACTAGTCTGCAGTCTATGCTGTTTTTGTAACAATGTGATATCCCAGGGATTTGTTAGGTGTCAGGTCATTTTGCTTTCCCTGCCATGATATCCTAATGCCATCCTAATGGCACGTAGTGTTTCAGTGTTGGCTTTCATATAATATGCTGTACCTTGCTATCTACTGTTACCCTGTTTACTGGGGGTCCCGGGAGGGACACCTATATGCCCTTTCAGTTAACTAAGTTTCGGGAAATTAGCTAGAGCACAAGTTAGCAATGCGAGAGGCAGGGCAACGCAGTGGAATCTTTTACCCAATGTCTACAGGGTCAGGCCCAGACAAGGAGCACACCAAGTTTAAGAATAATTGAGATTTTATTAAATACAGACACACAGTGTATGCAACACACACACTCAGATAACTATAGAAAATAAAGGTTGGAGTGGTATAGAGGGATTTTGAGACGGATTGTTGAATTCGGTGATACAGCACCTGTCCTGAAGCTTGGAGAGGTCTGAAAATTGAGTTTGTTGGTATGGAGTCTCAGTATGTGGGAGTGAGGGGACAGCTCGCCAAACAAAGAAGCATCAAGGCTGGATGGAAGTCTGGAGTGATCCGAGGAAGGTCTCAGAATCAGGGGTTTTTATAGGGAGAAATGTAACTGCAGGCTATTCCTTACTTGGGGAAAACAATGAGTTTCGGGCACGAGTCAAAGCTTTGGAAAGGTCAAGATTTAGAATGATTGAGTTAAGTCCGAATTGACAAAGAGGTAGCCAGTATGCAAATTCTCAGTGCTTGCCCTTTGAGTATTCAGCTTGCCAAGTTGCCTGCTCAGGGCAGGGAGTTCTTTGTAAACAGCGTGCATACATAATGAGGGTGTTTGCAGAGAGGTCTCCTAAAGCGGTGATCTGGCTATTTCTGGCCTGCCTGTATTGTTTTGAGATATTGCAGCGTTTGATGGCCAAGTTTAGTTCTGCACTTGTCCAGAGGCCTCACAAACACATGGAGAGGGGTGGTGGAAGGGACCCAAATTATTGATATCAAAATGATATCTTTATGCTATCTCCAAGGAGACTTAACCTGCAGTAACACTACTACCATATCAGGTAATTTCCTGTTTCATGTTTGCTGCCAGGTAATGCTTGTAGTGTTTTTGCTATTTGATTCTATGTAATACATGGAGCGCTGTACTGTTTGATGCCATATAAAAGAGGCTAAAGGGGATGATGGAAACTGAATGAGAAAAAAAAAACAGTGTTTTGGGAATGGAAGTATGATGATATAATGAACCTTAATAAGGAAGACAACAAAGGCAACACATGTCAGGATGCTGGCAGGTGGGAAACCAGCCAGGGAAAAGGAATTGTTTTAATTAGGTGGCAAATAAGGGCTTCATGCATGCACATTTGTAATGTTACTGCTTATATGACACTGCAATTCCAGTCAGACTTTTAGTCTTGGCAATGGCCAGAATGTACAATTGTTACTCCACTGTTTCTTCAATACAGCTTGGCAAATTTCTAACCCTATTTCTTGCAACTGGAGTTATCCTATACATGATTTTAAGGCAGTTGGTCGATCTCATTAAGAAAATGGGGACTAGAGACTTTGGGGTACTGGTGGGGGAGCTCAGAGGCCACAAAAATGGTGTCAAGGGGCAGAATGTAGTCCACATGCTGCACTATGCCCTTCCTTATTATAGACTCTTTGTAGAACATGAAAATTTTCTTCCTCCCAGCAAAAATGCAGGGGCAGCTCTCTTTTATATGAAGTCTCATAAGACTGAATACTCAAGTAAGAATTTAAGAGCTTTGTTATTATTAAAGATGGTCTTGTCAACCCAGATGCAATGGAGGCTCTACTTCATATGGAGTTTCAGGAGAATCGATCCCAAAATAGGAACTGAAGATCTTTGTTATTGTTGAAGAGGCTGCTGTCAACCCAGATGCTACTTGCAGTGCTCATTGATCATCTTTACTATTAAGATACCTGCTCAGAAGTGGAGAATGAAATGGATTTTAAGCCACAGGCTAGTATACCCTTCAGTAGTAGAATTTCCAACTTTCAAACCCTAGATAGAATCATAGAGTTGGAAGAGACCACAGAGGCCATCAAGTCTAACCCCCTGCCATGCAGGAACACCCATCAAACCATTCCCAACAGACGGTCATCCAGCCTTTGCTTAAAAACCTCCAAAGAAGGAGACTCCACCACACTCCCAGGCAGCATATTCCACTGCCAAACAGCTCTGACCATCAGGAAATTCTTCCTGTGGTTCAGATGGAAACTTTCCTATAGCTTGAATCCATTGCTCCTTGTCCTAGTCTCTGGAGCAGTGGAAAACAAGCCTACTCTCTCCTCGACATGACATCCCTTCAAATATTTAAACATGGCTATCATGTCCCCTCTTAACCTTCTCTTCTGCAGACTAAACATACTCAGCTCCCTAAGCTACTCCTCATAGGGCATGACTTCCAGACCCTTCACCATTTTGGTCATGATAGTATAAGCAAAGGCCTTTTCACGCTACAAAAATCTAGTGTAATAATTCCACTTTAACTGCAAAGACCACAACCTATGGAATTCTGGGGTTTGTAGTTCAGGGAAGGGTCTTGTGCTTCACCAGACTACAAACTCCAGGATTCCACTGAATGTAGCCATGGTAGTTAAAGTGAAATAAGAAGAGTGGTATAATCGTGTAATGTGAAAGGGTCTCAGAATCCTGCTGGTATGCAAGACAGTGAAGATGTATACCACCAGATATTTGCCAGACTTATGCTAGCTGACACTGCTGTGCAATCCATAATGCAGTGGAGACCAATTTCGGTTGCCAGAATGAAACCTGGCAAGAGCTCTTGGACCTTGAATGATTGTGTAAAAGAAGAAATTTCATCAGATGTTGCTGGCCCTGCAACCAGATGACAAGCAACACCTGCAGAAATGCCCACTTTCACACAGCCGTTAAAGGGAGAGTAACCCCCTACAGTTTTTATTCTGGCAACCTTATCCCTTATTCATCAGGTAGGCTGGCATCATACCACTCTGTTCAGCCCAAACTAGAATACCATCCATGTGCAGCATTTCATGTGACAGTGCAGTGCACCAAGCCTAAATGTGAAATATAGACATGTCTAATTTTGACAGGAGGGACTACACTGGAGAAAACCTTCATGCGTGAGGAGATTATGGGAAATCTTTTCATGATATAGCATGAAAATACTTCCCATAATCTCTTCATACATGAAGGTTCCTACACAGGCACTATTTTGTAGTTGTTCCTACATAGGCCCTATCTTGTGTTCACCTATCATGAAGGACTGGTGTTGGTATATTACCACCCTTCCCCACATCAAACTATGAAGAGTATTTTTCTGAATGTCTTTTGAATATATGTGACTCTATATATATCAAGCTTAATCCCAACTAGAATAGAGCCACCAATAGGATGTAGGCCTTAGATTTCTGTTTGGCCCAGAAGTAACTTGAAGGGTTTCTGGAATAATTCACCTCAGATGTTATTTTACCTAAAGAACATGCTGTATAGAATCTAATAAATATAATAAATAAATAAAGATAGCCTCATATTTTCAGGTTTCTCCCATGGCCAGACTAAGGGATAGGAAAGCTGGTATTGTTTTAACTACATTTGAATGTTAAAGCCTTGTCTTCTTTCTGTCCTGCCATGCAGGTGTGAGTGAGGAGGAACTTCTGACAAAAAAGAGAGGGCAACCCCAATTCAGCATTAACATAATCAGATACATAAGAGCTGAAAGCTACTTTTTGAGAACTAAGCATTCAGTATCTGAAGCCTAGATAGATGAAGCTGACCATTTTGGTTTTCCCCACATTCTTTTTTTCTCTTTTCTTTTTTAAGTAAATCTCAAATTCCTTTCATCTTGAATATAACATCTATGGCTGGAGAGTAGAGCCATTCAATCAATTGTTGAATGATGTTCCAAGATATAGGTAAATCTAACTGATCTGATGGTTCTACTGTAGTGAGGAGTAACAGTAGATTTTACCCCCATGTTTGAATTTTGGCAAATTCTTACCATCAGAAGAAGAACTAAAATAAAAATTTTCATTCATCCCAAAATCTTTTACCGGGAGTTGTTTCACCCTATACAATTATAGCATGATGATTCCACTTTAATTGTCATGGCAACATCCTGTGGAATCCTAGAATCTTCAAATTAGGGAAGGTGTTTAGAATTCTCAGCCAGAGAGCCCTGGTGGCTCACCAGACTACAGACCCCAGGATTCCACAAGACGTTACCGTGGCAGTTAAATTGGAATGATCATGCTATAGTTCTGCAGTGTGAAAGGTCCTCTGTTCTTGGATTCAAACAGAAAACACAAGGCAAATGAGTCAAAGTGATGCTGCAGTTTACAGATGCTTTACTGAAAACAGTGGAGGTGATCTAACAGAAGATTTATGAGAAAGAGTTGAGGAAATCCTTCTTCTCATAGATTAGAACATTCTGTGTGGGAAGGAGTGCACAGAAGTTTGTCCAGCTCTTCACAGAACACAGCACTTGAAGATGTCAGCCGCTGGACAGTCATTGTATCGCTCATAGAACACGTATCCTGAGAGACACTGCCAGGTCCGAGGCATGCAATACCCAAAAGGCCCAAAGCATGCAAAGGTGGTCATTCGTGAAGTAAGAGATGCGTTCTTCTTCAGTCCACGGTCTGTGCAAGGAAAGGAAAGAAGCAGGAGACATCCATGATTGTGTGACTTGTTAGAAGCAAAGAGCTTGTATGAAGCATATGTATCAATGCTTGTATGTAGTGTCTAGTGAGAGAGGAGTGTTTGGGTAAAGCCTGCTCTTTTTTTCATTTCTCTGTCTTTTCTTTGGTCTAGGTACTCAAGCTTTTGCTTCCTTCTTACCTGTTGAGGTCAATTCCTCCTTCTTCAAGAAGTTGGCTAGCCTCTTTGTTCCCTTCATCTAAGAATGGAACATCCATGGGTTCCCACCCCAAGAATACCTTCTAGTTTACACTCTAGTCAGCCTTTAGGGGCCAATGACTGTACGGTTTTCAAATTACAGTTTCCTTTGTGAGCCATCAACATCTAACCAGGAAGGAGGAAAGATATGTTGGTGTAACCTCTACTTGGGATGAATCCTGTAAACAAGCCTAGGGCACTTTCTTTTGTCTATCTCCCTTCCTATCCGAAGGTGGATTCCCTGAAAAAAATCAATATAAGTTTTCTTTTTCATATCACAAGAGCATCCTGAGGAATTACTCCTGTGTTTGCCACAAGCTTATCTTGAACTAGCCCTGCTGCATTCTGCTTAATATAGATATTCAATTTCTCTCGACTCCTAACAGCTGTTCTCCATGCTGAGATCCTGAGACTAGTACATTTGCTTTTAGTAATTGCTTCTTCTTCCGCTCCACCACACTTGGGGAAAAGAAACAGGTTATCTTTGTTTGTTCCTTTCTTCTTTGACTAGTTGGTGGAATACTTTCAAATGGAGGAGGGTCTTGCATTTCTCTGTTTGCTTTTCTTGTAAACACCATTGCTAACTGGGGGTTAAGGTAGTATATTTGGAAATGCAGTTATGGGAGAAATGGAAGAGCTTCAGGTACTTGTTCTTATTTTACTGTTGGAAACTGCACCAAATTGTTTAGTAAATAGATAGTACAATTACCCTCTGCAGCTTGTAAATCACAGTTCTCTGGAAAGTCTCATATCAATAAAAACTTCAATTTAATTAGCACCCTCACGGTCCCAGCTCAGTGTTACAACTTACTTCTTATCTTCAACCCTCAGTAAGTGTCTGTCACTCCTCCAGCCAGGAAAAAGCTATAAATCTTCCTTCTTACAAAGCTCCACTTCATCTCTTAGCAGTTAAGATATAAGTCTGAAGAGATTTAGCCATTTTTAATTGCTTGTTTGAAGGTTTAAAGAGAGAGCTCTGCTACCACAAGTCTCCAACGCCATCTTGGCCACCTACCAAATTTTCCTACACAAGTTCTCATCAGAGAAACATGAACAGAAAAGAAATGAAGGAAGGGGAAGGATTTCATGGAGAGACTTCCCATTTTGCTTTTGCTGGGGTAGAAAGTGAGGAACCTAGCAAGGAACCTAGCAATGGGTGGAGAAGAGGAATAACAGGATTCAGGGAGAGATCCCGTTCATCTGTTGTGAGGCATAAATGTACCCCAGTGTACCTATGGTGGAGATATATTTCACTGGAGTTGTACCAGACCAAACCACTCATATAACTAGTATCAAATATTGGCAAAATAGCCACATTTTCAAAGATTGGTGGCTGGAAAAAAATCACTGTCAAAATTCAAGGTTCACTCACCATCAAAATTCACCCTCACAACACATTCACATCATCACATCTTTCCCCTACCTGGCTATATGGTGAGGGCTAACAAAGAAAATTGTAATTTGACTGTCTTAGAATCAGATTTTCCTGCCTCTGCGAGCACCAGCCAATGCATTGGAGTACAGACAGAGAAATACCAGGTGGGAAAATGTCACATCAAGGTCTATGTTCTGTTGGCACTCCCAAGACCTATAAATCAACGAGACTGATGTAAATGTTGTCTCATCTTTTGACAATTGATTAAATGACTAAGTTATTTGGGACAGCCAGTAGGGTTCAAGCCTATGTGTATCTTTTGTCTGACATTCAGAACATTTCTGCATGGCACTTTTATAGCGCGATGATTCCACTTTCAACCTCCTATGGAATCCTGGAATTTGCAGTTCTGGGAGGGGCTGGTAGGCCCCTCCCAAAACTGCAAACCCCAGGATTCCATAGGAGGTTGAAAGTGGAATCATCGCGCTATAAGAATGTTGTGTGGAAATGGCCTCAGAGAGTACCATTTATTTATTGTTTGTTTGTTTGTTTGTTTGTAAAAGCTAAAGAAAAGCTAATTAAAAAGGCAAAACACATTTAAACAAGTTATCATATTAAAATGCCCCTAAATTTTAAAAAGTTTTTAAAGTTTGAAGATGTAACATTAGAATTAAAAAATACAGCACAGATACCCCATAAAAATGACTCCTTTCTATTAATCATTAAAATGTCTCTTTGAATAAAAAGGCCTTTGCCTGCTGATGAAAGGAGAGCAGAGAGGGAGTCAGCCTAACATCCCATGGAAGGAAATTCCACAGTTTGGGAAAGCCTCCCTCCCTCCCTCCCTCCCTCCCTCAATCTCTCAGTTTCTCATGTTTTCACCAGGTGGGCCTGTGACAGCGGTGAGCCTGAGAAAAAACGTTCCCCCAAAGGTTGTAATACACTGGAGGGTTCATATTGGAAGACAAGAACTTTCTGGACCCAAGCCATGGAGGGCTTTATAGTTCAAAGCCAGCTCCTTTTATCCTGGAGAGAAGCTGTCCTCAGTGAAGCTGTTTGAACAAGGCAGTTACAAACTTCATCTAACCAACTCCTAATAACATTCCGGCTGCAACATATTGGACCTGCTGAAGTCTCCAGATTCCAATGGCAGCCCCATGTAGAGTATATCACAGTAGTCAAGACAGGATGGACAAGATGTGTTGTAATCTGTGTGTGGAGGTGTGGGGGTGGTTGTAAAGCAGGATCAACTACATGTTTGCAGTTAACATCTACCTTCTCACAAATGGTCTCCAAGGATGCTATTGGAGAAAAAAATCATTCTAGCCAGCAACCTTTCCAATATCAAAAAAAAAGATGGATGATGATGATGATGATGATGATGATGAACATATTGTTAACTTCATTTATACTCCTCTTTTTCTCAAAAACTAGGGACTCAAGAAGGCTCATGGATTAAAAATGGATTGTCAGTGCTGCAGAATATCCTTCCCCAACAAGATGTCCTCAGAACATCCCAGCTACAACTTTTTGTCTATCACAGACAACAATTAAATGGCCAAGGATTACAGGAGCTCTAGATAGTTTAATCTGGGAAATGTCAGGTTAGGGACAGAGGAATGAATCCTGGAAGCCTTCTCAACTCAAATATTAAAACATGTACAGTCAGCCCTCCACATTTGTGGCTTTCACTTTTGCAGATTTGATTATTCACAGATTATTTGCTGTCACCTCTGCAGCCTGCTGCTATGCCATTTTTAACAGGGATTACAAGCCTTGTGAGACTGAGAAACTGTGAACTTGTAAGTCCCTGTTAGAAATGGTGTGGGGCAGCAGTGGAAGTGGCAGGAAGCCCCACTGGCCACTCACTTCTGCCTTATGAAGGAACCCTGATGCCTCAGAGGAATCCATGGTGGGTTGAATATGGTGGTCATATTTTTTGCATGTGTTAAATATGGTTTGGGAGAGCCTAGCATTAATCACGGTTTTTCCACTTTCACAGGAATCTTGTGCCCCTAACCCTAGTAAATGTGGAGGAATGACTGTAGTTCCATTCAACTGTAGGGTCTTGGGCAGTATATCTGAATGCATGTCCTAAGTCCCAGAAGAGCTAAGCAATAAACCAATTTCCCCATTTTGTTTTTTGGGGTCTGGACAGATCCATGACAATACAGTTAGAGTCCTGTTTTTCACCATAGCATGACTGAGCAAAGCCATGATTGTGAGATTTTTGTGTATCCTGCACAATCTGAAGGAAATAGTTGTTCAGTGCAACTTACCATCTTCTCCGTAGTCAGAAGGTTCAGGAACCATAGTAGCTTTCACATCTTTCTCAGGTGGTGGAACTGGGCTAGCTTGGATCTGGAAAACAAGAAATGCAACAGCAAAGAGAAGGCAAAGGGTCTTCATGGTTGACTCTCAGCCACAATCTCAACAATAGCTCAAGGAAACAAAGGCTCAAAGGGGACAATGCCGGAGGATGAGCAGAAAAGTATGCAGGTAACTGGTATTTATACCATTTTTAAGCTGAGGTTACCAGGAAATCAGCTGGGGTTACGTTACTTCTGCAAGATTGGTGCCAAGATCAGATGTCATCTGTCAGCGATTAATGATAGGTTGAAAGTAGAGTCATTCAGATCACTTTTGGTATAATTTCCTTTTCATTTTCTGGAATTAGCCTTCCTTTGACTTGCCTTGTTTTCACAGGTGCTGCTCAGTTATGCAATTCTATTCGATAGAGGCTCACCAAGATCTCAGTTAGAACATTGCAAAGATCTCCACTCAGATGGTTTTTATTCCAGGTGTTCTGGACTCAAACTAAAGATTTAGCTGTGTAAATAGGTTTGGAGCTATAGCAACACAATTGTGTTCAGATCAAGGAATAGTAACACCTCATCCAGCTTGGGTTAGACTTCACTAGGAATACTGTGTCCAGTTCTGGGCAACACAATTTAAGAAGGATATCGACAAGCTTAGACATGTCCAGAGAAGGGCAATCAACATAGTCAAAGTTCTGAAAGCCAAGCCATATGAGGAAGGGTTGAAAGAACTGGAACTGTCTAGTTTGAGAGGAGATGTAATAGCCACCTTCAAATATCCGAAAGATTGTCACATCGAAGATGGAGTGAAGTTGTTTTCTACTGTTCTGGATGTAGAACCTGAACCAGTGGAGTCAAGCTATATGAAAGGACACTCCTACTAAACAGCAAAAAGAAGATTTTGATGGAAAGAACTGTTCAACAGTAGACTAGTCTCCCTCAGAAGGTAGGGGACACCCCTTCAGAACAGGATTTTAAATAAACTTTGGGTGTAGACCTTTCAGAGATACTCTAGAAGTGGATTCCTGCACTGACCAAGAGTTGGACTGAACAGCAGTTGAGATGTCTTTCAACTTTTTGATTGTATAATTGACATTCCCTATTCCAATCCTTCAGCATTCAGTCACAGAAGTGACAATATGATTGGTCAGCATCTAAAAATGCATGGCCCCAAAGCCTTTAGTATTTTGTTTTTTTAAGGCAAGAATTAAAAAATCACTTAAGCTATCAATTTCTAAATCAAAATTGGTCCAAAATTGGTCCTAATGAACTATGCTTTCAAGAGGCAAAGAATATCTTTTAGACTTCCCTCAGTACTACCTTGAAAACAATTATAAAAGAATTGAAGGGAATGGTCCCATGGTCCTAGAACTGTTTTATAGGCCATTTCCACACAGGGTATTTAAAACGGTGCAGTGCGTCCTCCATGGAGGACGTCTGCACCTTGGAGCAGACAGGGTTCGGACTACTTACCGTAGATCTGCACCTCAGTCCGCTCCGAAACAACCCTATGTGGTCCTCCAGCGTGCTTTTGAAAGACCTCATTTTTCTGGTCTTTCAAAAGCATGGAGTGCGCCACTGCGAGCCTGCTCCCTTGTGCAGATTCACAGGTTTGCACCAATGCGAGCCTGCGATCTGCTGAGGGCGGGCTTTAGGCTGGTGAGCTTCACTGGTTGATTGAGACCCACGACCAACCGGAAGCTTCCATTTTGGACGCCGGAGCAGTGTGGAGCAATGACCATGCACTGCTTCTCCTCACCCTGGACTGGACGGGACCACCAGAAGATCCGGTAAGTAGTGGCGTGGGGCGATTCCCTTGCCCCGTGCGGAAATGGCCATAGTTCCCCAGATTTACCCTGTTTCATGACAAGGAAGACTTTTTCTATGCCACAGCTGGACCATTGCCATGTTGAAGATGGTTTCTGGACACATCTAGGAGTATTTGAAGCATCCTCTCCTCTTTCAGCCAGAAAATCAAGGAGAAGTAAGATGAAGTAGGAAAGCAGGAAGAAGAAAGAGAAACCAGAACATTTTAAAGCAGCTGGGGGGGAAAAGTGCAATAGCTAAGGACCAATCAGGACTGTCACTGCCAAAGTGGGACAATAGGATATGACAGAGGCTGACAGTGGGGTCCAGGAGAAGCACTCCTGCTCCTTCTATACATCTGAACTTTTTAGAATTTAGATCAGCACTCCTTCTTTGTCAAATGTGGGCAAATAGCCTTTGGGCTGCATGTGGCCCACCTTGACCCATTTTGTAGGCTTCACCAATGCTGTACCCTCCCACATGCCCTCAGATGCCAAAAGAAAAATTTCAGCTAATAATGGGGTTTAACTTACCCAGAACCCTTGATGCAGGTTTGCATGGAGAAGGGCCACATTTCTCCATTGCATAGGGTTCATGTTTGTTTGTTTGTTTGCAAGAAAAAAAGAAAAAAGAGCATTTGTGCAGTTTTGAATTGCATGTTTTTTTGTTTTTGTTTTGTTTTTGTTTTTTGTTTTTTGAAGTCTGCAAACCATTGTGGTTTTATATTGGCTCCTGGAGGCTTCAATGCAGATTTGCATCGTATCATGATTCTTCTCTAAGCCTTCCCTGATTCCTCCCCGCTCTCAAGAAAAAGCCTCTGGAGACAGACATATTGTCCATTCTAGTATTGATTTTTTAAAAACCTGTTGTGACAATCTTTGGGCTAGTGCTTCATGTGGTGCATGCTAGGGGCCAAAATCCAGTGCCTGAACCCACAGAAGTAGCCCCCTGCTGCAGGTTTGTTGTTCAGCTGTAGCTGCAGAAGGCTGAAAATAGAAGGTACGGAAGTTGTAAAAGGAGGAAGATCAGAGGGTACTTTTGGACAGGAGAGCAGGGGGAAGAGTTTTCCTATGACCTTTCAGAACGTCATGCTATTACCCTGAAAATCTGGGGGTCCCAGAGGGACACCTCAATATGCTCCAAATAATGGGGAAAGTAAGCTCAACAGAGCACAAGCAACAACAATGTGAGAGGCAGGGTAACCTAGCGAGACCTTTTACCCAGTTTTTACGGGGCCAGGCTCAGTCAGAAATCACACAAAAAGGTCCAATGAATGACTTTATTGAACAGTAATAGCTCTATCCACGCAAACACACACATGCATCCAAGAGCTAAAAGAAATAAAGAGTGGAAATAAGATAGAGAGATTGTTGAGGAATTCATAGTTTAGGCGATACTGCACCTTTTCCTGACTTCCTTGGTCCAGGAAGCAGTGAAAGAAATGGAACTCAGCAAAGAGATGCTGAGGAGATCGCACAGCTATCAGGAGAGGGGACCGCTCAGTTGGTATGACCAGGAGGCATCTTCTCTTCTTCCCTCCCTTCTCTCTAAAACTAGTCCAAAACCAGGGACTATTTGTAGGAAAAATTTACTTTGAAGGCAAATCGTCTCCCAGGGAGGAAAAAGGGGACAGCAAAAGAAAACAACTCCACACCTGGCACTTTCTTTGATATCGGAAGATAACAAGATGTCATCCAAGTAACAGGATCTTCCACCACTTTGAGACTGTGGTGTGAGTTTCTGGAGGGAGATTTGATAAGATTTTATTGCTTCCAGCGCTCAACTTTATGGGAACGCTCTTACTTCCTTCAAGTTGACTACTTAAAGGTTGATGACCTTTTGTCCACTGTGGGTTATCACAACATGAGGTCTCCTGTGACTACATGACTGGGGAGTTTACTGGCCTGACCTGGTTCATTTGATCATACGACCGTTATTGCCTATGTGCTCATCTGGGTGACCTCTCTCATGGGTTAGATTAATTTTATATCAAAGTTGTAGACCCTGGGACAGGGTTTACCAAGGGGGCAACAATGGCTTCTGAACGGCTGTCAATCCATTGTCTCTCGGATAAACAAAAGGGCCTCAAAAGGAATGACGAAGTCCTATTTTCAGAAGAATGAATTACAACTTGGTTTTTGTTCTCTTTGTCCCTAATGCCAGTAACTCTGTATTCAGAAGGTTCTTTGTTTGATCTGTTTTGACAGTGGTGTTGATTGCCCCTAACCAACAAGGGGTTATTTCATTTTCACACACCCCAAAAGCAAGGAAATAACTCGGCAGAAGTATTATGCTCAGTTTAGTCCAATTCTCCCTCTTGGGAGTTGTCAGTCACACCTCATAAGAGGAGTTGCATTCCAGATTATCGCTCCAATGACTTTGTCCCCTCTTCATTCCATGTTTGTGACATATTCAATGAGAACAAGAAGACGAACTTGGTTTGGAGGGAGGAGGAAGTAGTGGTTGCCCCTCTTTGCTCCACAGTCTACCTGACCTCCCCAAGGGAAGGAAAAGACTCCCTTGGTGCTCCCAGAATAGGGAAAGTGGGAGGAGTGAAGCATCAAAGGTCAAGCCATGGTAGAATTTGAATCATGGACTTGGAGTCAGAATCAGTAGGAATTTGAGGTAAAGTCAGAGTTGGTAGAAATGCACCAATTCTGGCTTTGAGTTCAAAATGAAAACCCATAATGTTAAAACGATATGTGGTGGCCACCTGGATCTTTTTTCCAAAGAAAGCAGGGTTCATGCCCAGTGAGCTAGCTGATAAGCCACACTGAGAAAGAGAGATCAAAGTTTTATCAGGAATACAAGGCACACAATAAATCAAGTGTTCCCTGAACACAAGCCAAACTACGTCTATCATCCTTTACAAGGATTACAGGGTCCTCCCTAAGGAGAAGATAACTCTATACATATAGAAAACAATATTATGAATACATTATTATGGCAACATTCAAGCACTGCACATGTACATATAGGTGACCCCAAATTATATTACCAAATCCCACCTGGGGTTGTGAAATTTCATATTACAATGAAGCTTAATGAAGCTAGAGGTAACTTTAGTTCAGCTCTTGTAGTCACACCCCCTCCCATTGGCCCGATCTGGCATGCTCCAGACTTTGCAGGCCATAGACCTAACCATGCTCTAGCATCTACTGGCACCTGCTTCCCCATTTCGGCTTGCTTCACTTAGCTAGTCCACTGTTATTCAAAGCTTTGGCTCAGTGGCGTAGCTTGGCACAAGTGGGGTAGGGGCAGGGGGCAGAGGCATGAGACCAGGGCTATGGCTCGCATGGGCATGGCTACAGCATATGTGGGTGGGGCTGCGACATGCATGGATGTGCCTGTGGCACATGTGAGCAGGGCAACAGGGCACATGGGAGGAGTACAGCATGTGGGGGTGGGGCTACAGTGCACAGGGAGGAGCCATGGCATGCGTGGGCATGATTATAGTGCATAGGGGAGGAGCTACAGCACATGAAGCAGGGGTACAATGCATAGGGAGGCAGGCAAGGAGCAGTGGCACCCCAAAAAATGTCACCCAGCATGCCCCCTTGCCCCTCCTTCCCTATGCAACTGCTTTGACTCTCATGCAAGCCTTGCCTTGTTTCTCTTTTATCAGCCATTGGCTGCTTGCTAAAGCAACTGGTCAGTTTCTGGACTCTGGGCCCTCTCATGGTGAACATATCATTTTATGCTTATATTTTACCTTTAAACTTTTGTTAACTGTCTTGTTTCTTACCTATTTCCTTTCATAGGAATTTAAGAAAGCATTCTTGTTCAGAACACTTCATGCAATAGATCTGTTTTAGGTCCTAGCAATCTAAGTAGCCTGAAGATTCATGGGGTTGTGATGAAATGCCTTGTGCTACCACTTTACTACATAAAATTTGTTATCACTGATTACTATGCAGTTGGCATTTAGGAAGGTGTCAGATCTGAGGAGTGGAAAAATAGAGAGTTGGAAGCAGAGTCAGAGTTAAAAATTTAGTTAGCAGCCCCATAACCCTGGTCAAAGTGAGGGAACTCAGCCAAGGACAGGGCACAGCATGGAAGGGGCCAGCAGGGTGTTGGATTTGCAATGCTAGCAGAGGAGTTGGCTGAGAAGAGAATGGGAGTAGGGCAGATCACGTGAGTGTCCCCCTGTATAGGTCTGCTTCTGAAACGGACAGTGAAAAGGCAGATCTATGGGGGAGAAATGATGCTTGTCTCTGACAAAAATCAGGAAGGGAAAAGATACCTTAGAGGTAGGGAAAAGCTGACACAAAGCTAAGGGGCAAATTTCAGAGGGATAGAAACACAAGGAATGGAGACAGAAGAGTCAGATAGAGGGAAGAATTGATGCTGGTTTTTGGGAACTATGAATAAGTGAGAAGTTCAAGGGTTAGCTTGCTATTTTCTGCATCTTAATAAACTTCCACTTGTCTTCTTTTACCACTGTTTCTGTCTGTTCACATTAAGTTTGCTGGGGGGCCTTGTTACCCTGTTTTCTGGGAGTCCTGGGAGGGACACCTACATGCGCTCTCAATTATATAAGTTGGGGAAATTAGCACAGAGCACAAGTTAGCAATGCGAGAGGCAGGGCAATGGATGGAATCTTTTACCCAATGTCTACAGGGTCAGGCCAAGTCAAGGAGCAAACTGGATTGGAATAATAAATGTTGTTTTATTAAAAGTACAATCAAACAGTGTATGCAACACACTCACTCAGAGAACTAAAGAAATAAAGGTTGGAGTGGGATAGAGAGATTTTTAGAGGAGTTGTTGGTTTGGGTGATACTACACCTGTCCTGAAGCCCGGGTAGTCTGCAGCAGAAGTTCGGAGATATGGAGTCTCCGTACGTGGGACTGAGGGGAAGGCTCGCCAAGCAAAGCGGCAGCAAGGCTGGATGGAAGTCAGGAGCAATCTGAAGAAGCTCTCAAAGTCAGGGGTTCTTATAGGGGAAAATGTGGCCGTAGGCTAGTCCGTACTTGGAGGAAACAATGAGTTTCGGGCTGGAGACAAAGCCACTGAAAGGTCAGAATTTAGCATGATTGAGTTAGGTCTGAATTGACAATAGAGTAGACAGTATGCAAACACAGAGTGCTTGACAGTTGAGGATTCGGCTCGTCAAGCTGCCTGCTCGGAGCAGGGAGTCCTTTGTAAGTAGCGTGCATACATAATAGAGTACTTGCCTTTGAGGTCTCCTGAAGCGGCGGGACGGCTATTTCTGGCCAGCCTGTATTTGTTTGGAATATTACAGTGATTAGTGGCCGTACTTGTCTACAAGCTTGTCCGGGGGACCTCGCAAACACGTGGAGAGGAGTGGTAGAAGAAGGCCAAATTATTGATATCAACGTGATATCTAATATCCCTCAAGTCCGGGCTAGAAACTGTGGTAACAGCCTGGTCACACTTATTCCATAGAACGCACAAAAACAACACAGTCACCGATCTACAATGGTGGGGAGAATAACCTTGGGGCCCAAGTACCCAATCTAGGCAGGGACTGATGGAAGGAAAGAGCAAGGGGAGTGACAGGAACCCCAGGTTGGAACTGCAGGGATCAGCTTGTCAAAACAGTGTGTCATAGAGAGCTTTTGGCAGCTGGAGGTAAATGCAATTCCCTCTCTGTAGGAGTTGGGTTCTGCAGAAGAAAGGAGATAGATGAAGCGTGTATGGTCCTTGCCATCATAGAATCAAAGAATCACAGAAACATAAAGTTGGAAAAGACCACAACGGCCATCAAGTCCAACCCCCTGCCATGCAGGAACAAACACTCAAAGCACACCCAGCCTCTGATAAAAAACCTCCAAAGAGGGAGGAGACTTCACCACACTCTGAGTCAGCATATTCCACTGTCGAACAGCTCTGACTGTCAGGAAATCCTTCTTGATGTTTAAGTGAAATCCCTTTTCCTGCCTCTTTTCTCAGACAGACAAATTCTAGAATCCGTGGCCACATGCTGGCCACTGTAGTCAGATGAAATGTTTCTCAAGTAGCAGAAAACCCTGACAAGGAGAATCCTGGAGTGATGAGAATTTTCACAGTTTGGGACTTATTCTGTGCAACTTTCATGCACCATTTTTTCCCCCCACAGAAAACAACATTTTCTGCACAGAAATTTTATTTTCAACGAAGAAAATGTTGTCACCTCAACAGAGAAGGCTATTTTGCACCACAAAAAAAGTGCCAAATTTGTGCAGAATAAGTCCCCGAATATAACATTTTCTGCATGGAAAACAAAAGTATTACTTTCTGGGTAGAAAATGCTGTTGGTATGGAGAAACTGCTCTTTTCTATACTGTCTTGCTGTTCTTTTAATAGTCCGTTGATTGTTGTTGTTCATTGTTAATTGTTGTGTTTTTAGGGGGTTGGTTTTAGATGGGTTGGTGGGTGGGGAGGATTGAGTATGTTTTTTAATGTTTTTAATGTAATTAATGTATTATTGTTGTTCGCCACCTCAATCCATGGGGAGAGGCGGGATAAAAATTATTATTATTATTATTATTAGCACGATATGCACATTTTGCACAGAATAAGTTCCAAAAGCAAATGGTCTTCAAAAACTATTCAGCAGGTCGTTAATTGGGAGAATGGCAGTTATAAAAATGAATGTTCCCCCTAAGATGATCTCTCTTTTTCAAAAACTTCCTATCATTACGAATAATAAGCCTTTCATACAATGGAAGAGAGAACTAATCAAATTCATATGGGAAGGACATAAACCCAGGATTAGATGGAAGACCATGACAGACTCAATATCGAGGGAAGGGGCTGGATTACCGGACTTACATATCTACTACAAGGCCACAGCAATGACTTGGATAAAAAGATTGGGTCAATTTCATAGAATCATAGAATCATAGAAATGTAGAGTTGGAAGAGACCACACAGGCCATCCAGTCCAACCCCTGCCATGCAGGAACACCCTCAAAGCACTTTCGACAGATGGCCATCCAGCCTCTGCTTAAAAACCTCCAAAGAAGGAGACTCCACTACACTCCGAGGCAGCATCTTCCACTGCCGGACAGCCCTGACTGTCAGGAAGTTCTTCCTGAGGTTCAGGTGGAATCTCCTTTCCTGCAGCTTGAATCCATTGCTCCTTGTCCTGGTCTCTGGAGCAGAAGAAAACAAGCCCTATCCTTCCTCTACGTGGCATCCCTTCAAATATTTAAACATGGCTATCATGTCCCCTCTTAACCTTCTCTTCTGCAGACTAAACATACCCAGCTTTCTAAGTCTATCCTCATAGGGCTTCATGGCTTCCAGGCCTCTCACCATTTTGATCGCCCTCCTCTGGACCTGCTCCAGCTTGTCAATATCCTTCTTGAATTGGGGTGCCCAGAACTGGACACAGTATTCAAGATGGGGTCTAACCAAAGCAGAGTAGAGTGGTACCAGTACCTCCCTCAATTTAGACACCATACTCCTATTGATGCAGCCGAGAATTGCATTGGCTTTCTTGGCTGCCGCATCACACTGCTGACTCATGTTCAGCTTGTGGTCTATGAAGACTCCCAGATCCCTTTCACACATACTGCTATCCAGCCACCTGTCCCCCATCCTATATTTCTGTATTCCATTTTTTCTACCTAAGTGTAGGACCTTACACTTCTCTCTGTTTAATTTCATTTTATTCGCCTTGGCCCAGCTCTCCAACCTATCCAGGTCATTTTGAATTTTGATACAAAATTCAAGAATGCTCGCACTCAAAGGGGCCAATCTCGTAATGGGTTGGCATGCCTATATGTTTTATGATAAAGCAGCGATTGATAAGGAATTTTCACATCATTTTATCAGGAAATCACTATTAAAGGTATTGAATGATTACAAGAAAAAAAACATAAGGCAACTCCCATTATGGTTGTCCCCTCAGGAAGCATTCTTCGGTAGATGGATAGAAACAGAAAACTGGCTAAGATATGAGGACATTACTGAAAAAACAACAGTAAATATACCTAAGATAAAAACAAGAGACAAACTGGAAAAAGAAGGAATAATACTCAATTGGTCCCCATATAGACAATGAATGGAAAGATTTCAGTTAGATGTAAAAACTTACGGAATTGAGCAAAATGAGAAAGAAAGAATGATAAAATGGCTATTTGAAAACCCTCCACATTTATTATCTCACATTTATCAAGAAATTTTAAAACAAGAAAGGGAAGAGGAAGCAATAAATGATCACGTGGGCTCAAAATATAGGACCATCAATTCAGGTAGAACATTGGGAGCGGAGTTGGAGATCAGCGCAGAAATTTACAGTTGCCCAAAATGTAAAAGAAAACTATTTTAAATTGTTTCATAGATGGCACATGACCCCAGGTAAACTTATGAGAATTTACAAAATGGGAACAGGTCAATGTTGGAAATGTCAGAAAGAGGTTGGTACGATGTTTCATATGTAGTGGTCATGTAACAAAACAAGCAAATATTGAGGGAAAATACATAGCAAGATATGTGTAACATTGAAGATAAAATTTGATAAAGCGCCAGAAATGTATTTATTAAACACGATACATATGATTGATTGAGAGATACACAAGAAATATTGGCAGATTATACTCTATATGATTATGACAGCAAGAACAGAATACGCCAAATTATGGAAAACTCATGAAATGCCTACAATTGATACTCTCATTAAAAATAGAAATGCAGATATAGTCTTGCAGAGACTAAAGGAGAAGACTGATAAAGAAATAGAGAATGGGAGTTAGTGATGGATAATTGATGGGTACTAAATAGTGAGGAAAATATAAGATGATGATTGGGAAAAGACAAAGTTTTATATTGTAATAAGTCATTGGGATAATGATGTGATAGTACATATGACGGTAAAATGGATATGACTAAATAATTCTGGTGAAATGAATTGATTGCAGAAACCAACTTGAAATAGTATCATAAAATTATTGTAGTACAATTTGTTTCTAACTATAAGTATGTGAAAGTCTAGTGAGGATTGGAAGAACAACAAGAATGCATTCAATGATATGTACAATACAGAAGTTTATTTGCTATTTTTATGTATTGAAAATTTTAATAAAAATATTTAAAAAAACTATTCTGCAGGAAGAATTTTTTTTAAAAAAATTATTCATTTGTTCCTTCAAGAACAAAATTAGTGAAGAATTGTATCCATCATCATTCTATATCATGCCCTAATCATTCAGTTGCTATTCTCTTCCTGTAATTGGAGGCTGGCTAATCAGTCAGTTCAAAGGTAAGGTTCTAACTTTAAAAAAAATTGTGTGGTGGTCTCAGGCCACCCTAGTTTTATGACAATTTTTTTATGCAAACAGATAACACAAAGCAAAAAAAAAAAAAAAAGACAAGAGGTTGTGATCAACAGACAATTTATTGAAAGATGCATAAGAAATGATTCTCATTGATTGCAGAATATTCTGTCAAGGGATTTCAGCATCGTCTTGCATTCTTTAGGGAAGGCAGCATTTGTTGCTTCTTTTCTTTGAGCAGGTGTTGTACTGCTCCTTAAACATAAAGCCCGAAGTACAGGCTAAATTCCGGGGCAGGCAATATCCTCTCTGGCCAAAGCAAGGCTGTCTGATGCTTCGAAACAGGCCAGTTGCTTCTTCCTTCAGTCCTTTCTCTGCATGAAAAGTTCAACATGATCATAATGATATTGCTGACCATCTCACCAAAACATAAACAGGAAAAATAAAACAGTCTTTTCCCCATTTTTAAAGTGAGAAATGGAGCACAATATAGATGCTATTTATTGAATGGAATTTAGAAGCACTTATGTGAGAGCCAGTGTGGTGTAGTGGTTTGAGCATTGAACTATGACCTTGGAAACCAAGGTTTAATTCCATTGGGTGATCTTGGGTGCACTGCATACACTCCACCCCAGAAAACCCGTGATAGGTTCACTTTAGGGTCACCATAAGTTGGAAATTACTTGAAGGCACAAAACAACACCATAATGAAGATACAACATACAAGATGTAACGCAAAGCGCCAGGATGTTATAGTGGCTTGAGTGTCTGACTAAGACCCCAGGAGAACAGAGTTCAAATCTCCATTCATCCATGGAAAGCAAGTCATTGAGTAAGTCATACCCTTTCACCCCAATGTGGTCCAGCGAATCTAGATGGCTCAAGAGCCATTTGTATAACCTTGTGGCTTTATTCTTCCCTTGGTTTCCCCTTCCTGAACGCCAGTTAATTAGGAGAATTTCTGTAGCTCAATCTGAAGTTGAAGCATGCATTGATTTGTGCAGAGTTTCCACTCCCTGACTGTGTTTGTATTTGTTGTGTGCCTTCAGATTCAACTCATGGTGACCATAAGACAAACCTATCACAGGGTTTTCTTGACAAGATTTGTTCAAAGGAGGGTTTGCCTTTGCCTCCTTCTGAGACTGAGAAGGTGTGACTTGCCCAAAACCACCCAGTTGGTTTCCATAGCCAAGTGAAGACTCAAACACTGATCTCCAGAATAGTCATCCTCATCCTCATCCTCATTGTCATCATCTTCCCAACAACATTAGAAAAAGAAAAAACCAGTAGTTTCGGTAGTGCTAGCTGCTCTGGAAACAATTCCAAATGAACTGACAAAATCTTTGAATGACATTTGCATAGATAAGGTTGCAATAGTATGAAAACAAAAAATAACATTGCTTGGAAGGTGCCACTGTGTATGATGAGACCTCACTGATTCCTAGATCCCTGGATAGAATCCAGTTCATTCGTGATGGTCCAAAACTCCATTTGGCAACACCTATTGGACTATGCAACCAAGGAGGAGGAGGAGGAGGAGAAAGACCGACATAAAAACAGCAGCACTGAAAAAAAATAGACAATTGAAAGAAACAGAATAGGCTTTGCTGCCATTTTAAAAATGAAAATGAAATGAAAGAGAAGCTAATCCCACCACCTTCCAGGGATAGTTCTACAATCAGTGCGCTGCTACTGAATATGTCAGATCTCATATAAGCATCTACCTGGCCTTCTGGGTGTTGTAACATGATGAAACTCATAAATGACTGTTCACTTTAGGGTCAACATTTCAAGAAGTCTCACTACCACAGTGCCTTCCTTTGCCTTTTCCTGCAAATTTTGCCATCTTGAACAATCTGCCTCATCACACTTCCCTCTCTCATTGATCCAGAAGCTAAGCTGGCATATGGCAGTTCTTGCAGCTATGGTCCTAGGATTTTTGCACATCCCACAGAACATATCAGATGAATATTTATTCAATCCAACTCACCATCTGCTTGAAGAGCAGCAATCTCCAGTTTCTTATCAATCTTTGTTCCAATTTCATCTGGTGGATTTGGTTTGCTCTGTACCTGGAAAACCAAGAAAGTAAGAAGAAAGAGAGGGTAAAGAGTCTTCATGGCCAAACAGTGGCTGCAGCCTAAATGCCAATGAAAGTAAAAGAAACCCTCAAGAGATGAAGCTTTAGAGAACCTTGGGAACAATTTTCCAAATCCTTGGTATTTATACAGTTTCTCCTGGCAAAATGTTCAGGAAACTCCCTATGGAATTTTGTTCCATCTCTGAGGCTGCAGCTAACACAGTTAAAACTTAGCTTTCAGTGGCCACTCAAAACTACTTGAAACCATTTGAAATACTTTCTGTTTACAGTTCACCTACTCCTTCACCAAATTAACAACCTGTTTTCAATTCCTTCTTTCTCTTTGGTCTACAACTTATCCTTGGAGCTCTATTTCAAAGATCTTCTCATGCCAGCCTAAATCCAACTATGAGTCCCAGCTAGACCTGACCCACTGCCTTGCTAAGGTTCTTTCTGCAGGATTGTCATCCCACCCTGGAAAAGGATAGGACCAGGACAACACTTATGCATGACGTTGTCCCAGACCCACTCTTTTCCCATCCGTACAATTGTGCTGCAAATAATTGATGGGTTTACCCTGTCAATGACCAGCAATCATGATACCCTCCCACTACATTTGCTGTGGAGGTTGTGCAAGCGTGATGGCTGCACTTCCTGCCCCAGTGCAGCCTGGGACAGTGCCCAGCTGTGCTGCAGAAGAAAAAGATGTGGACATCACACTTTCTGGTTCCTGGAGGCAGCCAGTGTGGAGGAAAGTGCTCCATTGCACTCCTCTTCCAGCAGAGCCATCATCACCAGACACCACTGGGACAGAGGTAAGCTGCAGAAAGGGCCTTAGTTCCAATGAGAACTTAGTAAGTCAACATATATGTGAGTTCCATTGATCTACTCCAGTTGCATCTAACTATTGGACTCAGGCCACTGAGTGGAATCCTTGATGCAGGGTAGGACTACACTTTATATTGCACCTGATGGTTTTTCCCCATCAATGACTGGCTATTGCACCACCAGGATGTACTCACCTTATCTGCAGAAGCCCTGGAAGTGCAATGGCTGTGCTTCCTGCCCCAGTACAGCCTGGGAAACTACCTGGCAGTGCTGTAGCTGGAGAAGGCATGGCCATTGCACTTCCTCGAACACGGGGGCAGCTGATCTGGAGGGGAGCACTCCTGTTGCACTCCCCTCCTAGCAAGGCTGACACTGGGACCCACACCAGATGTCTCCACAATCAGATAAGGTGAAGCAAGAGCCACCTATAGTGCACAAGCATGCTAAAGTCTCCCAAATCTGATCCCTAGTATGTCTAGATAGAGATGGGAAAGACTCCAGTCTGAAATCTCCAAGAAACATTACTAGTTGCTTCACATCCAGGAAACATATTCAGTGTTGGCTGTGTTGGCTGTACAGAAAAATAAAACAAAGTTCAAAATCCACAAAACAGTAATACTTTCATTGGGGCAACTAAAATTCACAAAATACTTAATGCAAGCTTTGGAACCTTCACTGGCTTCTTCATCAGGAAAAGATACTAAAGATAACATAGGAGAAGAAAAGTGAGAATTTTAGAGCCACTGGCCTACATTTTATCTCAGATGTTACTTCGATTGTCAGTTAAGATGATGCTGAGGGATCTTAAGGCAGCAAGAGGCTACACCCCCTTCTTGGCCATCTGGGGACTGGGAACAAAGGGCACTAAAACACAGGCAATAAAATTTAAAATCCATTAGCAACATAATTAGCAGCAGCAATGGAAAAAAGGATTTTTTTGAAAAACAATGTTGACTCCCAAATGCCCTCAGATACCCTTTAGGTGACATAGAGGGCATTTTATTCTAAGTGTTTGACTCCCCCCAGGGCATTTTTGGGCCAAGAGGGGTCCTTTTTGTAAAGCAAAGAGTGAACAGGAAGTGACACTTTGAAGCAACTTCCTGTTCTTAAAAAAAAAAAAAATCTCCTGAGACTAAAATGGACAGAGAGGTCAAAACATGGCCAATTCTGCCCCCAAATCCAAGGTGATGGTGTTTGGGGACTGTCAGGTGGGGTGATCCTCCAAGGTCTCCTGTGAGCCAATGTGGCCCCCTAAACTCTGAGAGTTTCGCACTCCTGCTATGTGAGATCTATTTGCTGTTTTCAGGCAGATAGATAGATAGATAGATAGATAGATAGATAGATAGATAGATAGACAGACAGACAGACAGACAGACATACTCCAGTTCTAACTTCATATGAATACACTACAGAATGTGCTCCTTTTCAAATTTCACTAGGGTATTCAATGGGAATTAGTAAGACTATTTCCTCCGCACTGTTGGGCATAAGACAACTACCTTGTTCTAGCAAAGAGTAAGTCTCCACCAGTGTACTTACAAGTGGAAGAGGCAACAGAGTTGATTCCCTCTATCTAGCTATTCCCCCCAGAAACAGTAGGAACTGCTCCATCTTCACAGCCATTGATCAGCAAACCTAGCCCCTGATTGATGCCCAGGGTTCTTCCAGTTATTCTTTGAACATGGAGGAAGAAGGAACAGCATCCATGCCCAAAAGGTTGTTCCTTCACCCATCAGTTCTCCATAATCTATCAATCAAGCAGTGAACAGAAATGGCTGTTTTTGTGCTCCAGGGTTATGACTTGCAGAAGCAGGTACCAGATATCTCCTTCTTCAAGGTCTGGAAAACTACATACACGGGTATTAAACCCTATTACACCTTTGTACATCACCAATTGGATGCCAGCTAGAAATTCTGAGATTCTAAAATAAGTGTGTCGAGATGTTTCAGTCCTTGTGCTGGGATGTTTAGGAGGTACAGTCTATTTTATAATATTGGAGTACAGTTCTGTCATCAACAACCACAGATAGCCAGGACTATGGGAGTTGTGGCCCATCATGTCAGGATGATGCAGGATTTTGAAAGTGGTTCTGTAGACCAAGCTCTTGGGTAGCATATGTTATTGGAGGGGCTCTCTGATTTTACTAAAAAGATTTGGCTTTCACAGACTCCATTCTGATGCTGCTCATTCAACATTCCAGTAATTCATGGGCACTGCCCTTTCTGAATTTCAGTCCATCTTGCTTTCAGTTTCAAAACTGCAACACCCAAGAAAGCAGCACCAAAAGTATTGTTTTTATTGGCTTCTCACCCACAAAGATTTCAAATTCCCCTGTTGCTTCCTTATTGTAAACTTTTGGTTTTCACTCCATCTCTGTAAATGGGACACTTGAAACAAATAAACATGCTTCCTTAAAGTGTTATGGGAACATTCTTATGATCAGAAGAGGTACTCTTTCACTGATCATTGGTATAGTGATAGAGTAAAGAACAGGAAGTTCTTTCAAGAATATGTAATGGCTTAAGTACCTGCTTATAACCTGAAGACTCAAATGCTACCTCTCAATACAACATTGCAAGTAGATTTCCTCCTCAAAAACACCCTGTACCAAATTCTCTAGGGGCAAAAGAACACATCCTAAGAACACTTGAACAGAAGAAATGCATTATATATGTACACAGGCTTGAATCTCTGTTGGTGGATGAAATGTGTAAGCCTTCCTACATTGGAAGCAGAGATGTTCATGACTTCTAAATATAGTGATGTGCCTACGATAGCCTCAGTAGCCATTCTGCCTTCTGTTCCCTAATGCTGTATGCTTCTTAATTCCCTCCACACCGATGAGGGGAGCAGAAGTTAACTGCAATGAGAAGATTCAAGGATGGGACTTCCCAAATTGTGCTATCTTTGGAGGAGAGAGAGTGCCGGAGATTCCTCCTGGTTAACCCTTCCATTTAAACCTAACAATATCAGAAGGGGAGAGAACTGATTGGATGTAGTGCTAATTCGCTGCAAACTGAAGGATCTTTTCTGTCCATAGATCTTTTGATTCCTAGATCCTCCTGGCAGAAGGTGGAGAGGTGTTGTTGTTGTGAGCCTTCAAGTCTTTTCAACTTATGGTGACCCTAAAGAAAACCGATCATGGGATTTTCTGGGGTTGAGGGTGTATGATGCACCCAAGGTGATGCAGTGGGGTTCCGTGGCTGAGCAGGGAATCAAACCCTGCTCTCCAGGGCCATAGTTCAGCACTTAAACCACCAAGTGGGGAAATGTCTATGGCCAATTCACCTTGGCTCTGCCAACTCCAATGTTTTAGAAGGCCCCTCCAGTGCTAATTCTTGGAAAGTGCAATGAACTTTAGGGCGATAGGGAACTGGCAAAGAATATCACTCTTCCCTTCTGCTGGTGGGAATGTCACATGAGCAGAGAGGCAAATTCTGGATCCAAGGCACAGCAAGGCATATATCACTATGGAGTAAGAAAGTGATTTCCATGATGTGAAACAAGGATGTCAAAAATCTTCACATATGGTCTGGTTCTCGATGAGAAGAACCATTGGAAAAATGATCAACTGTCATGAGATTTTTTTCACATTTCAGGACTTTTCAGTGAAAAAATTGTTTGCAAAAAAAAGAAAAACCACATTGTTTTGTGCAAAAAAAAAAATTAATCAGTTTTGCAAAGACTACATCGTAGAATCTCATGGACCATTCATGAGACTTGAGCTGAAACTGCACTGCATAGTTTTATTCATTCCAGACACATTTAATTATCATAGAATCCTGGGATCTATAATTCGATGCCATAACTCAGAATTCTCTGTTAGAGATCTGCAGTCTACTCCATGAAAATACAATTCTCAAGGTGCCTTGTGAAGAGAAGGGTTTACAATTAAATCTGTTTAATGTTGCAAACAGCCAGGCGTTCACAGTACGCAAATTGTAGTTGAAGGAGTGGACCTTAGTAATTCTATGTATCTCATCAACTGACAAACCAAGGAACTCTTAGGATGGAGCCATGGCAGTGTAAGTGGTACAAAACTGACATAATTAGCTGGTGCAGATACATCTAAAGACAGAGAAGTGACTTTGTTTTTTTATCATGGACATTTGTGCGTGATAGGGTGGAGGAGCACTGGGACAACAGGCTGGGACTAAGCCCTACCTGTATGTTATCTGCTCATTGTTAAGTTTCCTAGCACTCCAAAAGCTGCTATTTGCTCCTTTGTGTAATGCTTTGAGCATTGGACTATAATCCTGGAGACCAGGGTTTGATTCCCTGCTCAGCAATGGAAATCCACTGGCTGACCTTGAGTGCATCACGCATTCTCAGCCCCAGAAAACCCCATGATAGGTTCTCCTTGGGGTTGCCATAAGTCAAAAATGCCTTGAAGGCACACAACAAAAGAAAACATACATACTTATATTCATACATATATACATATAGCTATGATCTACCATATTTCTCTGCTATGCTATCATTAGACCCAAATCAAAGAACAATTAAAAAAAAAAGGTGAAGAGGCAAGATATCTCATCATAGATGGTCAACATTTTGCTTAAATTACATAAAAAGTGTTCAAACTTTCATTGGATTCTGAGATAATGTTGGACTTGTTCATTTGATCCCACCAGTGACAGTACCTACCTACTTAACTTCACTTGTATTTGCATTAGCAAACATGAGATTTCCCATAAGACTCACTTTGACAACAACTTCCTTGTTGCTTGTGCAAAGATATTGATGGAGAAGGAGATTTAGCCATCATTTACGAGTAGGAAAGGTATATTTGCTTTGGCTGAGTGGGTGAGATAATATCCTCTTGAGCTTAAGCTTTGTAAGAAAGGCTGGGGAAATCTGAGTGGGCAACAGCTTAACAGCACTTGTCTCTTCATCGTTCTCAAATGTGCAAGGTTAAAGGAGAGCTGATGGGAGATGCTGATAATGAAATTGCAGGGAGCTAGATATAGGAGAGCAAAATGAAGGCATTGCCTCCCCAGATAATAATTCTGTGGCACACACCCCATGCATATGCAGGCAAAAAGTTTCTGTATGTTACTAATAGGATTCTGAACAGTATTTCTGTCTTTTGTTCTGGAAGTCAGGAATGGGCAAAGGGCATCCCACACGGTGCATGCAGACCTTGGGACCTCCTCAGATTTGCTGCCTCCAAAGCATTCAACATTGTCCAAAACCACCTAGAAATGAAGCAGTTTGGGTTCCCAAACCCCCAAAGCCCACAAACCTCCCCAAAACACTAAAAAGGGAAGAAAATATACTGAAAATCTGCTAAAACGGTATTGCAAAGTGACTTCATATCATTTTGGGTACACCAAAGCACATTGGTGCAGACTGACAGGTAGGTGCTGGAAGGAAAGAAGTCCTTGCTCAGTTGCCCACACCTGCTAGAACTCATCCTTCACCCTTGGATATATAGATTGCTAGCAATGTAATGGAGGTCCTACTGCCATGTGGAACATAGGATCTTGCTCATGATATATACTGATCCTTTTTCCTCATGACATGATAACTCAACTACATCAGCTTGTGCCTTCAGTGGAGATGCAGGTTTTTGTTGCATAATTTGAAATTCCTTCATTGAACATTGTAAAAGCAATTCATGGGCCACAATCCTGTTTGTAACTTGGAATGCACTGCTGAACATTTTTGTCCAGTGTGCAAACATCTGCAAGCATGCACAAAGGTGCGTATGCATGCACAGATGTATCTGAATATTTGGGCTGTGTTTAATTGCTCATTTGTGTGTGGCTTCAGTTGCAACATGTTATCATTCAAGTGCAGAGCTCCGTAGCACAATCGAAGCAGAACTCCATGGCTAGAGATTTAAGTTATGCAACCCCTATGTAGAATCTCATCCTGACACACAAATATACAAATGTGTAACTCTGTTTATTTCATTATTTGGTAAGAAATTAATTCTGACAACAATCTCTAATAGAAAAATAAAAGTGAACTGTGATATTCCCAAATTTTATTCACTTCTTCAAAGTGTCACTCATTGGTTAATATCCTCTTAGGAACATAAGCATGCATAAGTTTCCCTTAAGCATATGTAGGTGGCATTTTGGTGGTCTGTATTCCCTTCTTCTCTCCACAGCATGCAAAACACAACACACATACAATTGTTCAACAGTCTCTGAAGCTCCCTGTGCAACCATTTCTCTGCTTCATGGGGAGCAGGAAAGCTTGGAGTAGCATTACCCGTGACATCTGCCAGGATCTTCCAGAGGTCTCATTTCTTGTCTGGCTAGGGGGAAATAGCCAAATGTGCCTGTGATCCTACTGCTTCTGTTTAAGCAGGGAATTGCTGTGCACCAGGGCTTCAGAGGCTGTTCAGTAAGTCCTACTGTGCTACTTCGAACCAGACAAGATTGCAGAAAGGTGGGAAGATTTTAACCAAGGAGGAGAAGATTCAGCTGGAATCTCTTATCTACTTTTTTTTTGGGGGGGGGCGGAATAGGTTCACTTGAAACAGACGTTGTGTAACATCCTTTCTCAATCTAACTCAATAACCAGGCTTCATGGATGAATCCAGAAAGTTTTTATTAACAATTAGAAGTAGCACAGAAACATTGCTTTTGTCAGAACTGAAGACCCAGTACAGGTTTTGGTTTTAAGATCTCTTCACTCTCCCTCCAGAGGTTTGCATTCTTTGTCCCACATCACGTCACCACGCTGTACCTGTTGACCTTGTTTCCCTCTGACCAGCTTTCCCCTCCCAACACCCAAATAGCAAAGCTATCCCCAATATCACACCAGAGCAGCTAAGCTAACATGGCAGAGGATCCTAATTTGGGCCCTTTCCACACCCTATCTGATTCCATTGTCCTTCCTTTGCGATCCTGGTGGTATCTTTGCCAGGAAGGGAGTATGATAGGAACACTTCCCTCCACATCTGGCTGGCTCTCTGTGGAAGGAAGTATGAGCAACAGCCAGTGATGTAGACTCGAGTCAACTGACTCGGACTCAAGTCAGACTTACATCACCTCAGTGACTCGACTGCAACTTGACTCGGCAATAAAAGATGCACAGACTAGACTTGACTCGAGACTTGTATATTTTTAGTGACTGATTTGCTGCCCTTGGTTCAACAATATAACACATTCATCCAGAAACCTTATGACTTTGAACAATGCTTCTATCTCCTTTTGCCAACTGGTCACATGAGGATCTGTCTCAAGCCCAAAGTGTGGGTGCATTTCTCAGAGGGGAACAGCAAACAGGTTAGGTGATGGGCTTGAAGTCTGCTCAGCAGCCTGTCCCTGCTACATATTGGAGGAACCTTCTAAAACTTTTCCTAAGCGCAGAAGGCAAGATTCATCCCCAGAGTGTAGGGTGCATTTTTCAGAGAGGAACAGCAAATGTGTTAGGTAATGGGCTTGAGGAGGAAGGATCTTTCCTTCTAAAGCTTTTGAAGCTTCTTCAATGGGGATTAAGAAGGATCCTATCCCTCACTTCTGAAAAATCCTCCAGCTTCCAAAAGTAAGAAGGGTCCTACTCCCCACTTCTGAAGCTACAGATAACAAAACCGCAGATGTGGAGGGCTGATTCTGCTTAAATTGTTAAAACTGATTTTATTTGACTCTATCCAGAAATTCTGGAATATAGGTTGGGGTATAAAATTGGCTCCCAGACTTGAGACTTGACTTGAAAGTATCTTCAAGGACTTGAAACTTGACTTGAGACTTGGAGGTAGAGACTTGAGACTTGACTTGAGACTTGGAGTAAAAGACTTAAATACATCACTGAGCAACACACACCTTACTTTCTCATGCTGCACTGTGGAAGTAAGCACCTCCATCACACTTCTTGCCCTTCCACATGGCCAGGAAGGACAAGAACATAGTACAATTGTGGGCACTTAACAGATTTATTCCGTGTGAATATCCCACACTCGCAATGTGTGGGGGCAGGATGGCAGCAAGATTGCAATGACATCGTGCAGAAGCACAACCCATGGACCAGAGCCATCACATCCCCATGGCAAGACAGCATGTAGAAATGGCCTTGGTGGGCTCTCTGACAGGTTGGATGTAGTAAGTCTTAAAAATGACCACCTCGTGCCAGGCATAACAAAAAAAGTAGTGCAAGAGCTATTTTAATGGAAATTCCTCCTTTGCATGTAATGAATGTAAAATTAATTAAAGCTCTATCCATCCAGCTGAGAGAACCAAACATCCTTTTGCAAACCATGAGCAAACTGGTCTATTTGGGTGCAGTATCATTCTTGTACATTAGGGGTGGAGAAAGTGTGGCCAGCGAGCCACAGGTTTCCCAGGGTTGGGGCTATTTTTCTCCAACATCTGATATCCCAAGTGATGATTTTTTCAAAAACTGATACCCTCTTCCTGATAGCCTCTAGTGGGTCCCTGAAATTGAAGTACAGCAGGAAGGTACCCAAAATCAGGGTCTTTTATACCCAAAAACCTGCCCTGAAGGCATGAGGTTTTGATGACTCTCTGCCTGAGCAAGCATTCTCATCAGATGGTAATCACCCTATCCCTTCTATCTCCACTATCCATTTTCCTCCCTTTCTTTTCAGTTAGCCTTGTGAGGTTGAGTGCATGCATAATGATCTTTGTGTGTGCATGTGTATTTTCCCTCAATAAAACACATTTAAAATTGAATTTAAAAATTGAATCTTCTGGTTGGTCTCCTTAGCAGTGACCCTGTAGACACTGGTGGAAGGTCTTGCTAGCTCATTAGCTTATATTTTGCAATCCATTAATTCCCTATTTTTACATTTAATTGTGGTTATGAATAGAGGACCTTTAGAGGAACCACACATTTGGGGTAAAAAAAACTGGTGGAGAAATGCACTCCCATCCCGTAGTTGACTCATGTGGGTCAGTCAGGAAACGCAGATGTAGGGAACTTGCAGGATTCCAGCCAAATCTGGTCAGGAACATGTGTGTGTGTCTGTGTCTGTGTCTGTGTGTGAATCTGTGTGTTTGAACCAAAGGACTACTGTCAAGTTGGGAATCTGTCTCCCCTTCCATCTTGGCCCATGTATTGGCAGCTACATCTATGATAAAGGGTCAGGAAGCCATGCCCTATGAGGAGTGGCTTAGGGAGCTGGGGATGTTTAGTCTGCAGAAGAGAAGGTTAAGAGGGGACATAATAGCGATGTTTAAATATTTGAAGGGATGTCACATCAAGGAGGGAGAAGGCTTGTTTTCCACAGCTTCAGAGACTAAGACAAGGAGCAATGGATTCAAACTACAGGAAAAGAGATTCCACCTGAACCTCAGGAAGAACTTCCTGATGGTCCAAGCTGTCTAGCAGTGGAGTCTGCTGCCTCGGAGTGTGGTGGAGTCTCCTTCTTTGGAGGTTTTTAAGCAGAGGCTGGATGGCCATCTGCCAGGAGTGCTTTGATGTGGGTTCCTGCATGGCAGGGGGTTGGACTGGATGCCCCAAGGTCCTTCCAACTCTATGATTCTATTATTCTTTCTGACCACTAGCATTTTCAGTGACCCACAGTAGATAGCAAGGGCTGTACATGAGGCTGCCCCGGGAATCACTCCCTAACTTGGGTCTTATGGCACGGGATCCAAAGTGCTACTGTAATCAGAACATACACTAGAAACTGTACTTAAGATTGAAACTATACGATATGGCAGAACTTGATAAACTGACGACTTTACTTTCAGATTCTACCTCAAAACAATTGAAACACGATTGGAAGCTAGTATATCCCCTTTGGGAAACTAAATGAGGACAGATTGCAACAATTGAAATCATGATTTGAGCAAGAATATCTAATGACCATAGCTATATAAACACTTAGCTATAAAATATTGTAGAGATATATACATTACAAATACATATATATGTATCTTAGTATATTAACAAATGTGTATTACATTATAAAATAATTCAATAGGTGGAATGGATGGAACAATCAGACACAGTTTAGTGATTACGTGTAAGATTCCACAGAGGAAACTATGATTTCACATATCAGTAATTTGCGGTAAGCAAATGCATTTGTTACATTATATAATTATATTTTTTTATTATGGATTGCAAATATAGTGGTGGAGTTCTATCAGCAATCTTCTTTGATAAATGTTGGCAAGAACGGATATCAACCTAACTTTCTTAGTTTGTTCATCAAAATAAGATGAAAGAAAGAGAGAGAGAGAAAGAGAGAGAGAGAAAGAGAGAGAGAGAGAGTTAACTACATGAGGATAGATATAATTAATTACTCAAATACATTATACAGATATATACTTGTTATTTTAATATGATTTGAACTTGTTTTACTGGTTTTTGTCATAATTATTAATATTTATGTTATTCCTATTCAGTTTTTGTATTTAATTTTAAATTTATAATGAAAAGAATTTTTTAAAAAAGAAAATAACACAACAAGGGCTACCTCTCTGCTGCAGCACAACAGATCCACTATCTCTGCTCAGTGTTGTGTGGGATTCCTGCTTTCTTATTCCCTGACCAGCTTATTCTTAAACTCCCTCCTTAGTGTCTCAGACTGCTTGTCATGCCCAGCCTCTGTACTGCATTGACCATGTTTCTGTTACCAGACCATACACCCTCACATTTTGATATGGTCTAATTAGCAAAAGATATCAATTGGCAGATATGTTTAATTGGCATAAAATATAAATTATAGTTATGGCTGGCAAGGCCATGTGGAAGAAAGGGACACTGGCTAGGAATAGGTCAGAGATGAACCCAGCCTGACCAGGTCAAAAGTCCTCTGAAATTAGCCAAGAAAGCTTGACTTAATGACTCCAAGCTAATCCTATCAACTGCCAACATCAGAAAACAATAAGGTGCCCAGGACCCTGTTACTGCAGTTTAGGGCTACTTGGAGATACCCCTAGATATCGTTTTGATATCAATAATTTGGATCTCTTCTACCACCCCTCTCCACGTGTTTGTGGGGTCCCCGGACAAGCACAGAACTCGGCTCGGCCACTAATCTCTGGACATTCCATTCCCCACCCAGGCAGGCCAGAAATAGCCAGATCCTTGCTTTAGGAGACCTCTCTGCAAACACCCTCATTATGTATGCACGCTGTTTACAAAGGACTCCCTGCCCCGAGCAGGCACCCTGGCAAGCTGAATACTCAACTGCCAAGCACTGAGCATTTGCATACTGTCTACCTCTTTGTCAATTTGGACTTAACTTAATCATGCTAAATTCTGACCTTTCCAAAGCTTTGTCTCGCAAGCAAAAAGCATTGTTCTCACCGAGTAAGGCATAGCCTGCAGTCACATTTCTCCCTATAAAAACCCCTGATTCCGAGACCTTCCTCAGATCGCTCCCAAGTTCCAGACCGCCTTGCTGCCGCTTTGCTTGGTGAGCTTCCCCTCGGCTCCACGCGTTGAGATAGATCAAACCACAGCATCGCTGTCTATCTTCTTTCTGGGCTTCAGGAACAGGTTTCGTATCACCCGAATCAACTATCTCTCTGAAAATCCCGCTATCATACTCAAACCTTTATTTTCCTTAGTTATCTGTGTGAGTGTATTACTTACATTGTGTGCCTGTATTTAATAAAAATCCTTCATTATTTCCAACACGGTTTGCTTACCAAATTGGGAGGGGTTGCTAACATGCCAGAGGACAGGATCAAAATTCAAAATGACCTGGATAGATTGGAGAGCTGGGCCAAGTTGAACAAAATGAAACTCAACAGAGAGAAGCGTAAGGTCCTACACTTAGGTAGAAAAAATGGAATACAGAAATATAGGATGGGGGACACATGGCTGCATAGCAGTACGTGTGAAAGGGATCTAGGAGTCTTCATAGATCACAAGCTGAACATGAGTCAGCAGTGTGATGCGGCAGCCAAGAAAGCCAATGCAATTCTTGGCTGCATCAATAGGAGTATGGTGTCTAGATCGAGGGAGGTACTGGTACCACTCTACTCTGCTTTGGTTAGACCCCATCTTGAATACTGTGTCCAGTTCTGGGCACCCCAATTCAAGAAGGATATTGACAAGCTGGAGCAAGTCCAGAGGAGGGCGACCAAAATGGTGAGAGGCCTGGAAACCATGCCCTATGGGGACAGACTTAGAGAGCTGGGTATGTTTAGTCTGCAGAAGAGAAGGTTAAGAGGGGACATGATAGCCATGTTTAAATATTTGAAGAGATGCCACGTAGAGGAAGGAGAAGGCTTGTTTTCTGCTCCTCCAGAGACCAGGACAAGGAGCAATGGATTCAAGCTGCAGGAAAGAAGATTCCACCTGAACCTCAGGAAGAAATTCCTGACAGTCAGGGCTGTCCGGCAGTGGAATATGCTGCCTCGGATTGTAGTGGAGTCTCCTTCCTTGGAGGTTTTTAAGCAGATGGCCATCTGTCAGGATTGCTTTGAGGGTGTTCCTGCATGGCAGGGGGTTGGACTGGATGGCCCCTGTGGTCTCTTCCAACTCTACATTTCTATGATTCTATGATTCTTGACTTGGCCTGACCCCGTAAACATTGGGTTACAAGATCCTGCTGTGTTACCCTGCCTCTCGTAGTGCCAACCAGTGCTCTTGACTAATTTTCCCATTTTGCGTAATTGTAAGGTTATTTTTTTTAAATACTTTTTATTAGAGTTTCCATATAACTTACATAAAAATACAATCACATACAACTACAAAATAAACACTTTTCTTATCACCCCTTATACTATCCCCAAACAACCTACAACAACAAACATCCTTATGATAATACTACATTCCTATTTCCCCCTTTCTTTAATCCCAAGATCAATATCACATCGATTTAACAACCTAAACATACCAACATAAACAACACAAACAACATAAAACTCTGACTTCCTTTATACTATTCAAACTGCTCATTTAACATTTATCTCTATATCCTATCTTTTATTTTACTTGTAGCACTAAAATATCATCATCTCTTTTTCCTTGATACCCTGTTTTTTAACTACCAGCTCAAACTTTTGTTTCTCTTCTAATTGTCGCTACGGGCTACATTTGAAAAATTTTCACTTTAAATACACTCATTTTCATGGTTCTTAATTTAACTATCTCCAATAGTTATTTTTCCAATATTTATAATATATCCCCATTTTCCTTCCAAAATTCTCATTATAGGATCCCAGGTTGTCCTAATTATCTTTAAGTCCTTTCCCCTTATTAATAATGAAAGTTTGTCAATCTCTATCATGTCATATAATTTGATTAGCCACTCCTGCAGGGAAGGTGCGTTCTTATGCTTCCATGCTTTTGCATAAATCATCCTTCCCGCAGTTATACTATATAATATCAATTTTTGTTGTGGTGGAGTCAGATTCGGAATTTGATGGATCATATTTAATAGATATATTTCCGGAGATAAATTGAATTTTTTCTCTAACACCGTTTCTAACTGTTCATGTAATGTTCTCCAATATCTTTGAGCTTGAATGCAACCCCACCATAAATGGAATTGTAAGGTTATTTAGGTGTTCCTCCCGGGACCCCCTGCAAACAGGGTAACAACCCCTACTGTGTGCATATCCTACCACAGATAGCCCAGAAACCCCCTCTCCACCAAGACATTGAAACCAATCAGTCCATTCCAGACCCCATTGTCTGTGTTGCAACTCCCATTGTTCACTAGGCTGGGAGAGCAACCAACTCACACCCCTTCAGAGAGGAAAAGAGAGTATATAAACCCTTGGTTTTGAGAAGTCAGCTGGAGTCAGATGAAATGCAGGACTCCACTATGTCGCTTTGAATTGTGATCTGTGTGCCTTTAGACAGAAGTCTAAGTCACATTTCGAGCTCTGCACTACTCTTCTGGAATGGCAACTATATAACCCCAAAAACCGTCAGCCTTCCTATCCATAATTTTTTCCTCCTTTTCTCCTTCAGTTACCTCTTGTGTGAATGCTTGACTGTATGTATCTTATGTACATGCATGAGTGAATTCTCCCAATAAAAGCACATTTTTAGCTTATTTTTTAATCTTTGGCTGCCTTTTGCTTGGTCTGACCCCATAAAAATTGGGCTGAAGGTCTTGCTGGGTTATCCTGCCCCTCGTTCTGCTATAGAACGAGGGGCTTCACTAATTTCCCCAGTCTTTGTATTTTTGAAGCAAATCAAGGTGTCCCCCAGCCCCCCGCCCCCTGAAGACAGGGTAATATTTCTGTTCTTCTGTTGGGGCTGAACTCTCTGAATTGGACTTTTCTAGTCTGCTTCTTCTACTGCTTGCTCTTTTGATGCAAAGGTTTATCCTCCAGGGCACAAACCATCCTGAGATCAAACAATATGTCAGCATACACCCAGAACACAATAGAATGACTGTAAATGCACACCCTGTGGTATTAAACCACAATTATTTGTTCCTTCTTCCGGGACAAGAAGTAACTGTTCTTTGTGAGTGGAAGACTCCTGGCTCTGGTCGTAGATGCTATCAAATCTGCAAGCATTCTAGCTTTCCGATTACAAGTATTTACTTATTTATTTTAGATTAAGAAGGTGACTCTTCGCCAGGCTGGCCCTGCAGTTCAAATCCTGGGTTCCAGCCAGTCACCTTGCCGTTTTCCGCTCTTAGGCCATTTCTGCACTAGACTGTTATAGTGCTATTATTCCACTTTGAACATCCTATGGAATCTTGGGGTCAACATCCTATGGAATCCCCAAAGGCCCCTCCCTAAACTGCAAACCCCAGAATTCCATAGGATGCTGAAAGTGGAATAATAGCACTATAACAATCTAGTGCGGAAATGGCCTCAATCCCTTTCTGAATTGGGGTACCAAGGCTTCAGGATGCCCCCTCCCTTATTGCGAACCAATAGTCATGTTGGTTTGCAGGCCCATTGGGATAAGTATGACCTGATTCTTTATCAAGCTTGATAGAGACAACCAGAAGCACTTTAAACAAAGAACAAGTAAAAGTTTATTAAGACACGGAAAATAACATGTTAACCCTTGAACTTCTCCATCATTCATTAGCTTTCCAAAATCAGAGTCAGGTCTTCCCTCTATCTGACTCTTCTGTCTCTATTGCATCTATTCTCTGTCTATGGCCATTTTTCACATCTGACTGGTTCCCACTGATGTCCTGTCACAATCCCAGCAGAACCTTTGCCAGGATGGGGGTGCGGCCAAGATGTCAGTGCAACCAGTAGTCTGAACTGTTAGCTTGGGGCTACCTGCTGCAAACTCACAGGGAAAACATCCTCTCGGAACCCTTGTGGTCCCCCAAAAAATTCCCCCTTGGTAGGTAGGGGGCAGCTCACATGTCTGGAATCATCCTAGCTCTGGTAAAGAAGAGGTGGAGGTACCGGAGTGGTAAGGAACATGGACGGAGCAAATGCAGCGGCCTCACAGCCAGTTTTAAACTGACAAGCGACGGCGAAACCCCCTTTTTAACGAAGAAGGATTTGACTAAGTAATCCAGTTGGACAAAAAAGCAGAAGAGAAGAGAAGAAAGATTTTAATGGAATTAAAACCGACCTGTTGTGAATTGGGATGGTAGAGTTTGGAGAGAGGTGGACAGCCAACGATGGGAAAGTTTGGGAGGCAGCAATAGCAAATGAGGCTTGGATTTGCTAAGCGGAGACGTGATCCCCCCCCCCGAGAGTGTATGTATGAGCAGCTAAATCTTTGTTGAAATTTGTATTAAAACTTGGTGTGAAACTGCATATATGGATGAAATTTGCTTTCACTGAATTTTTATTGAACTTTGATTTAAGAGTGCTTGTTTTTAATATTTTTCATGGACAATGGCAGAAGGGGGAAGCGGGAATAGCCAAAAAGAAAGAGAGTTAAGGAGTAAAAGGGGAGGGAAACATGGTGATGACAGCATCTCTTTGGAGAGGACAAGAACTCTTCCCTTGCTTTGGTTTAATAAGAATGATGTCTGTGGACTGATTTTTTTATTTATACTTCTTTTCCAAATCTTTTATGGAACTGTTGTGGATTGGATTGGGTTGTGGATTAGCCTCATCAAGAGAGGCAAAGAGAGAAATTTATGAATTGTATACTGTGAGTTTAAACTGTGGATGATAAGTGACTGAGCTTTTTCCTCTCCTATTTTCTTTGAATGTATTTTGAAAGGAACTAGAAAAACTATATAGAAAGGACAAATTAACTGTCTGACATTGTAATTTCAGAATACTGATGGATTGATTATTTGGATGATTATGGATTAGCCTCAGGAAGAGGAGTGAAGACATCAAAAGGGAAGGAACTGGCTTGGATGTAAGGTGATTTGAGACTGAAGACTGAATCATAGAATCATAGAAATGTAGAGTTGGAAGAGACCACAGGGGCCATCCAGTCCAACCCCCTGCCATGCAGGAACACCCTCAAAGCACTCCCGACAGATGGCCATCAAGCCTCTGCTTAAAAACCTCCAAAGAAGGAGACTCCACCACACTCTGAGGCAGCTGATTCCACTGTTGGACAGCCCTGACTGTCAGGAAGTTCTTCCTGAGGTTCAGCTGGAATCTCCTTTCCTGCAGCTTGGATCCATTGCCTCTTCTCCTAGTCTCTGGAGCAGCAGAAAACAAGCCCTCTCCTTCCTCTACATGGCATCCCTTCAAATATTTAAACATAGTTATCATGTCCCCTCTTAACCGTCTCTTCTGCAGACTAAACATACCCAGCTCTCTAAGTCTATCCTCATAGGGCTTCATGGCTTCCAGGCCTCTCACCATTTTGGTCGCCCTCCTCTGGACTTGCTCCAGCTTGTCAATATCCTTCTTGAACTGGGGTGCCCAGAACTGGACACAGTATTCAAGATGGGGTCTAACCAAAGCAGAGTAGAGTGGTACCAGTACCTCTCTCGATCTAGAACATAGCTTGAAAATAGAATAACATTTGATTATAATATATAAACTGATAGAATATAAATTGACATAAATCGTTATCAATAATTTTTAATTGTTAATGAAATAACCTCTTTTTATGCTCCCCATTATTTTTTGGATGGAAATTAAACCAAATGGAATGATAGAAATCTGATAGAAATTTCATTTATGTAGTAGATATAAGTCTTTTCAAAATATAGCAATCACTGTTGTATGAAAAACTATAATAATTAGCATAGTAATCAGTATATTTTAAAGAATAAGTCGATAGAATATTAGATTGATTTAAAAAATTAATTTTTTAGCTTTGGGGATTACAGCTTATTGAATGATGAAGAGATAGTGGCCATTTCTGCATGAGACTGTTATAGCGCTATGATTCCACTTGCAACATCCTGTGGAATCCCCAGGATTCCATAGGATGTTGAAAGTGGAATCATAGCGCTATAACAGTCTCGTGCGGAAATGGCCAGTAAGGTAAGCATTCATCCAACTTCTCCCCGTACTCTGCTTTCCCAGTCTTCTCCAGAGGAATCTGTACAGATGAATTGTGTGACCTTTAAGAAAACAATATAGATTAACGATAGGGCAGGGGCATAAGAAAAAGGGTGGTTGGAATAATAGCCTGAGATCCATCATCACTGTAGCATGTTGTAGATATCCACTGGCAGAATTAAGCTATGCACCCCTACACTGAACAGAAAAATGCAGAGGGCAAGAGAAGGCTCTGATTTAATGTCACTTCAGCCATCGGTTGGGGCACTTTTCAGCTTTTTTGTACTTGGGGAGTATAGAGAAGCTCTGTGGTGGGAGGAGGTAAACCACCCATAGTAAGTTTTGTGTTTTGGGGGCAAAAATATCTCCCAAAAATTGATGCAAAAATTATTAGCGGAGCTTGAGGTCTTGAGGCGGTTTCAAGGACCACCCTTTGGGGTTTCAGGGACCACCCTTTGGGGTCCCAAGGGCAACATATGCCTGCATGCTTCACTTTGCCCACTTCTGAACTATGCTGAATGCGAGTGCAGTGAAATATATGTAGATCAGTGGTCAATGAACATGGCTGACAACCCATGCTGTCACTACAATGTGCAATGCACAAAAGCCATCAATAGAGGTAATACAATGTACTTTAATATCCTATTACATTTGCAATGGTCCCACATACACAATTCCACTTATGTCACAGTCAGCTGGATGCAACTGTTGTGCCTTGTTGAAAAAAAAACCAATCACTCAGCACTCAGCAACCTTTGCCATGTGTATCAATAACAGGATGGCAGCCCTAGAATTACAAAGTTGAAAGGGACTGGAAGGTCATCTAGTCTAACTCACTACAGTGTCAGAATCCATTGCTAAAGCAAAAGATTTATTTCCCTCCAAGAGCTGAAAAAGATCAGGAAGATTTTGCAGTTGTTGTGTTCCTCCAAGTCATTTCCAACCTACAGCAATCCTAAAGTGAACCTGGTATGGAGTTTTCTTGGCAAAGATTTGTTCAGAAAGGGTTGGGCTTTGCCTTCCTCTAAGGATGGAAGAGTGTGACTTGCCTGAGGTCACACAGTGGGATTTCATGGCTGAATCTGGATTTGAACCCTGAACTCTAGAGTCATCATGCAATACTCAAACCACTGTACCACACTGCCTCCCCAGGAATATTTTAGATATTGCTAAACAGGGCTGGAAATCATAGCGAAGCCACTTCATCTCCAGAGAAAAGGTTCCAAAGGGGTGTCATGCTCCTGAGTCTACTGTCAGGCACTTAATCTCTTTAGTATCAAGGACTTGAGATGAGGGCCAGCGTGTTTATGTCAAGATGACTTTTGACTTCAGGTGCCAAAGTGTCTGAGGCTGCCAAATGGTTCTGGGAAATTTTAGATGAGGAAGAAAGATCAGTCTTAATACTGGGGATGTCCCCCATAGTTGTGCTAAAGAGAAAGTATGTTGATGAATCACCCACAGAGAGATAGCTAGGGTGGGGCAAACTGAAGGCAAATTTGCCTCCCCAAATTAGAATTCTGTCCTGCAGAGTCTTTGAAAAATCATTCATCCCTGCAGGACTTCTGCATGCTGTGTTTGCATTCCTTTGGCCCCGTGGCCCACCCATTTTCTTTATCTGCCTAAGCTGTGTTTCTAAATGTTCAACTGAAGTCTTAATGGGAGGACAGAAGGAAGTTCCAGGGTGGCAGAATTCTTCTCGGAGGAGCACTGCTCTTATTTTGCCCTGCTGTAATTGCTCCCCTGATCACTCAACATATTTCCTGGTTAAGTTGACGTCCTCTACTAAAACTGCAAAAATATGCCACTTCTCCTTGGTTTGGATCCATCCCAACATGTCAGAGAATAAGTCCTGGCGGCATTTCAACACAAAGACAGGGAGATACACAGGAGCCATTGTTCTTTAATGGGTTTCATGAATATCCTTAGGCTGGATTGTGGTCTCTTGGAGCCAGATTGTGCAGATAACAAGATAAGTAGTCATTCAAATCACTGACAGTTCAAGCAGTGCGCCTACTGTTTCTTGAGTTCAAGTCCAGAAAAAAAAAGTGAGGGAAGGGGACACTGCCTAGAATGCTATTGCTGCATTTTGCATGCTTAAGTTCCCATACAGAAGTGGTTAGATATTTTTATCCAACACAGGAAAAAGTAGAAAGATTATTCAAAAATATTTGGACAAAAAAAAAATGCATGTTTTTTAAGTGTTGGAAAAACCCTGATGAGAAGGATCCAGGGCCAACAAGAATTTTCTCAGTTTGGGACTGTCGGCTGCCTGCCTAGCAAGCCTGAAAACTGGGGTACTTGTTTAAGCAAACTAGGACCTCCAAAGAACTTCTGGCATAAACTACAGCCTAGAGGAAAAACAGCCACTTCAGACCGCAATAAGGAAAAATACAAAAGGTTTATTGCAGGTAACAAATTAAGGCATTTAGCAAAAGCCCATCATAAAGTTAAACAGTAAAAACAGCAGAGTAACATACAAACCAGCACAGCGAGGAGACAAGAGAAAAGAGAGAGAAAGAATGCTTTTCCAAACAGCTTATATACACTCCACACAGTTGTACATTATTAGGTACTTTACAAGTGCCTTAGTCAAACACATAAATTAACATACAGCTGCGTAAGTTTATTTCAGTCTACACCTTGAGCTTAAAGGGCAAGGTCAGAAGAAGCAGCGCAGCATCAAGTAAGATTAACCCTTTACGTATCGTGACAGGGACTTATTCTGTACAAAAATTGTGTGTGGGTTTTGTTTTGGTTTGGGTTTTTTTGTGCAGAAAATCTCATTTTCTGCACAGAACGTAAAATTTGTGTGAAGAAATATTGTTTTCTGTGAAAAACAACCATTTGCAAACTGTGAAAAAACAACCATTTGCAAATTTTGTGCACAGTAAGTCCAGAATTGCAAATAGGCTACAAAAACTGTGTGGTATTTAAAGGCTTTCCCTCAGCGAGGAGAAAATAGTTATAATGATTCATGGATTCTTTTGCAAAGTAGTTTAATGAAGAATTGCATCCCAAATGCTGAATGCCTACAATCAGTTCAAGGTCACAAAAGCAACCTTAGGCATGGGTGCACATTGCTCTTGGTACATGGATGCACATGTGTTGGGCCATTTCCACACTATACTGTTATAGTGCTATTATTCCACTTTCAACCTCCTATGTAATCCTGGGGTTTGCAGTTTAGGGAGGGGTATTTAGAATTCTCAGCCAGGGAGTTTTTTGACCTCAGTAAACTACAAACCCTAGAATTCCACACGATGTGGAAAGTGGAATAATAGCACTGTAACAGTGTAGGGCAGAAATGGCCTTGGTCTAATTGCACAACAATTAATTCAACACCAGTCTTACGTATCATCCTTAATCCCCAGCTGTGCACAGGGCAATTTGCACGGCGATTATACTGCATAGGGTGATTTATGCTTTGTAAAATTGAGGCACAATCTCAGCCACTGAAATCCCTGTTTCTGCAATGACTGAAACAGGTAGCTCTCTATGAAAACTGCTATTCCGCCCCCCCTTTTTTTTTCCAGTGGTTCAGCCCACATTCAACTACTGTGGTGCCTTTATAGCAAGTACAATAATTATGATCCAATTTGCTAAGTCCTTTTGAAAATTCACGGAAGAGTTCTTACCAGGATCAGGGTGTGTCTGGAGGCTCTAATGTCAGCAGGAAATTAATTCACTCCTGGTTTGAATCTGAATTTTAGAGGATCTACAAAAGTCCTCTTACTGTACGTAACTTGGAGTAAAACATTATTTGAATTTTGGAGTATGAACATGGATACATGCCCGGCTGACAACAGAATGACCAGCATGGTAGGGATGCTTACTTCTATTCTCCCTACCTATGTTGCTATGAGGGTGCAAAATGGCAGTATTACCCCACCCATAAGAATTCTGCCCTTATGAAATTTTCCTTCAGTCCCCAAATTTCTAGCACTACAGAGAGTGAGACCCTGAAAATTGTTACCACGCTTCTGTCATGCCTGGTGATAGCACTAGATATCTCTTGATATCAAACTTATTTGGCCTTCACTTGACCTTTCTCTGCCACCCCGCTCCACGTGTTTGCAAGGGTCACCGGACGAGCACATAAACCGGCACAGCTGGTAATGGTTGGACATTCTAATCCCCATTTAGGCAGGCAGATTAATGCTTCTCTGTTGCTTCAGGGACTATTTTCTTGCAGGCACACTTTGCTTAAGTGCGAATTTACACAAAGGCGCTCGGCCAAGAGCTGGCACTTTCTTTATGCTGAGCCATTTGCATACTGGCTATACTACTGTCGTCCCGCACTAAGCCCATCATGTAAAACCTGACCTTTTCCAATGCTTTTGTCCCGCTCCAAACTTTCTTTGTTCTCACCGAGCATGGCATGGCCTGTAGGCACAATCCAACCTATAAAAAGTCCCCAATTCCAAGGACTGCTTGGATCACCCTGGGCCTCCATCTAGCCTTGCTGCCGCTCTGTCCAGTGAAGTTGTCCCCTCAGCGAACCGCGCTGAGCTTTCTTCCCTGCAATCCTCAGCTTTTCTCCAGGACTACAAGAAAAGGTGCTGTATCACCCATTTCCCCCAAAAACTCTTATTTCTAATTTCTAGTTAGTTGTGTGCTTGTGGTGTCTTTTCTGTTGTTTGTCCTTTAATAAAACTATCGTTTTTACTATTTTAAACCTTGCCTGACTGCTCTTCTGACCTGACGCTGTAGATATAGGGTTAAAAGATCCCAGCTAAAGTTACCCTGCCTCTCACTAGCTTAAGAGAATGCTTGAGTTAATTTCCCCATCTTGCGTTTTTATTTGGTTATTCAGGCGTCCCTCCCAGGACCCCCACAATACAGGGTAACAAAAATTGTCCATTCCAAGTACCCTTCTATTTACTGTGTTTCCTTGGTAATTCAGCCTGGCCTCCTTTTCTTTGGAATTACCTTTCATATTGCTACAAAAGACTATAAAACTTGAAAATGACATATTTTTAAAAAAGATGCATCCCTCAGCAGCACTGCCACTGTCCCTCCAACTTGTAACTGAACAATGGCAGCTGATAGCTTCAATGCCAGTGAGCTATACACTCCAGGTTTTATGTTGAACTTTAAAGACTCTATGTGCAGTACTGATCCTTTTTGGGAAGCTCTTTTATAATTTATATAAAAACTCACAGCAGATTTACCACCCTACCGACACAGGAACTATTAGATACTCCTCTGGTCCTATCCATAGTGTGGGGGGGGCAATAAAGCGGGGGGGGGAATCAGTCACATAGCATCTCTCCAAAATCCTGATATAGGACCATTTAGAACTTGGGTGAAATTCAGATGGAACTTTAAATTCACAGACTGCAAGGAAAATAGAGCTTGGAGATGTTACTCTATTGGACCCCAGCTGGCCATGAGATTTTAGGAGCTCAAATTCAAAAATTAATTCTATCAAGCTCTGGCAGCTGAAGACACTTAGCCCACCTATTTAGAAGTGGAGCTTTATGGCAAACAAAACTTCATGCTAGTGCTTCTGTTGTTGTGAACTTTCATGTTGTTTCTGATTAATGGAAACCTAAGATGAACCTATCATGGGGTTTCTTAGCAGGGTTTATTCAGAGGGAGTTTGCCATTGCCTTCTTCTGAGATTTTGAGAGTGATAACTGCCCAAAGTCACCCATTGGGTTCCATGGCCAAGCAGAGATTCAAAGCCTGGTCTCCCAGTGCCCTAGTCCAGCATTCAAATCACACCACCACTCTGGTTCTTTCATTTATTGCTGCTAAATTCAAATAGCTTGAGAATATCTAACATCCAACAGATATTGCTTTCAAGCTGTGACTTGTTGACACATCGTGTTCTCCAAGATACCTAAATCAGTGAAGCTGAGAGTTAAAATAAGGTTTGGATTCCACTAATTTCAACCTTTGCCCTGGATTGCTGAGACCATTTTGGAGTGAATGAATGAATAACTTCATCTGAACCTTGAACCATCTCAGATTCACATATACACAACAGTACAATTAGTCCATGTGCTCCACTCTGATGCACAGAGCACATATTAGAACATTCTATTGTCTCCAAGCCTCTATAAATAGAGGAGGACTTTTGGTATTATCTTGCTCTCCCTTACATCCCTGCAGTAGCCTCAAGATCTTAGACAAATCTTCAGCATGAAGTTTCTTTCATGCATCGTCCTGGTCATCTTCCTCCAAGTTGTTGCAGGTAAGAAGGCAGCTTAGACAGGGAATCAATAAGACTGGAGGAAATCTCTCCACCACCATAGTTGCTGCATAATGGGTAATTTTCGGGGGTGGGGGGAAGCATGAAAATATATGGGGAGAGTTCCATTCCTCTTCTGTCTGGGCCAGCAGAAATTATTCCTTCCCCCAAAATTGGAAGACTAACTCAGAGTCTTCTGGAAGGATAACTTGTTCTTTCAATAAAGGAATGCATGTCTCTTGTTCTCTGCTTCTTCTGAGTCAGCTTATGTCTTCTTCCAATAGAACTCAAGGAGACACTGCATCTGTTTTAAACCATAGGCACCTCTCCCTCTGAGGAATGGACTTTCCCTCCCCACAAGGCTTTTACAAGGAGTGTACCATCTTCAAGGCCCTGGGTGTGTATTCCCAGTAGCCAGGGAATTCAGGGGTCTGACAAGATTTCACACTGCTAAAGAAGAGACTGTGGCCCTTTTCACACAGCATTTTCCATGTGAAGGGCCTGGAGCGTCGCGCGATTGTGAGGAGTGATCCGCACAACGCACTCACAATCGCATGACACTCCAGGGGCCGGCAGGCACCAATCGCGCACCTTTTCATTTTCAGCTAGAAGCCAAAAATGGTATGCGATCACACATTCCTCCTGGGTCCTGTGCACACTTACCTGGCATGCGGAGCCTCTGGAGTCACGCCAGTCGTGCTTCCTGCCCCAGTGCAGCCTGGGAAACTCCCACGCTGTGCTGCGGAAGGAATAGGCAGGGCTCTTGTGTGAGCAGGCAGCTCATGCAGAGCCAAAGGACCCCGGACACAAGAGCCTCTTGCCAGAGGTTGCTCGCGCAATCCCCGCACCCCAGCACCAGAAGACGGTAAGGTTTGGAAAAGGCCTGTGATATTACCAGTACAAAGATTACTCATGAGCAGCTTTACTAGAGAGTTTCTTGTCTCCCATTCCCCATTTAAATGGGAAGGATATTTACTTTGTGGGAAGTTAGAATTATCAAACTGGAAGGGACCAACCATCAGTCGTATAGGAATCCACAGCTAAAGCACTCTTGAAAGATGGCCATCCAAACTGCAAAGGATTGTTCACTCTCTTCTAGGATAGACCGTTTCACTTTCAAATACCGGTAGCTCTTACAGTTAGAAAGTTCATCCTAATGTTTAGGTGGACTCTATTTACTAGTAATTTGAATCCATTGGATCATGTTCTAGTCTCCAGAGAAGCAGAAAATAGGCTTGCTCCATCCTCCATATGAAATTCCTTCAAGCTTGCTCCATCATCTATATGCCATCCCTTCAGATATTTAAAGATAGCTATCATTTCAACTCTCAGTTTGCTCTTCTCCAAGCTAAACATATTCAACTCCCTAAGCCATTTCTTGTAGGGCTTGGTTTTCAGACCCATGATCATCCTGGTTGCCCTCCTCTGTTGAGCTATGGCCATTTCCACACTAGACTGTTATAGCACTATTATTCCACTTGCAACTTCCTATGGAATCCTGGGGTTTGTAGTTTAGGGAGGTGATGGCAAACCCCAGGATTCCATAGGATGTCAAAAGTGGAATTGTAGCACTATAACAGACTAGTGCGGAAATGGCCTCTTTCACCCAAGACCCTGGCAAGGATGAGGCCATCTCCAAAACCTTGAGGAATAGTCCTGCCAATGTTTTTCTTCAAAAAATAATGGAAATGAATAAACAAAAAACATTGTAGGACATTGCAGCATTACAGGTGGTCCACAGACCACAGGTTAAGAACCACAGCTCTAGGGGAAATGGCAGGCAAAGTTTCTGTCTCCACAGATCCTTTTAGAACCAGGGGAGCACTTTTGTTACATCAGGAATTGCCCTGGCGTCAAATCCTGTTCACTACCTATTAGGAAAATGTCCTTTCTTTGGCCTAAAGCAATTTGACACAGCAAAATTTCTCGTATGCCCACTAGAGGGCACTTGGGAACACTTGGGAGCACTTGGGGTAAAATAATGTGGACCCTGGGTGCCACATGAATCCCATGGTTTACAATCTCCCAGGCTCTTTCTGCTCAGCATTTGCCATGCAAAAGGGCCCCTTGAGTGTTGTGCAATTGTGAGGAGTGATCTGCATGACACACTCACAATCGCTCAACACTTCTGGGTAGGGCAGCCGCCACTCATGCACTTTTTCATTTTCGGCTTTCAGACAAAAATGATGTGCGATTACACATTGCTCCAGGGCCCCACGCACAATTGCCGTGTGCGTGGAGCCTCCGGAGCCATGGCTGTCACGCTTCCTGCCCTAGTGCAGCCTGGGAAACTCCCAGGATGCACTGAGGAAGGAAGACATGGGGCTCTCGCGCTACCTGCTCGGGAGCAGGCAGCTCATGCAGAACTGAAGCAACGGGGACACAAAACCTCTCCCTGGAGGCTGCTCATGTGATCCCCGCACCCCAGCACTGAAAAAAGGTAAGGTGCAGAAAGGGCCCCAGACTCCCTGGCTAGATGGACCAGGTGTCTTACTCTGTATAATTCATCTTCCTACATTCCTTGATCTTTCTTGATCTCTGTCCGTATTGCTCAGCACATGACCAACTCCCTTGGGATGATACTTCCGTCCTAATAACTGCCATTATTTCTGAATCATGTCTTCAGGAGTCCATGAGTGTTATAAGATGGGTGGCTACTGCCATGTTTCAGAAGATGGTTGTGATTCTGAAGAACAACTTCCAGTCAACTGTGGTGTCAGCGCAGCATGTTGCAAGTGTAAGTGTTGCTGACTAGCAGCTTGAGCATGACTGATCCATCTGGATGTATTGATAGGGCATTGGTTTATCCCTGCGGAGAAGCAGACTGAGGAAAGCAACCGCTCAATCAATCAGCATGGTAAATGGAGACTTAAGTTCTTCATTTGAAATTAGTGGTATTAGGATTAGCGCTAGCATTGGCATTAGTGACAGTGCTAGTGTTATAATCCCACCTTTTCTCAGTTTGGGGCTCAAGGCAGCTTAAAACAAAATATAAAAAACAGCTAAAAACTCATAAAATACAAAAGTGTAAACATGATGAAACTACTGAAAAATTAAAATCAGATGAAAGCATAAATTATGAAAAAAATGGAATAGTAAATAGAAAATCCTGCACATTGTTTAGGCAAAACAGATCTTACACCACCAGTTCTCAAAGACTTGCTAAACTGGCCGTTTCTGCACTACACTGTTATAGTGCTGTTATTCCACTTTCAACGTCCTGTGGAATTCTGGGATTTGTAGTTTATGGAGGCCAAAGAGCTCTCTGGCTGAGAATTCTAAAGGCCCCTCCCTAAACTACAAACCCCAGGATTCCACAGGATGTTGAAAGGGAAATAATAGCACTATAACAGTGTAGTGAGGGAATGGCCAGAATGGTCTTCTCCTGTCTATGGAAAGTAAGTAGGGATGGTGCCTGTCCAACCTGTCTGGAAAGGGAGGTCCAGAGTCTGAAAAGGCCATCTCCCATTTTCCCACCAGAATATCTGGGAACATGGTTGGACAGAGAAAAAGGACTCCCTAGCAGATCTCAAAACATGTGTATGAACTCTACAGGTCACAATTTTTCAGATGATTCTGTTGCAATTTCCAGATCTCTCTCGATCAAAATCCTTCTCATATGGGCCATTTCCTCACGAGACTGTTATAGCACTGTGATTCCATTTTCAACATCCTTTGGAATCCTAGGAGGCCCCTCCCGAAACTGCAAACCCTAGGATTCCAAAGGATGTTGAAAGTGGAATCGTAGCGAATCGTGAGGAAATGGCCATGTTTTCACAAGCCAATGACTGTTATGGTTTGTATCATTGGTCCTTTATTTATTTATACCCATTTTTCCTCCAGTGAATTGAAGGCAGCGTACATGGTTCTCTTTCTACCCACTTTGTTCACTCAAAAGCCTTCGGGGATGTAAACAGTGGTCAACATCAGGTATAAAAAGGAAAATTGCATGTAGAAGTGCACATGTTTGATGAAACACATACAAAAATGCATACTTTTTGAGTCAACTTTCAAGAAAATCACAAAATTGAAGACAAAATGGGAGGAGAAGAATTCCACGTTCCAAGATGAACCAAACATAAAATTGCAAAAAGGAGCAATTGTGAAACTGAAAATGACAGATTTCAAAGAGGTAGTGCCCTAGTTGTTTCAGTATAAAGAGGAAGGATGTCACAAAAGCTCCTGGAAAATTTAAAAGATATATTCATACTTCATACATGCAACACACAGAGACACATGAATTACACACAAACACACACACACATCATCCTTATCCTCCTGTCCCATGTTGCACAAATGGATTTCCTCTTCTTGTTGTTGTTGTATGCCTTCAAGTTGTTTCCAAACTATGGCAACACTAAGGTGAACCAAGCACAGAGGATGGGGGAATTATCCAGATTTCTTCATAGGGGGGAGTTGCCTTCCTCTGAGACTGAGAAAGTGTAACTTGCCCAAGTCACTCAATAGGTTTCTATGTCCAAGTGAGAATTCAAAATCTGGACTCCTAGAGTCCCAGCCCAATATTCAAATTACTACACTACTCTGGCCCTCTGTTTTCTAGAAATACAGTGATTTTCATCATAACCAGAAAACATGAAATCAACATATGGCTGGAATTCTCTTGTTTGTCCCAACTTGACTCATTGACTCAACTGTCCAATGACAAGTTGACCCATAAGTAAATCTCACTAATGGAATGGGCCTACTCTACTTGGGCCTCACAATCAGATTCAGGCCAATTTGGTTCTGCCTGCAGAACGGAAACTTTAAGTAGGGGCTTAAACATCATAAGCTATCAAGAGTGAGGAGAGACTACCCAAGCCAGCTTTAAAAATGAAGATTTTTCCATGGGTGTAGCAACAGCTATGCAGTAGCTTTTGCCCATGACCACACCAAAAGCCTTCAGCTTTGCTACTGGAGTTTCCAGAATGCTTGCTACATCTTCTGTCTACACCTCCAAAGCTTTTTGAGCTTCCAGCCTGACCAATGAGGTTGTTCCAAGAACAAAATCCCTGTTACATTAAAATAATTCTTTTAAAAGAAAAAAAGAAAGAAAAAGGCAGCCTGAAAACACTGATAGCATCAGTTTCAGGAACACGGTATTTTTCTGCCGTACAGTATTGAACTTTCTGTCCTTGAACCAAGAAAGAGCTGTAAGTACTCATCCGGCCACTTCCTTGTGTACAGTTCTTTGAACCCATTCTTTTCTTTGCCAAGGGCGTTTTGACATGTTAATAATTTTCCATTTCTAATTACGAGTGAGGATGTATTTCTTCACTAATTTTCTTTGTGAAGAAAACAGCAAGTAATTTTAGCAAATATCCTTCTGCTGCAAGAACGACTTCAAGAACTGTACCATGCAGTTTTCAAAACCCATTCACAACCCGGGATAATTTGCATGTGTTTTTTTTTTTTTTACAGAAACCTGTATTTTTTGCACAAGAATTAGTATTATATTCTGCACAGAAAATGCCATTTTCTACCCAAAGGAAACCTTGTGAATTCTGCACAGAATATGGTGCATATCACACTAGTTGTGTCAGGATCAGACTTGTACACAGGAACAACAAACTTGCATGCCAGATTTATTGTAAAGTTGCAGAGCAGTGAACAACAGGAGTGATCAGAGGTTACAAACGGCTCTAAAGTTATACAGTTCAGTTTCACACAAGAGATAAGCGCAGGGCATGAAGACCCAGAAGTTACCATGGTTATTATCTACATTCCAAGTGGATGTTTTGAGAACTGCAAATTGAGGAATGCACACCTGCACCATATTTAGCTACTGAGCAATTAGAAGTTATATTTATTAAAAGTACACACTAACCCATAATCCCCTATCTCTTTATGGAGGGCCATCCCTACATCGTTTGTTGTTTGCTTTGTCGCACTTGAAAACCACTTCTCTCATAGCCAGAAATGTAGTATAATGACAATGCACTCTTTTGCACCATTGTGAGCGGGTCAAAATCTCGTACCCACTGTAACCAAATGAGTTGGACACGGTGCTGGTATGAGCTCTGAAACAGGGTAGGAAGTAAGGCAGGAACACAGAATGCAAAGTATGCAATACAATAAAACAAACAAAAGAGTTTCCTTGGCCAAAGGATCCTGCGGATAATCAGAACTGCATTCAGTCCGACCTACTAGCAGTAGTGATCCAGAAGGATAACTTTATTCTTCAAGCTTCACGTTCTTATACTATTTTCTTGATTAGGAAAGCAGAATAAAACATACATCGGCAAAATTAGTGTTTTACTTAAGACTAGCTACTTGTTATTTCTCATCTAACTCTTCTGTCAGTTGTTTAGAAGAACAGAGCAGTGTGTAACTATCCTAATGTTCACAAGCAAGTCTATTACTGATGTAACAAATCTACTCCTGATTTCAGCAATAATAGTTTCATACAGGAATTAACAAAACAGAGGTTATTCATATAATGGGTCAACAGAAGCAGTTAATCAATATTCTTGTTAATTGTACTAATGAGAGGGTAATTGAGAATCTTCTAACATCCCTCGTGTATATTTTAAGCCAACACCATCACAGGATTTTGCGGGTCAGTCATGTTAGTTCCCATGTTTGCTTTCTCACACTTGGAGCAGGAGAATACCATTCATATAACTCTGGCCATTTCCACATGAGACTGTTATAGCGCTATGATTCCACTTTCAACATCCTATGGAATCCAGAGGTTTGCAGTTTCCGGAGGGGCCGCCCAGCCCCTCCCAAAACTATAAACCCCAGGATTCCATATGATGTTGATAGTGGAATCATAGCTCTATAACAGTATCGTGTGGAAATGGTCTCAGTTAGCTCTGCCTCCTGCTTCACAATGAGGTTTTTTTAAAAAAAGAAAAGAAAACAGGCAGCCATAATTTCAGAACTGCTATTGTAGACCCCCTCTCTATCGTTTCCTGCCCAGATTGGGAAGATGAGCATTCAATATGCCACTTTCATTGCTTTTTCTATGCTTTTTTCTCATAAACCAACACTTGTCTGGTTCTCCTTTTGTATATTACTCTTAGAACTGGGGGTAGGCAACTATGGAAGGGTAAGGGGCAACATTAGCCCCCCAGGAGGGCCACACTTTGCACATCCCACTTTAAAATGTATATATTCTTTATTCTTTAAACTTTTCCTGAACCTTGTGGTTTCTCTCTGGGCATAAATTCTCAGCAGGATTATATCAAAATTGCATTATTGTTTTATTCTCTTTATTAAAAAAATAATAAAATAAAATAACGCAAAATAATGCCCACGAAGGGAGAACAAACATCTAGTGTTCTGCTAGAAAATCAAGGGAAGCATCTAATGTTCTGCTGGAAAATCAAGGGAAGCCTGTCATCCTTCCAGCCAAACCACTGGAAATTGTCCCGGGATTCCTTGCCAAAGGTCCCCATGGAATCCTCAGGGGAGAAGCAATGAAACCACATCCCCATCATGCCCATCTTGCTCCCAATATAGCAACGCAGTGGAATGAATCATTCACGCCCAAAGTGTCATTAAACCATAGTGTGGTAGGAGGTTGTTAATGGATTATCTCAACTGGGAAAAGAATGGATTATCTTCTGAACCAATGGCAGCACAGCACAGTATTGCTGTACATAGCACACAGTATATCCTGCCTTCATCATGATAGCTAAGCTATTTTCTCTATAGTACTGAAAATCCCTTGGTCCATTCCTCCCTATAAATATTTCTCCCTATAAATATTTTTTTTTAAAAAAAAGAATTGTGAGGATAAAAAGGAATATTAAGCAAGCTCCAATTGGGTTACATCCAACTGTCTCTTATCAACAACAGTACGGATACCATTGGTCCAACTGAGCACCTATTTCTCTGTACCAGAGGGGAGGGAGAGGAAGAATACATTCTGTTATGTGAAAAATTTGCTCAACTAGTACGTAAGGCAACTGTTATTTTCAAAAGGGCTTTGGATAAAACTAGTTTCCATCAAGGTCCTCTCTAAATGAATTGACTTGGGCTGGAATCCCATTGGCTAGTTTCAACTAAAGGAGACCCACAGGCTCCATTGTTAAATGGTGAGTTAACACATAGGTGAATCCAACTGATCCAACGGTTCTTTTCTAACTGAGACTAACAATGCAATTTAGGCAATGTCTTTTTGCAGAAGTGCCTTTCAGAATCATGACACAATGCTTTTTGATGTTTTTTTTTTTTTTTGCAGGGCCAGATGATGACAGTTCAGAATCCTAGCTGTCCTGTGCAACTTATTCCCTCAATAATGCTTTGGGCCTAAAATGACATTATTGCATACCTGAGCAACGGTGATGCTCAGCTTGGATCCATAAGTATAAATGGCAGTTTCTTTGAAGTTTATTATGAATTTCCGTTTGAGGGAAGGAGGACCATACCTCACCCAAAGGTAGCCTACAATAAATCAGTGTGGCTAAGGGATCACGTCATTAAATGTAGATGGAAATGTAAATTGTAATCTAGTACAGTTTATTGAAATGTGATGAAGAGGACACTGTTACTGCAGTCCAGGCCTACCCGGAGATAGCACTTGATATCATTTTGATATCAAACCATTTGGCCTTCCTCTGCCACCCCGCTCCACGTGTTTGTGAGACCTCCGGACAAGCACGTAAACAGGCATGGCCGATAATTGCTGGACATTCCATTCTCCACCCAAGCAGGCCAGACAGAGCTGGTTCGTCGCTTCAGGGACCTCTCCAGCAAACACCCTTTTACTTATGCATGATACTAACAAAGGCATCCCTGCCCCGAGCAGTTAGCCACACAAAGCTGTGCCAAGCACTCCGCATTTGCACACTGGCTACTCTATTGTTGATTCAGCTTTAAGCCCATCATGCTAAACTCTGACCTTTCCAAAGCTTTGTCCCGCTCCTAAAACGCATTGTTCTCAAAAAGTAAGGTATGGCCTGCAGTCACAATTCACCCTATATAAACCCCCGATTCCGAGACCACCTCGATCGCTCCCGACTTCCAGACCGCCTTGCTGACGCTTTGTCTGGTGAGCTCCCCTCAGCGAACCGTGCTGAGCTTCTCCCCTACGCCCCAATGAACTCCATCTTCATATCTCTTCAGGACTATGAGACAGGTGTTGTATCACCCATTTCCCTCCAAAAATCCCTATTTTCAATTCTTTAGTTAGCTGTGTGACTGTGTTGTCTTTAATGTTTGTCTGTATTTAATAAAACATCGTTTTTGCTATTCTAAACCATCTGACTGCTCGACTGAGCTGACCCCGTAGACGATGGGTTGCAAGATCCTGCTAATGTAAGGACCCTGGCACTCCAGGACTCAAGCTCTGAGTCTGAACCAGAGGACTTCAAAGCCATGGAGCCTGCTGCACCAGCAGAGCCCACCCCAGAGGCTGCCATGGAGCCTGCTGCACAGCCCACCCCAGAGGACACAGAGCCCTGGACACAGAGCCCTTGGCCCCAGTAGCCCCAGCAATGGAGCCAGGGGCTGCTTTAGACCCAGAGATTCAAGAGCAGGTGCCTACTTACCAGCAGCATCGGGAGCAAAAGAGTACTCTCAGAAGTTCAGAGTGTTTAAATAGGAAACTCCAAGCAATCAAGCTCCAGCTGAGGTAGCACCTAGGTGAGGGCCTGCTTAATAAAAGCACTCACTCAGCCTTGGGTCTTTGTTGGCTCACAATTGTCCATTTTGGGTGTGCCTGCTGGGCTACTGGGGCCCTTGCCTTGCTTCCTGGAGCGCTGCCTGACCGGCTGAGGAACAAGCTCTGTGGTACGTGGACTCTGTTTGCTGTTTTACCTAGCTGTGCAGTAACAGCCAGGGATATCTTTGCTGTGAAAGTCTCTTTAATTTACTGCTGCCTTACCTACTTACTGCTGAAGTAAAGCCCTTTGATTTATTGCCTGTCTGCCTTATCTGGGAAAAGACCTATTAGCTGGCTCTTGGCTGCCTGCCACGCCTTGGCGCTGACAGCTAAGTTACTCTGCCTCTCGCTAGCTTTAGTGAGTGCTCCAGCTAATTCTCCCCAAAGTTGTGTTACTGTATTTTGGTTATTTGGCCACCCCTCCTGGGACCCCCAGAGAACAGGGTAACAACACCTTCAACACTCAAGAACACTGTTGTTTACTAGAGAGAATTTCAGCAGGTGACAATCAACACTTCCTGAAATACCCCCTTCTATACAGCTGTTAAAGGTACAAGAGCTTTGACTTGTATTTCACCTGATGAAGACAGATAAATCACAGAAGGCCTCTGAACCATCACTGTTGCCTATTCCCAGAACAGAAAGGAAAACCATGCCTGTTGAGTCTGGTGTAGTTCAGCTCAGTTGCAGATAACCAGTGGGATGGATGGAGCCTGCAGAAAGTTTTTCCTAAACCGATTTAATCCATAAAGGTCCAGGTTAAACTGCTGTCTTTGAGCAACAACTTCTGTTGAAATGACAAGGCATATCCAAGATAAGACCTGAGGGGCACGTCTCATTGGGTAGCAGGAGACAGAATCCACCCACAGAGGTACAGGTAAGCAGCATGGCTTCTGCTGGGCTCTCCTCTGTAGAGAAAATAGAGACAACAAAGAGTTTTTTGAGATGTTTACCATTTTTATTTCCTATGTTCTTATCACACTTAGGTCATTTCTGTACTACATAGCTATAGTGGTATTATTTCACTTTCAACATCCTGTGGAATTCTGGGATCTGTAGTTTACTGAGGACAAAGAGCTATCTGGCTGAGAATTCTAAATGCCCCTCCCTAAACTGCAAAGCCCAGGATTTCATAGGATGTTGAAAAGGGAATAATAGCACTATAATAGTATCGTGCAGAAATTGCCTCATTCTGTCATTTTTCATGCACTTTTTTGGTCCTATTGATATTCTGGGGAACTCTTGCTTCAAAATCCCCAGTCTGTGCAGCCTACAGCCACACACAAAGGACCAGAAGGGGAGATTGTGAGAGAGGATAGGAGAAGAGGAAGAGAGAATGGCAAACGTGTGGGTTATGCATCAACAACAGCAAGGTGTTTCAGCTGCATATGCACAGGTCTACATGACAAATATCTATGGAGGATTTATTACATGGGTTCCCTCTCAAGATTCTGGGAATACAAACACAGAGACAGAGACAGAGAGGGAGAGGGAGAGAGAGGCTACAACAAGACTTATCTACATACCCTTAGAGCAATGATTCTTTACTGTCACTCTTCAGAGGAACATGAAGTTCCAGGGATCTGGAATGGCCTTTTTGTGCGTCCCTATTTCAAGCAGCAGATATTTAGCACTGTATCTACCAAAGCTGCTCTGCCACACACAGAAGAGGAAACCATCTCATGCTTTCTGACCACCCTTGCTTTTTCTCCCTCTCTTGCTCTTGCTATCCTTGAATGCCTGTGGTTCCCCATACTTTCAAGTGTGAGTCTTCACTCTCCTGAAGATCTTTTTTGGAGTACCACACCCCAAATCCCCCAATCACAAGTCATGCTGCCTTTGTGTTTCCAAGCGTTGTACTCAAAACAACAACAACCGAGCTCTGCTTTCCCACCACAGAGACAGAAACTGGTGACTTGGTTTGTTGGTTGGTTGTAGGAGATGCGACTGAGAGTATAGATTGCCTTCAGAGTGGGCTACAAGTTTTACAGGAAGTGAAAAAGACCATGACTCCTGTTGTTATCCACAACTAAAGCAGACACATTGACTTAATTCTAGACTTGTGGGTAAATCCTATTGATTTCATTGGTCTGCTCTAGCAGGGCTAACAAGAACATTTAGGCTGTTACGTCCTATTAGACATGTCATGAGGCAACATGATTCATTGGCAAAAATGTCAAGTGGAAGGCAGTAAAAAGAGGAAGACTACACAGGAAGATTAACTCAAGCAAGGAAGACCTGGCCCTCAGTTTGGATGAGCAGATTCTGTTGTTAGAAGAGGAACCCACATGCATGACCCAGCTCCAAATCATTTGCAGGTCAGTCAGAGTGAGGGCAATTGCTTCTTACCTTCTTTCTACAGGGTGTTGAAGGAAAGGGGGAAAATCATTGCCTGGCACCAGACTCACGGGAATAGTACTTCAGAAGTGGCAAACTCCTCACCTTGTCCTAACCGATCTCCATTACAATTGTTAAACTTGAGAAAAGGAACATCTATATGGCTCTGCTGTCTCTTTCTCTCTCCATACACATTCAAACCAGCCCCTAAATTCTCTATCTCTAACACTGATGCTCACCCATAGTGGGGCTGTTCCAACCTCTGCTCTCAATTTTGGAATTTTCAGTTTTAAGGAGGCCAACATAATAAAGTATCCTCAACAAAACTTCAATGGTCACAAAGTTCATTTCCCACCATACATGTGTTTTGTTGGGAATGGCAACCTTTGCATGCCTAATTAAATGGGTAGTTTGTTTGCATGTCTATTGTAAGCATAGAGAGATAGCCTAGAGAGAACTTCCTGTTTGTTGGTTAACACCTCTTCCTCCAGCACATACACTTTCCTTGTTCTTTAAAAGGTTCTCTTTCCATTCACTCCCCCTTTTTGCCTTCGCCTTTTGACCTGAAAGCATGCTCTGAGATCTCCCATCATTGGCAGCAAGCATGTGAGTGCTTAAATTTCTTCCTACCTTCTTCAAAAATTGAACCTGTATAGACTATGTACAAGATTTTGTGAGTAAACTCTTTTCTATTTTAACCAAACTGTTTTTGTGTTTATTTTGAGCTAGATTAAGTGTGTCTGGGGTGGAGTGATAGAAGTGGGACTGGTAATCTGTTCAACTTCCGTTTTTGTGCAATTACTAGGATACTCTGCTGATTGAGAGTCTCATTACCAAGGTCTCTCAATATTCAATTTTTTTTTTTTTAATTTCCCCAACATGTTTAATCATCACTTACCTTGAAGAGCCTGGAATAAGAAGAAGATAATGGCGGAGAGACAGTGGAGAATCTTCATTGTTAATATTCACCTGCAAGTTCACTATCCTTGCAAAGAAGACACCTTGAGAAGAGAGGAAACTGGTTAGAAATAAAAGGTCACAGAGAGAAATTATTAAACTTCTAAAGAGGCCAGTATACAAGTTCCTTCTTTCACACAGGTTGTAAAAAAATATCCAGTTAGTTATGCAGTACAGAGCCTTTGGTTGTACATCCCAACTCGATTAGGGCCCTATTCTGTTGGAATCTGTCAAAGTCCAAAAAGAACCTATTCTTCTGACACCAAGAAATTTTCCCTATTTTGTCAAACTGGAAGAGGAAAATATTATAGTCAGTGACAGTCAATGGGAGGCATGGGAACTATGAAGATTTGGATTGTGAGTCAATATTTAATGTAGGTCTGAGAATGACCAAGCAGCCTCTGAATTAAGCACTCTGAATTATTGAACTGGAGACCGAACTGAATTTTGTGGTTACCACACAACCTTATCAGAATCTATCAGTTGTAAAAATGAAACACACATTGGGTGAGAACAAGGAAGGGTGTGGCGTGGGACTAAAGGCCATGATCCTTCACCAGGGTAAGGCAATATTGTGTCATTACCACTTCAAATAAGAAGTTTCTATGACAGCAGTATACTTTTAAATATTAGAACTCACCAAGAATTCTGAATAGCAATAGCTTAGGCAGTTGGTAGTAACACAGTTAAAAGCAATCTGAGATCAAGGAAGATAAAAAGATGAACCAGTCTACGTACGTATATACAAAGTGACCAAGACCCCATGGACCTTTAGTGTTGTGTAAATATACTCTGTGCTGGATCCCACAGTGTCACAGCTAATTGTGTGTCAAGCGTCCAAAGGCTTGAGTTCACCTTTTGTGCAACCATCAAATAGCTCAAATAGTACTACGGTGGCACCACAGCTAACTCCAGAGAAGTTAGTATGGCATAAAATGGTGAGCTACTCCTGAATATGTTTACCTTGAAAACTATGATGAGACAGTCCAAACTGGAAGAACCTGCACCTAGACAGCTCGTATAATCTGTACATTTTTAAAAAAAAATATGAAATGCCTGGATTTTTACATTATTATTATTATTATTATTATTATTATTATTATTATTATTTACTTGCCTGTCCCCAGGGGTTGAGGTAGGAAACAGAATAGATGGAGTTAAAAGCCATAGTTAAAATACACATGCAACAATTGATACAAATATACTATAATTAAAATATATCATAGTTAAAAGTACAATTAAAATACAGTTAAAATTACAATTAAAAATATGATTAAAAGCTCAAATAAAACTAGACTGGGTAGGCCTGCTGGATATAGACATAACATAAGAGGTATGGGCTCATTTGTTGCATAATGGAACAGTCAATAGCCAATGACAGCTTGCATGTATGAAAAAGCTTTTTCTAATTAAATAGCATGGAAGGACCATTGCTATCTCCTTACTTCCTTTCAGAGATAATGGTTGCAGCTAGTGGGATGAAAATCCTGTCCAGATTTCCACTTTTCACCTGAAAAATTCCTTTCAGCTCTTTGAATTTTCCTTTAGATTGCATCGCCAGGATGTCGCTTCAGTATTATAAGGGTGATTTACATTTCTTTAAAAAATAAATGCAATTAATTAAAGGAAGTTTTGGAATTTCTAAACCATTTCTGCATAGCCTTCTTTCCCCACCCAATTTGACTTTCCTTCCATAGGCTCACATTTTGCAAGGGCACAACAACAACAACAACAAACCCTACATATTCCTTCCTTACCTTTATGTTCAGTGAGGGAGAGGGAACTGGCTTCAGGGAAAATCTCAAGGACAAATGCATTGCTTGTCTGACTCAAAGCTAAAAATGACTGTGCAAAACAAGCTTAGCAACATCATTTCCTGACAGAATTGTGGGGGTTGTAGTTTTCTCGTTCTTCTAAATTCAGACAGCACAGCACAGAAAACTGGAAATTCAATGATCTCATCAGGAAATATTTTGGTTTTGTTATTTCTTTTCACTCCAAGTCAGACAATCTGCTAATGATCTATCTTCCCTTTAAGTTACTCTTGTCCTTCCCTTCACAATGAGAAGGGACTCTGGGGAATGAAGTGAGATATTGGTAGCAGGTTTGCATGCCCTGTTAGTAGGTCATACACTCCACACTTTGTTATGGTTTAATTGGCAAAATATATTAATTGGCATAAATATAAATTATACTCTGCTATGCCTGCATAGCCATGCTAGCCAAAAGGAAAAGCTGGCTGAATTCAAGCATGGCAAAACCAGGACCCTTTTCTCACCTTACCTTTTCATGGTGTTGGGGTGCGGTGCTCACGCGAGCAGCCTCCAGAAGAAGGCTCTCACTTCCCTGCTTCTTCGGCTCTGCACGAGCTTCCTGCTCGCGTGAGAGCCCTGCCTCTTCCTTTCGCAGTGCAGCCTGGGACCTTTCCAGGTTGCACTGGACAAGAAACGCGACCGGTCCAGCTCCCAAGGCTCCACACACAAGGTAAGTTGTGCGCGGGGCCTCGAAGTGATGCATGACTGTGCAGCATTTTTGGCTTAAAGCCGAAAATGAAAAAATGCGTGCATGGTCCGTGTCAGGACCTTGAGCATCACACAAATATGAGTGTGTCGTGTGGACGCAACACTCAAGGGGCCCTTTCGCATCAGAAATGCCATGCGAAAAGGATGCAGGTCAAGAAAGACCTCAAGGCATAGCAAAGTCATAGTTGGAAAATCACCAGGAAATTCCAGCAATAATGAACATACAGTTAGCCTTCAGCAACTCAACTTTTGGAAACAATAGCATCTCCAATGTTTCCACATGACAACTCATTGTCTTAGCCACTCTTTCTCCAACCAGCAACCTTCCCTTTTGTCCCCACACCTGTCCAGCAATCAAGGAGCTATCAAGATTCCCATTTGTCCTCTGTCACCTATCACTAAGACTATTAGCCCATTCCAGACCCCATTGCCCACCCTCCAGACTCCATTGTTTACTCTGCCAGAGAGCTATTAGTACTTTTGCTCTCCAGGCAGAAATAAGAGTATTTAAACCCTAGTTTTTGGCCAGCCAACTCACAGTACACTGTTTTCTGGTCACCACGCTGCTGCTCTGATTCACATTTGTGTACTGTCCTTAGACTCTGCATCTAAGGCCATTTCCACACAGGGTAATAAAAACAGTGCAGTGCGTCCTCCACGGAGGACGTCTGCACCTTGAAGCGGACTGGGTCCAGGCTACTTAGTGTAGATCCACACTTCAGTCTACTCCGGAACAACCCCAAGTGGTCCTCCAGCATGCTTTTGAAAGACCTGATTTTTCCGGTCTTTCAAAAGCATGGAGCGCACCACTGTGAGCCTGCTCCCTTGTGCAGATTCACAGGTTTGCACCAATGCGAGCCTGCAATCTGCCGAGGGCGGGCTTTAGGCTGGCAAACTTCAGCAGTTGGTCGAGACCCACAACCAACCAGAAGCCGCCATTTTGGACACTGGAGCAGAGCGGATCAATGACCACGCACTGCTCCAGAGCAGCCTGGACCCGACGAGAGAGCCAGAAGGTCCGGTAAGCAGCAGCACAGGGCAATTCCCTCTCCCCGTGCGGAAATGGCCTAAGTCACATTGCTTCTTCACTGCTCTTCAGATTGGTAAATATCACCCACTTCACCCTAAAAATCTCTTTATTAAAACTTTCCTCCCTTTTCCTTCAGATATCCTTGTGTGATTGCATGATTGTTTGGATCTTGTGTATGTGATTGTTAAAACAAACAAGCTTACTTTTCAACCTCCAACTGGTTCTACCCTGCACTAGTATCAGTGGATATAGGTGTAAAAGATTTCATAAGGTTACACACACACACACACACACACACCACTCTTGCAGGTCTCCTCTTTGAGCAAATATTCCCCACCATTTCCTGGAGGCACTGGCATTGCGGGTATAACCTTGAGACATCCACATTTTGAGGTAACATATCACATTTTGAGTCTCAGCCTGACAGTTCTAGTCCTTCATCCAACTACACTCCAGAATTCCATAGTATGTTGCTAGGGCAGTAAAAGTCAAATGATAATGTTATAGTTGTGTGGTGTGGATATTATAAAAGCAGAAGCTTTAGGATGTATCTGGCTGTTTTTCTGGGCATTTTCCAAAATTCTTTTGCTGTTGTTCAGTAACCAAGTGAAGAACCATCCCACAAGATCTTATGTTACAGTAGTGCTCGCTGGCTTCTCTCTCTTTGGTGAATCCATTCTGGGTTTTCATCCAAACTTTAAAGGAGCTATCTAAATCACAGGACTTTTTTGTGGGGTGGGGGATAGAGTTACACACCTTGGGTAATTCCTTCAAAATCTTGATTGTATCATCTTTGGTGGTCATGTGAGAAAGTAAAGAAACGTTAGATGTCAGTACATCTTCAAACTGAAAAGAATCTTAAAACTCTAATACAGATGACTCTTGAAATGTATTTAATTGCGATATTAGTTGATCAATTAGAAAAGCAATATGGAAAGATTGTATTTTATACGACAGCAGTGGCTAGGATTTTACTTGCTCAAAAGTAGGAACAAAGCTTGCTCATGACAGAAAGTCATTAGTTATTAAAACTAGTAGATACAGCTCATTTGGGTAAACTGACCCATCTAATAAAAGAAGGGAGACTGGGCAGTTTTGAGATCTAATGGGAGATTGTATTTACTTATATGTGTAATACATGGGGAGAACTGGCAATTAGCTGGCTTTAAAAAGTAAAGACCATTAACATGCATACTCTTTTTTAGGTTATGGTATTGTGATTAGGTTGATCTTTTATACATATATTAGCATATATACCCGGTGTTGCCTGGGATTTTATTTTCTCAAAGGTAATACTTGTTAGAAAGATTTGAGATCCTGTGTCTCTAAGTCCTCAAACTGTCTTGTCCAGTACCTGTAACTTTTCCTCATATTCCCCAATTCAATCTATATTAAGAGGTATTAACATACAGAGGTTGGGTTCCTGAGGGAATACACTGCCCTCCTCCTTGCTGCTAGGCCTCATCTCCATAGCAAGTAGCCAGGCCCAATAACTCTCTCGCTGAGAAACCTAAAGGCCCCTCTCTAAACTGCAAACCCCAGGATTCCATAGAATCTTCTTAGACAGCCAATCATATGAGGTCTTTGCCTGACACAGCCAATCATATGAGGTCAGGTATTCACCTGACACTGACAAACACACAAACTTTAACTTTTATATATTTATTAAATATAGAATATTTAGATATCTTCATGATGCAATTGTTAGAGTTAGAGGGTAAAAAACAGGAGACAAGATGTGACATATATAGTGAGTAATATACCAAAAGCTGCTGGGAGGAAACCGACAAAAATGTTTCCGGTGGAATGATTGGTATGTTTTGTTATAACTGTTGACTTTGTTTTGTTTTTATATTTGTGAAATAAAAAAAAAAATGGATTACAACCGAGATTGCATTTGCTGTCTCTCGGACACAGATACCACTAGTCACTACTGTTCCTTTATGTCTACTGCACAAAAACACTAGAATTCCTCACCTCTTTCTCAATCACAGATGAGAATCATTGGGGAAGAAGAAACTCAGCTCTTCTATTTTCCTTCAAAAATTAGCACCAGGGCTTGCTCTCAGACCTATATTGTTGGCTTATCATGAACAATAATGGAAGTCTTTAATCAGAGCTTAGATGATCATCTTTCAGAACTGCTTTAGTTCTATGTTCCTGCATGGCAGGGGCTGGAACAAGATGGGTATTGTGGTCCCTTCTAACTCTGTGGGTATTTCCACACTACATTGTTATAGTGCTATTATTCTACATTCAACATCCTGCAGAATCCTGGGGTTTGCAATATAGGGAGGAGCATGTAGAATTCTCAGCAAACTACAATCCCCAGAATTCCACAGGATGTTGAAAGTGAAATAATAGCACTATAACAGTGTAGTGCAGAAATGGCCTATGATTCTAAATGCTTGGCTACTGTGGAAAACAAGATGGTAGACCAAATAGACCTTTGGCCAACTGCCCTCTTTTTATGTTACTTGAACCATAAAGAACACTCCAGATATCGACCAAGTGGTATCTGCTGGGGACAATGACTAGTGACTTCCATGTTCGCAGAAATGATGGATCCACTCTGGAATTTAGCGTGAATTTTAAAAGATCTATCCATGGTGCTGAACTTATTTTGGTCATAGGGTTCTGTATGTTGGAGTTTAGGCTAAAACCTGAGATGGGTTCGCTGCTCCAGTGACATCGAAGCCGACGCCACCACCACCACAAAACCCACTGGGGAAATTTTCAATGAGCAAATGGAGAGGAGAGAATCCTTCCTCCCCTTGCACCACCATCTAATCCAGTTTGAAAATTACACCTCTACAGCTAAGTTTTCTAGCTGCACAGGGTCTGCTTCTAAAACACATTTTAAATAGCTTAGTGCCACAAGGCTTGGATGACACTTGGAGAAGAAAGAATTCAGTGAGGTGGTGAAGCCTCTAATAACTGAGCACTGGCAGGATGATGCTGTGGGAGCAAAAGCATTATCCTACCTCTACTCAGTTATGGATAACTTCTCTATGTTATTGTATTAACTGAGATCTTTGACCCAGTTATCCTCATGACCAGGAGAGGAATATTCTATAGGCTCTACCACTGAGCTATAGCTTTCCATATAATCCTGCTCTATTCCTCAATTCTCTGAGGCTAAGGCCTTTCCATAAATCCCTGAATGAGATACTGTCCCAATACAGTACATTTTCTACCTCTCTTGCACCGAACAATGGCCAGCATCCTGTTTTGAGATACATAGGCAAAAATCCAAATGGAGCCATCATGGTGTGCTTATTTGAGTACTAGACTAGGGCCATTTCCTCACGGGATAATAAAAACGGTGCAGTGCGTCCTCCACGGAGGACCTCTGCACCTTGGATCGGACTGGGTCTGGACTACTTAGTGTAGATCCACACTTCAGTCCACTCCAGAACAACCCCAAGTGGTCCTCCAGCATGCTTTTGAAAGACCTGATTTTTCTGGTCTTTCAAAAGCCCGGAGCGCGCCACTGCGTGCCTGCTCTCTGGTGCAGATTCGCAGGCTCGCACCAATGCGAGCCTGCGATCTGTGGAGGGCAGGCTTTAGGCTGGCGAGCTTCAGTGGTTGGTCGGGACCGACAACCAACCGGAAGCTGCCATTTTGGATGCCAGAGCAGTGCAGATCTACGACCACGCACTGCTCCGGAGCAGCCTGGACCAGACAAGGGAGCCAGAAGATCCGGTAAGTAGCAGCATGGGGCCAATGACTCCAGAAATGGCCAATGATTCTAGAAGCCAAGAGTTTGAAACCCCACTCAGCCACAGAAGCCCACTAGGTGACCTTGGGCAAGTCACACTCTCTCAGCTTCAGAGGAAGCCCATGGCAAATCTCCTCAGAATGTATCTTGCCAAGAAAACCGTGTGATAGGGTTGCATTTGGGTCACTGTAAGTCAGAAATGACTTGAAGGCACACAAAAAGAAGAAATCCAACTTATGCTGATGTATGTCTTTTTCATGCAGAGGTTGATATTCTTTTCCTCATTCCCCGATAACCAAAGCTCCCCTCTGACTCACCACTTAGCCACTGCAACCACACAGCACAGTCATTTAGCAGCTTATGGAGAGCTGGGGTATTCAAGAAGTACCTCTTTTCTTCTCATCTCTTTTTCTTTCTATTGTCTTTTTTACTCTCTTACATATTAGGAAATATTGAGAACTCTAAAGAATTACATTTATCTCATTCTTGTTTGGAGGGTGGTTTGATAAGAAGGGTAATTCTGAGCTGTTATGTCATCAGGGGGAGGTCCTCTCAATGATAACTGTTTTATCCGATGGCCATTTCCGCACTAGCCTGTTATAGCGCGATGATTCCACTTCCAACATCCTCTGGAATCCTGGGGTTTGCAGTTGAAACTGCAAACCCCAGGATTCCAGAGGATGTTGAAAGTGGAATCATCGCACTATAACAGGCTAGTGCGGAAATGACCTATGTGTTATTGTTTGTGTTAATTACTAGTTCTTTCTTTCTTTCTTTCTTTCTTTTTTTTTTTTGTTTGTTTCCACTAAAGTTCATGTGTTTTCATAGGTAGGTTTATATGTTGCTCAGGATAGGTCTGTTACAGTAATTGTTCTTATGTAAGTGTTATGTTATTAATAGTTAATGTGTATGATGTGGAGAAGTAATGATGATGGTGATGGTGATGATGATGATGATGATGATGATGATGATGATGATTTATATCCCACCTCTCCTGAAGGATTATTCATTTTGTTCAACTTCGTACTTTCCCTTATGTATTTCTTGCTCCTCTGCTTCATTTTAATAAAAAAAGGAATCTCTAGGTCCTCCAGCAAGACTTTATGGTCCACTTCCAGTGGACTAAGATAATTCTAAAGAAATCCTTTTTTCCCCCTGTGGCAGGAGCACATAGAGTAAGAAATTTTTAAATAAATAAATAAATAAAATGAATTAAAAAGAAGAAGAAGGAGCATCTCACTACACTCCGTAGCCAGCCACAAAATGATCATGTCATTCCCTGAGGCTTCTAAAGGATGACACCATGAGTCTGCATCTTGCTATGGGGGTATAGACCAATTTTTTTTTTCCAAACCCCCTCACTCTTCCCCAGCCACTGAACAACCATGAGAGGGTTGCAATGGTTAAACAGTGAGTGGAAACAGGTTGAGAAGAGACAAGCAATGCAGTTCCACATGCAGAATTTCTACACTACATTGTTCCATCTCAGGTCTTTTCCACACTTTGATTTAGCAACGGGGCAGAGCGCCCTCCGGCGAGGACATTTGCACTTGGGGGTGAACTGGGTCCAGACTACTTTACCGCTTAAAGGGTCTTTCAATAGCACAGTGCGCCCCAGTCAGTTGCTGTGCTAATAGGTAGATTTGCAGGTTCCTGCCAGCATGAGGATACAAATGTTCTGGGAGCGGGCTTTAGGCTGGCAAGCTTCTCCGGTTGTTGGAGAGCCTCCACCAACCGGAAAGCGCCATTTTCATCTCCGGAGAAGTGTGTAGCGTGGGCACACACTGCTCCGGATCAGCCTGGATTAGCAGGGGGAGCGCGCCAGCCCAGTAAGTGTCAGAACGCCCCATTTTCCCCGCAAAGTGCGAAAAAGCCCTCAGTCAATATCTGGCAACCAAGATACACAAACAAGAGGTTGTCTCTTTATTCTACCTCTTTATCATTAGAGCATGACTACGGATCTTTACAGTGTAAGCTGAGGTCAGCACAAAATGTTGGCTCAGACTAGTATTACATTTCAGCATCATTATAACTGGGAAAGAACCTGGTTGCAGTTTACAATATCACATGAACAGGGCTTCAATCAAAAGAGGCTTCTCAAGTCCCTAGCAACAGCTAGGGAGTTCATTCTTCATTAGTATCTTTTTCTCAAAGGAAACAGATAATCTTTGCACTTCTTTTTCCTGCTACAGGAAAGGCTTCAAAAACCATGCAGTTTTCCAAGACTATTTGCAACTCAGGACTTGTTCTGCATAAAATTCGCACATGGTTGTTTTGCACACAAAACAGTATTTCCTATACAGGAAACTCCAGCCTGAGTTCTGTGGCTAGTTCCAAACAGAATAGACCCATTGAATCAATGAGAGTTTCAAATATGTTGACTTCGATAATCGATTCATTGGGTCAGGAGGTCGGTACGATGTTTCATATGTGGTGGTCATGTAATAGAGCAAAGAAATATTGGGGGGAAATACATAATAAGATCTGTACAATATTGAAGATGCAATTTGATAAGATACCTGAAATGTATTTGTTAAATATGACACATATGTTGGATGGTACTGTGTTAAAGAAATATTGGCGGATAATATTGTATATGGTCACAACAGCTCATATAGAATTTGCAAGATTATGGAAAAACCAGCAAATACCTATAGTTGACCAATGGTAGGTAACTTTTATTGAAAACAGGAATGCAGATATAGCATCTCAGAGATTAAAGGGCAAATCTGATGAAGAGATAAAAAAAGAATGGAGAATAGTGTTGGATAATTGCTGGGTACTTTCAGATAACAATGCTTGATATAAATGTATAACTTTTATCAAGAGGATGTGATCAGATGAACAATATGACGTATAATTTAGTACGGACTTACTGTAGGAGCTATCATGAAATATTAGCATATATTAGTGTGGTGCATTTAATTTTAATTTTAACATGTTGATTAAATTGAAGAACATGAAATCTAGGAAGGAGAGGAAGATTATCAGAAATATTTCAATGAATTGTACAATTATATGTGTGTTTGTGTGCGTGTTTTATATGGTGGAATTTTAATAAAATTATTAAAAATAAATAAATAACTGATTCATTGGGTCTAGTCTATTTTGGACTAACCAACAAGATTCAAGGATTCATTTTGTTTTGAGTACAAATCAATCACATGGAAATTTTGCACAAAGTAATTATCCAGTTACAGCATTTTCCATGCAGGAACCATCTAGGTAAGATTGTTTTCCATTTAAAAAAAAACAAAAACCAGTTTCTGTGAAAAACACATGAATTTTGTTCTGAACAAGCCCTGAACTGGGAAGACTTCCATCATTCCAGAATTCTTCTCAACTGTGTTTCTCAGCATTCTTTTCTCAAATATTTTGAACATTCTTTCCATCACTATCAACAAAAGTTTCTATCCTGAATCATGCATTTGCAACAGACACTTGGGGGAAAAGTGGATCTCAAAACTGGACTTTATTTCAGCATGAATTTAGTGAGTCGATCACAAGGATTTGTTTATGTGTTCTTCACATGAGCACATTCCTGATTCCTTTCAATCAAAAAGCATCTCTCTGTTTTATCAAACTGGCAAATTTAGTAACACATTCACATTTATAGAGTTGGGTTGGTCGTCAGATTGGTGGCGCAAGCAACATTTATGGTTAGGACCACAGTAGACCTGGATGGTTGCTGTAGAGTGGCATGGTACTCTTTTTGGCCTGATGACACCTCCCAGCTTCCGGCAAAGAATGGAGCCTGCATGAAAGAAAAACATATAGTGTTGTCATTATTAGAAATGTGTGTCCTGCAGGAGGAGGAGAAAGAGGAAGAAATACAACAGTTACTCTTTCTAGGGTGAAGGGCATAAATCTTGGAGCACATCATCTTTACATGTAAGGATGACTAATCTCAATATTTTTCTACCCACAAGTATTTCTGCAATTCTCTCCTGATATTCATATATCTTGAATTATTCCAGGGGATTTTTCTATATGGAAATATACACGATTTCCATGCACAGAAAAATGTGGCTGTTGCATTGCTTTCTGCAGAAAGACATAATATTTTGTTCAGAAAAACTTTGTGCATTTCTGTACAGAATAATTTCCCCCAAACATTTTTGGATGTGCAGACACTACTAGAAGAAAACTGCAGAAGTCTCACTGCTGTATTACTCTTCCCAACAGAGTTTCTGAAATGCTGGGAAACCCTTTAATCAGATGGTAAACACTCTCTCAGCCTCAAACAAAGGCAAGGGCAAATGCTTTCTGAACAAATTCCGCTGAAATCAGATGATAGCTTTGCCTTAGGGTTGCCATAAGTCAGAAATGACCGGAAGGTGTTACTGCGATCCAAGCCTACCTGGAGATAGCACTCGATATCGTTTTTGATATCAAACCATTCAGCTTTCCTCTCCTACCCCAGTCCACGTGTTTGTGAGGCCTCCGGACAAGCACGTAAACAGGCATGGCCGATAATAGCTGAACATTCCTTTTTCCACCTAGGCAGGCCGGACAGAGCCAGTTCGTCGCTTCAGGGACCTCTCCAGCAAACACCCTTTTGCTTATGCAAGATACTAACAAAGGCTCTCTGCCCCGAGCAGGTAGCCTTACAAAGCTGTATTAAGCACTCCGTATTTGCATACTGGCTACACTATTGTTAAATCGGCGCTAAGCCAATCATGCTAAACTCTGACCTTTCCAAAGCTTTGTCCCGCTCCTAAATCGCATTGTTCTCACCGAGTAAGATATGGCCTGCACACAATTCACCCTATAAAAGCTCCCGATTCCGAGACCTTCCTCGGATTGCTCCTGAGTTCCAGACCACCTTGCTGCCACTTTGTTTGGCGAGCTTCCCTCAGCAAACTACGCTGAGCTTCTTCCCTGCATCCCAACGAATGCTATCTTCATATGTCTTCAGGACTATGAGACAGGTGTCGTATCACCCATTTCCCTCCTAAAATCCCTATTTCCAATTCTTTAGTTAGTTGTACGACTGTGTTGTCTTTAATGTTTGTCTGTATTTAATAAAATATTGTTTTTGCTACTTTAAACCATCTCACTGCTTGGCTGACCTGACCCCGAAGACACTGAGTTACAAGATCCTGCTAAGTTACCCTGCTTCTCGCTAGCTTTTGTGAGTGCTCCAGCTAGTTTTCCCCAAAGTTGTGCTGTTGTTGTTTGGTTATTTGGGCACCACTCCTGGGACCCCCAAAGATCAGGGTAACAAAGGGACATAACAACAAACCAATATCAATGAATGATCTTTCCATTCCTCTTCTGGGCTGACTTAAGAGACAGGAAGTTAAATAATAATGAGAATGAGGTGTTTTTTTTTGTTTTGTTTTTAAAAGTAAGTCATTCAACTTAAATTCCTGTTAATGGGGGTTGTGATTCCTATTTCAGACCAACCTGAGGCTTGGAAAATATCATCCTTCCTTCACTAGATTTTTCTCAGCACTCTAATCACTCTTCCTGCAGCCCTACTAAATTTGTTCCCCAAATAGCAGCGGGAGCAGTGATCAAAGAAGCAGAGCCAACTAATGATGTAATTCTTCATTAATGGTTCTCTGAGGAACCAACAAGGAAGGATTGCAATTTTCTTCTTGCTGCAAGACAGGAGTTTTTGAAGAACATTAACAGCTTGGACCTAATTCTGGATAAAATTCAAATGTGGTGTTTTTGCCCATAAAACAATACTTTTGTGCAAGAAGCAGCATTTTCTGTGCAGAAAATAGTATTTCTATGTAGAAAAAGTATTATCTGTGCAGATCATGCCATTTCAAGCTCAGAGACTGCTGTAGTTCGGGGTGTATTCTGTATAAAATTCACATGTGTGTGTGTTTTTTTTTGTCCTTTTCTTTTCTTTTGTGTATGTGTGTGTGTGCAGAAAACATCATTTTGTGTAAAGTTAACTAATTTTCATGCAGAACAGAGTATTTTTCTGCAGAAATATTATTTTTTCTGCATAAAATGCTGTTCCCTGTCAAACTCCCTCAGCCCCCAGAGAACACCATGATATGTTCACCAAAAGGCAGAATGGTGATTAGGGTTGCCATAAGTTGGAAATAGCTTGAAAGCATACAACAAGAAGTCTAAACATAAATTCTTCCAAGTTCTGGAAACGGCCAACAGAATACTGGACCTTGGAGCAATTATTTTTTGAACCCCTCATCCTACAATGCCCAGCAAATGAGACCTCCTTGTAGAGAGGGGATGGGAAGAAAGATATCATAGCAAGAATTCTCAGATATATCAGCCAAAGCCCCATTTTTTCAGAGATGTGCAGTCCAGTTGTTAGCATGGACACCTACCTATGTGACTAGAGATCTGTTGACGCTTCATATGGAACAGTAGTAGTCTCAGAAGGAAAGACTGAGGGGCTTCTTCTTCTGAGTCATCATTCTCCCTGGAAAGATCATATCCACTACTTTCTCCTTCTAGGGCAGTGCCTTTCTTTTCCAGGACTTGTCCCTGTTGGGAAGGAGGAGATGCAGTGCTGTCCTTCTGTGGGGTTTGCTTCTGTGGGGAAAGAGGAGATGTGGGGCCTTGCTGCTGTTGGACTTGCTCATGTTGGGAAGGAGTAGATGCAGTGCCTTGCTTCTGTGGGGCTTGTTCCTGTTGAGTAGGAGGAGGTGCAGTGGTTTGCTTCTCTGCTGCTTGCTCCTGTTGAGTAGGAAAAGATGCAGTGCTTTGCTGCTGTTGGACTTGTCCCTGTTGGGAAAGAGGAGATGCAGTACTTTGCTGCTGTTGGGCTTGTCCCTGTTGGGAAGGAGGAGATGCCGTGCTTTGCTGCTCTTGGGCTTGTCCCTGTTGGGAAGGAGGAGATGCCGTGCTTTGCTGCTGTTGGGCTTGTCCCTGTTGGGAAGGAGGAGATGCCGTGCTTTGCTGCTCTTGGGCTTGTCCCTGTTGGGAAGGAGGAGATGCCGTGCTTTCCTGCTGTTGGGCTTGTTCCTGTTGGGAAGGAGGAGATGCCGTGCTTTGCTGCTCTTGGGCTTGTCCCTGTTGGGAAGGAGGAGATGCCGTGCTTTGCTGCTGTTGGACTTGTCCCTCTTGGGAAGGAGGAGATGCCGTGCTTTCCTGCTGTTGGGCTTGTCCCTGTTGGGAAGGAGGAGATGCCGTGCTTTCCTGCTCTTGGGCTTGTCCCTGTTGGGAAGGAGGAGATGCCGTGCTTTGCTGCTCTTGGGCTTGTCCCTCTTGGGAAGGAGGAGATGCCGTGCTTTGCTGCTCTTGGGCTTGTCCCTGTTGGGAAGGAGGAGATGCAGTGCTTTGCTGCTCTTGGGCTTGTCCCTGTTGGGAAGGAGGAGATGCCGTGCTTTCCTGCTCTTGGGCTTGTCCCTGTTGGGAAGGAGGAGATGCTGTGCTTTGCTGCTCTTGGGCTTGTCCCTGTTGGGAAGGAGGAGATGCTGTGCTTTCCTGCTCTTGGGCTTGTCCCTGTTGGGAAGGAGGAGATGCCGTGCTTTGCTGCTCTTGGGCTTGTCCCTGTTGGGAAGGAGGAGATGCCGTGCTTTGCTGCTGTTGGACTTGTCCCTGTTGGGAAGGAGGAGATGCTGTGCTTTGCTGCTGTTGGACTTGTCCCTGTTGGGAAGGAGGAGACGCCGTGCTTTCCTGCTGTTGGACTTGTCCCTCTTGGGAAGGAGGAGATGCAGTGCTTTGCTGCTGTTGGGCTTGTTCCTGTTGGGAAGGAGGAGATGCCGTGTTTTGCTGCTGTTGGACTCGTCCCTGTTGGGAAGGAGGAGATGCCGTGCTTTGCTGCTCTTGGGCTTGTCCCTGTTGGGAAGGAGGAGATGCCGTGTTTTGCTGCTGTTGGACTTGTCCCTGTTGGGAAGGAGGAGATGCAGTGCTTTGCTGCTCTTGGGTTTGTCCCTGTTGGGAAGGAGGAGATGCGTGCCTTGCTGCTCTTGGGCTTGTCCCTGTTGGGAAGGAGGAGATGCCGTGTTTTGCTGCTGTTGGACTCGTCCCTGTTGGGAAGGAGGAGATGCCGTGCTTTCCTGCTGTTGGACTTGTCCCTGTTGGGAAGGAGGAGATGCCGTGTTTTGCTGCTGTTGGACTCGTCCCTGTTGGGAAGGAGGAGATGCCGTGCTTTGCTGCTCTTGGGCTTGTCCCTGTTGGGAAGGAGGAGATGCCGTGCTTTCCTGCTCTTGGGCTTGTCCCTCTTGGGAAGGAGGAGATGCCGTGCTTTGCTGCTCTTGGGCTTGTCCCTGTTGGGAAGGAGGAGATGCCGTGCTTTGCTTCTGTTGGATTTGTCCCTGTTGGGAAGGAGGAGATGCTGTGCTTTCCTGCTCTTGGGCTTGTCCCTGTTGGGAAGGAGGAGATGCCGTGCCTTGCTGCTCTTGGACTTGTCCCTGTTGGGAAGGAGGAGATGCCGTGCTTTGCTGCTGTTGGACTTGTCCCTGTTGGGAAGGAGGAGATGCTGTGCTTTCCTGCTGTTGGGCTTGTCCCTGTTGTGAAGGAGGAGATGCCGTGCCTTGCTGCTCTTGGGCTTGTCCCTGTTGGGAAGGAGGAGATGCCGTGCTTTGCTGCTCTTGGGCTTGTCCCTGTTGGGAAGGAGGAGATGCCGTGCTTTGCTGCTCTTGGGCTTGTCCCTGTTGGGAAGGAGGAGATGCCGTGCTTTCCTGCTCTTGGGCTTGTCCCTGTTGGGAAGGAGGAGATGCCGTGCTTTCCTGCTCTTGGGCTTGTCCCTGTTGGGAAGGAGGAGATGCCGTGCTTTGCTGCTGTTGGACTTGTCCCTGTTGGGAAGGAGGAGATGCCGTGCTTTGCTGCTCTTGGGCTTGTCCCTGTTGGGAAGGAGGAGATGCAGTGCTTTGCTGCTGTTGGACTTGTCCCTGTTGGGAAGGAGGAGATGCCGTGCTTTCCTGCTGTTGGACTTGTCCCTGTTGGGAAGGAGGAGATGCAGGGCCTTGTTTCCCCGGGGGTTGGTTCTGTTGGGAAGGAGAAGATGTAGTGCCTTGCTTCTCTTGGACTTTCTCTTTTTCAGACTGGGGAGCTGCAGTGCCTGTCTTTTGGGGATGTTCCTTTTGTGAATGTTCTTCACTCTTTTTTTGCTGAGCTGAAAATTGCATGAACACTTCAATTTAGTTTTTCAATGCTTGTGAGAGCACACCTTGTATGTATTTATATATATTTTTTCCACTCCTATCCACTTCACCTTGGAGTAGGGTCATTATCTTTAATGTGATAACAAATTTCTCTTGTAATGGCCCCTTTCACACTACACATGTATATCACTATGATTCCTTTTTAACTGTCATGGTTCCATCCTGTGGAATTCTGGGGGTTGTAGTTCAATTGAATGTTAGCAATTCCAAATGCCTCTTCCTGAAATGCTAATCTCTAGATTTATTAGATGTTGCCATGGCAGATAAACTGGAATCATAGCACTATTTCTTTATAGTATTGAAAGAGTCCTGTGTAGTGTCAAAAGGATATTCTGTCTCTATCGAAACAGGAGTTTGAAACCTGGCAGAGCAGTTTTCTATCATATCAGTTGCAAGATGTTACTGTCACACTCCCACCATTGTATCATTTGAAAGAAAATACAGCTTTCACTGCTATGCTCCAGTTGCTACTCCATAGCACTTCAAACTGAAATAGAATAATTTGTAATTCCAAGCCTTTGTTTGCTACCAGTATATACCAAATGACAGCTTTAAGGGGCGCTTTCACACTGCAGCCATTATAGCAGTGGGACTTCATATTAAGTGCTCATTGTTCTATGTGTGAAAGAGCTGTATATAAGTTTTATTGATAGCAAATTGATGCAGCAGGTCATCCAAAGCAGAGTAAAGCATTGCAGTTCCTTATTCTATAGGCTGCATCCTGTGGAATCCTAGAGTTTGTGGTTTTGTGATTCACTAAAGGAGGTCTCTCCTTAAGAATTCTAAATGGCCCTCCCTGAACTGCAGATCCAAAAATTCTATAGGATGGAAGCATGGCAGTTCAAGTGGAATCATCATCCTATGTGTGAAAGGGTTGCAGATAGGCTTATTAAATATAAGTATAAATATAAATATAAATAATAAATAATAAATTGATGCTGCAGGTCATCTAAAGCAGGGGAAAGCATTGCAGCTCCTTATCTAAGCATTCCAGCATCCTCCTGCAACAAGTACTAGGACTAAACAACAGAATTGGCTCAGACTATCCTAGGTCCAATGCACCCAATTCCAATGGCTGGATAAGGGGTCTCCTGGGCTGGGGTGTACCCCACACCCTGGTGAGCAGCTGGGAGATGGATCCCTGGGATTATGTAGGGCAGAATTTCCATACAAAGGAAATTGATCTGCACAGTTGTGACCTATTGTCCATCCTGACAAGTTTGATAATAGCACAAACATACTTAATTCTCCTGGTCTGTTCCCAGCCTTGAATTGCCAGGCCAAATTAAACTGATCTAGCAGGGTCTACTGATTACAAGATAATCCTTTTTATGCCAGTGGACAGCTATTACTAAGTGGCCATGATGCTGTCAAAGACTCTAGGACCCAAGAGGCAGGGGCCACATCCACTGCAGTTGCCAATAAGATTCCAACCTCTCATCCAATTGTCTTGCCCATCAAACAGCAGTCATGAGAAATGTTGCCAATGTTTTTTTAGAAAGGAGCAAAGATAAAAGTATGTACCTATTAGACCTTTCTGCCAAGCAACATACTGTCACGTCCTCGATAACCTGCTCTCACAAATTTCACCCAGAGTTTCAAGCAGAAGTGTTTATTTGTAGATAAGAATTGCTGCCTAATTGCATAATCAAGCACCATATCTTTAGTCTGATGTGTGTTTGTATGTGTATGTGTATTGGAAATGACCTGGCAGAAGAAAATGCATGGAAATGATTGGTGCCCTCAGGAGAAATAATTTCTTTAAATTCCTGCACACTTTTGTGTCACTATTTTTGATTAACACATTTTTTTTTTTTTTGGAGTGAACTCCATTAACCTCAAGGCATACAAAGGAGTCTGGGAAGAAACTGGATGGGATCCTCAAGCATAAAGATATATCATTAAATACCAAAGTCAGAATTATCCATGCCATAGTGTTTCCAGTTTCTATATGGTTCTGAAAACTGTAGAGTGAAGAAAGCTGACAAGACAACTCATTTGAATGAGTGGTGCTGGAGGAAATTTCCATGTATACCTAGGACTAGGGAAATGACCGGTAGAATCATTGAATCATAGAGCTGGGAGAGACCACAAGGGCCATCAAGTCCGACCACCTGTCATACAAGTGAATGAGTCCTAGAGCAAATCAAGCCTAAACTCTTTCTAAGAGGCAAAATGGCCAAAGTGAAGCTATTGTACTTTGGGCATGTCATGTGAAGATGTGACTCATTAGAAAAGACAATAACATTTGGCAAGGTGGAAGGTAGTTGGAAAAGAGGAAGACAGCACTAGAGGTAGATAGATTCCGTCAAAGAAGCCATGGCTGCCCTGAGTTTGCAAGATTTAAGCAAGGCCGTTGAGTTGACCAGGGCTCTTGGATATCTCTCATTCACTGAGTTGCTGTCAATCAAAGCCAACTTAAATGCATTTAACAACAGCAAATACAAACGATTGTGTTGCCACTCATTGTTCTCACCATCCGCAAAGAGACTTTCTACCACATAGTTACAGTGCTACATTCCACTTTCATTGCCATATTAACATCCCCTGGAATCCTGGGATTTGCAGTACAGAGAGGCCCACATAGAACTCTCAGCGCAAGAGTTCTAGTGCCTCACCAAACTACAAACCCCAGGATTCCATGGGATGGAACCACTGTAATTACACTGGAATAGTTGCATTGTAATTGTGTAGTGTGAATGGACTCAGAGGGAGAGAACAAGAGAGAGAATAAACATGGGTTACCTTTTAAACCAGAAACATGGAAAGCACTAGATAATATCTTCAGAAAAATGGTGCTTTTATGTTTCTCCAAACAAATAAATGAACCAAAACTATGTATTTCAATTTGAATGAAATGTCTGAATCACTGCCATTTTGAATCAGTGGCCATTTCTGCGCTAGACTGTTATAGTGCTGTGATTCCACTTTCAACATCCTATGGAATCCTGAGGGTTGCAGTTTTGGGAGGGGGGTTTACAATTCTCAGCCAGAGAGCTCTTGGGCCTCAGGAAACTACAAAGGCCAGGATTCCATAGGATGTTGAAAGTGGAATAATAACACTATAACAATCTAATGTGGAAATGGCTAGTGACTCATCTCTATCTATCTATCTATCTATCTATCTATCTATCTATCTATCTATCTATCTATCCATCCATGCACCCATAAAGATGTGCACATGCATGCACAATCTCATGCTCATGTACACCAACATACATGCTAAGCTGTCTTCTTACCTGTGCCAGCTTGGGAAAGGAAGAAGAGCACAACATAGAGAAAGTAAAACTTCATGGCCAGCATTTTCTTTTGAGATCCCAGGACTTGGCTGTAAAACTAAAGGATATAGATTCAAGATCAGTCCAGGAGATTTCCTCTATTTAATGAGTTGTGGAGTCAATGGAATGTTGAAAGAGAAGTCCATAGATGGGTGGACTGTATACGCAAATGGTACGTAAATGTTTCCAGTATTCACCAGATTTGCACCAACTGAACCCTCAGCATCTTCTTTCTTTGCAAATTTAACGTACACTATTTGTTTATCTGAATAGTCATCAGAGGCTCCAGGAATTTATCACACTCTTTGCAAGTACTCTTTGTTGCTTAATGTCCTTCTCTCTCTCTCTCTCTTTCCCTTTTGCTTTTGCTCTTTCCTTTTAAATTACGGACAGTAACTTTGGCCTGCATCCTAATAGCTACTCTCAGTTGTTTACTCCAAGTAGGGTAGATCCATAGAATTAGTTGTTGAATTGTGAGTTCTCACATAGGGAAATCCCATTGATTCAAAAGGTCTGCTCTCATCAGGATTAAAAGCAGAGTTCATGTCATAGCACCATGAAGCACAGACTTCATCATCTAACCCGAATGAAGAACATCCCCAAACAGATGACTAAACAAATCTCTGTTAGAAAATCACCAATGAAGCAAAGACCATCAGACCTGTAGTCAATTGGTTCCATTGTTTAATGCCTTTTTACCCTTAATCTATTTTCCTGTAAAATAAGCCCATACACTGCGGAGCAAGAAAGAACTCTATATACCAGGGGATGGAGGCTGTTTTTACCTTCTCTGCCCACTCTGCAGGCCACATCAGCATGTTTCAGCATGACTAAAGTGATGCAACCTCACTTCTGGCTACCATTTTGACCAGTTTTTGGCCAAATGGTTTTTCTTTCTCTGTGTTCTTGAGGACTTGTAGGGCTAGGGGAAGTAAACTGGTTTTGGCATGTTTGGGGCAGTATGGGGGCAAAAGTCACCCAAAACTCAGCCCCCAAATGGCCTGTGGATGTTGAGGAGCTTCTGAAGGGCTTCATAGGCCACACTCAGGGGTCACCAGGCTTAAATCAGGCCTACAGCCCACACCTTGCCTCCCCCAGCCATACACGCAGCCCTTCAGATCTCTGGAAAATGTTCTCATGCCTTTTTGTCTTCTCAACACGTCTTCACAAGCCTTTTTTCCATCCCACTGATTGTGATTTCTAACGCACGTGTCTCATGTCTACACTGGAAAAAACATAGCAAAACCAAAGAAACTCACCAATGATTATGCTATCATACGCATTGTTGTTGTGTGCCTTCAAGTCATTTCCAACATCTGGTGACCCTAAGGCAGACCTATCACAGGGTTTTCTGGGGCTCGGAGTATATGAGTGTGTGACACATCCAAGGTCACCCAGTGGGTTTCCATGGCTGAGTAGAGAATCGAGCCCTGGTCTCCAGGGTCATCGTTCAACACTCAAACAACTACATCTAGCTGGCTTTTGATCACAGATATATGCCTCCACAAAGATTCTTTTGACATGGTCTAAGATCTCACATCACGGTTACATAGCATGGCCCTTTGCCTGTGGAGTTGTGTATTTATTGTGTTAGGCAATGGCAAATTGCCTTCTGTTAAATGGAAAAGTTGCTCCACTCAAATGGGCGCACTTATCTATGTGGGCATACACTTTGTGTGCCCATCTGCATGCACAATGGCACCAAACATGCAACTATTCTCCCACAACTTTGGCCATTTCTGCCCTACACTGTTATGGTGCTATTATTCCCCTTTCAACATCCTATGGAATCTTGGGGCTTGCAGTTTAGGGAGGGGCATTTAGAATTCTCAGCCAGAGAGCTCTTTGGCCTCAGTAAACTACAAACCCCAGAATTCCACAGGATATTGAAAGGAGAATAATAGCACTATAACAGTGTAGGGCAGAAATGGCCTTTGAACTGAATGCAGACCTTCCACATCAGACTTAATGTCTAGCCACTTATATATGTATAGGACACAACAGGATCCCCGCTATGATGTTAAACTATGTGCATGTACATTTATGCAATCCTGTTACAGTTCTATAGTCACTTTACTCCTTTCCATAAAATTATATTCTGTATTGCACAACATTAAAAGAATCTCGTGCAATTCCGCATACTGTAACACCAACATTACTGCTTTGTACTGCTTTTATCAATATTTACACGGGAGCTTATGAGGAACACCAGGGTGGAAAGAAAAAAAAAAAGGAAGGAAGGGAAAATAACAGAAATTTTTTAGAGAACATTTGAAATGCTTAAGCAGTTATTTAGAGGAGAAATGGGGAGAAACCTCAACAGTAGCTATGGAAGAATGAATATTGTTTAGAAAATGAATTCAGAGTATGGAAAGAGTTTAGAAAATATAGAAGGATCAAGATAACAAACCTTAAGTAAGATAATCAAGATTGAAGAAAACATTGTTTATGTTGGGAAACATACTTTTGGAAATTAATGTATAGATGTATATATAAGCTCTATGGTCATTTCTGCACTACACTGTTATAGTGCTATTATTCCACTTTCAGCACCGTATGGAATCCTGAAGTTTGCAGTTTAGGGAAGAGCACTGAGAATTCTCAGCCAGAGACCTCTTTGGAATTCCATAGAATGTTGAAAGTGGAATAATAGCACAATAACAATGTAGTGCAGAAATGGTCTATGTTTAAATATAAGCTAATTCTGTACTTAATTTATGATTACAATGTGGATATATACACATGATTATAAATATAAAAATATAAGAAAAATTAAAAAATGAAAAAATGAAATGAAACTGGAGGATTTGAAACAAAAGAAACCTGTTCATAGCCCACTTCTGGAATTAGGTCTGGACAAGTTCCGCCTCACTCCAACGCCCATGTTTTCCAGATGTGTGGGACTACAATTCCTGCCATCCCCAATTAGCAAGCTTCTAGATGTTGGGATTGCAATCCTATCTCTCTGGAAAGTGTTGGGTTAAGGAAAGCTATGAGTTTAGGGGAATTGAGGAGGGGCAATTCATAGTGCCATAAGCATTAGTAGGATATTAATGAAACTTCTTCTTGTGTTGATATTCACTGTTTTAGTGTCATCTGCTGCATATCCTCCAGGCTCCTCTGTCCACATCAGTTGTAGAGATTTCTGTCTGCATGGAGGAATACAGTAGTGGGGATGCTCAACACATTTGTGTCGAGTCAGTCTGTAGCCCACCCACCACAGGGATTAAGCCTTTGCTTGTACATTTTTTTTTTATCCACAAGTTTCTCATGATCTTCTCTCTTCAAACTTGTAAAACTACAAATTTTCAATTGGAAAAAAAATCTCCAGAAACATTTACACTTTGGCTGAAATTCTCTTAAGGACATATGCATGTGTAAGTCACTCTATGCATGCATAGCCAAAAGTCACCATTGCACAACGAACATATTCTGCTGGTAGCAGAGGAAATGGAGTTGTTCAGGAAGCATGTCATCTGTGCCTTGTGTTTGCTTCTGTGCATTGCTCATTGTGCATTCATGTTCTGCATCCTATATTGTGCACTGCAGTTGTGCTTACTATACTTTGCATTGTGGTTGTACATCCTATACCTCACGCTGTTGTTGTGCATCCTATGGTCATTTCCACATGACACTCTTATAGCGCGATGATTCCACTTTCAACCTCCTATGGAATCCTGGGGTTTGCAGTTCTGGGAGGGGCCAGCTGGCCCCTCCTGGAACTGCAAACCCCAGGATTCCATAGGACGTTGAAAGTGGAATCATCGCACTATAAGAGTATTGTGCAGAAATGTTCTATGTTGTGCATTGAGTTTGTGCATTTTATACTTTCCACTGCAATAGTACATTCAATACTTTCTGTTGAGGTTGTACATTTCTATATTTTCCTTTGCGATTGCTTGTCCTATTGCATTATGGTTGTACATTCTATACATTGCATTGGGGTTGTATATCCTATATTTTGCCTTGCAGTTGTGCATCAAGTGTTGTGCATTGCGCAGAATAGTCATCAACTATTAACTAATAGTCAGTTATATTGCCATCGGTACCTACTTCTGCATAAGGGCAGAGTAGTGCTGCCGTGGCATATGTCTGCATGTATTTACACTACACTGAGGAGATGTTGGACTGAGACCTGTGTCTTTTCTCTGCATCTGTATAAACTATTTGGACATTCAGGAGAGAGGGACAGACATCATTCACGGTTCTGACTAGTCAGACCAGTTCCACAACAAAGAACATTGCTTTTTCTACCCAAAGCCTGGAAGTTAAAGGAGTAGACACCCTTGGGTCTCGACATCACCATTACTTGAGTGGAAAATCTGTTCAGGTTTCAGTCCAAACTTTAAAGGTTAATATAATGGTAAAAAGTCTAGAAACCATGAAGTCCTTTGAGGAGTGACTTAGAGAGCTGGGTATGTTTAGCCTGGAGAAAAGAAGATTTAGAAGCTATGATAGTTATGTTTAAATAATTGAATGTCATATGGAGGATACAGCAATTTGTTTTCTGCTATAAACTACAAGAGCTCTGACTTACATTCAACCTTGCAATCCTAAGGCAGTCACATGAAAGCACATGTTCATGCACACTGACATTCAGGTCTGCATGTGCATAGAAATCGATAGGAGTATGTTGTCTAGCTCAAGGGAAGTGATGGTATCACTCTGTTCTGCTTTGGTCAGACCCACCTGGAATACTCTGTACAGTTCTTGGCTCCACAGTTCAGGGAGGACAAAGACAAGATGGAATGTGTTCAGAGGTCTGAAAACTATGCTCTATGGCTTAGGGATCTAGCTAAGTGGCGACATGATGGCTATGTTTAAATATTTGAAGGGATGTCATATGGAGGATGGAGCAAGCCTATTTTCTGCTGCTCCAGAGATTAGCACATGGAGCAATGGCTTCAAACTTCAGGAAAAGAGACTCCATCTAAACATTAGGAAGAATTCCTGATGGTAAGAGCAGTTCAACAGTGGAATACACTGCCTCGGAGTGTGGTGGAGTCTCCTTCTTTGGAGGTTTTTTAACAGAGGCTGGATGGTCATCTGTCAGGAATGCTTTGATTGTGTCTTCCCGAATGGCAAGGGGTTGGAGTCAATAGCCCTTGTGGTCTCTTCCAGCTCTATGATTCTATGATACTATGATCCAAGGTGTTGAACCTGTTTGGACTAAACCCCAAAGCAGATTTGCTGTTCCAGTGACATGGAAGTTACACAGCTCCCCTGTGTAGGTCTCAAGCTTTCCCAAAGGGATCCTGATTGCTTGGGTTTAGGTCATGACAAAATCACCTGCCCCTCCCACAACATTCTCCACCCATCATGATTCTGTAAAGTCTTTCTGATGCTCTCACTTTGCACATTTTCTTGCTCATTTGGTAGTGCTTTCAGGCAGACTATACCTCTTTGTATGAGCCTAATCAGACCTTGAGATCCACAGGAGAGGCCCCTGTCCCAGTCACACCACCATCTCAGGTATGGCTAATGAGAACATAAGAAAGAGCCTTCACAATGGCTGCCCCTACTCCCTAAGGAGGCTAGACGGGGCCCCTCTTTGCTGGACTTCTGTTGGCAGGTTAAGAATTTCTTTTTTCAGACGGACATTTAGAACTGAGTACTTTTTACAAAAAGACTGTAAGTGCTGTATCATTTTAACCCGTGTTGTTTAACTTTTGGAAAATCATTTTAGAATGAATGCTGGAATTCAGTACAGGAATTGCATCTTTGTGAATGGACTTATGCATGTGGGAAGTTCAATTAAGCAGTTTTTCAATGTCTGTATTCACCTAGGGGCTGCTGAGATATTACTATGTGTGGGCACCCATTGTACAATAGTGGAGTGACGGATGGGCCACTGCCCAATGCACAGTGGACACCAGTGTGCATTGGGGTACCTCCTGGTGCACATCCAGATGCTTCCAGAAAGTGTTCAGCACAATGGGAGTGTCCAATGTACACCAAAAGTGGCCAGTGTACCTCAGAAGTGCCAGATGCACATTGGAACACTCTTACCAATGCACCTCTCCACCATTCAATAACAGGGTTTCATTGAGCTTCTGTAATGTAACTAAAGATTCATAGTTATGTAATGGAGACTATAATCTAAAATGGCAGCCTATGTTTTTAATACAGCTAATACTTTAATTGAGAGCCAGTGTGGTTGTAGTGGTTTAAGCACTGGGTTATGACCCTGGAAATAAGAGTTCAATTCCCCACTTGGGCACAGAAACCCACTGGGTGACTTTGGCTGTGTCACATACTCTTAGTCCCAGAAAAACCAATGGTAAGTTTGCCTTGGGGTCACCATAAATCAGAAATGACTTGAAGGCACACAACAACAACAAAGCATAATTTAATTTGGTTTGAGTTTTGACTTTCTGTACATTCTAATGAAATCTTTTTAATGCATAAGCCACTTTCTGAGTCTGGGGGGCACGGAATATGATATAAATGATAGTGATGGTGATGATGATGATGATGATGATGATGATTCCTCAGCGAAAGGAAAATTTCACTGCTTAAAGCTTCCTTCAAAAAAAAAAAGATGACAAATGTATATATGAACCATTCTCCTTCTCATCTTCTGCACAAAGTGAGTTATCTCTCCCCCTCAAGGAGTATCTAGGGTGGAGCAAGAAGGGCACATGCCCCAGACACCAATGCCAGTGGGGCAGAAAAGCTGTGCCAGAAGATTGCCAGAAGATGTAGTGGAGGAGAAAGAAGCGGCACCAGCCCTGGTGGAGGAGGAGGGTTGCCCTAGATGCTGTTCACACTAAATGTGCTACTGCCCTCCACGCAGGTACTAGTTGATGGTCATCACACATAGCCTTGGAGGGGAACAGCCCTTCCAGGAAGTGTTTTTATGGTTTATGTAAACTAAAGAAGCAATGTTGCAGAACCAGGAGCACCAACATTCCATGGGCAGGTGACAAAGATGTAAGAGAAGGCAGGCGATACAAATCTAGTCTTTACCAACCAGATATATAAAGTTCAGGCCAGTTTTATTGTTCCTTGTTTTCTCCATCCCCAAACCTTTTCCTCAACTCATCTCCATGCATACATTGTGTTAAACTTCATGTGTGGGAAGCCTGACTCACAGAAACCAAGAGGTGAAGAATATGAATATAGAATATCTGTATCCTTCTCTTGGATCAGGAAGATAGGGGCATCATTTTTCATAAGCGATGTAATGAAATAAGTAACGAGTAGTGGAGATGACTAAACTGAGGTTGTTGTACTTAGGGCATATCACGGCACAATGTGACTCAATGGAAAAGAGGATAATGCTCAGTAAAGTGGAAGGCAGGAAGAAAAGAGGAAGACTGCACTACAGATGGATTGATTCATTCAAGGAAGAGTTTGCAAAACCTGAGCAGGGCGGTTGATGATGAGGGGGTCACTTTGATGGGGGGGTCACTTTATAGCACTGCCAGAAGGTAAGGTCGACTTGATGGCAATTGACAACAACAATGTCAATGAAATGGCATTTTTAGTAGGATCATCTCTACATGGAAGACAAGAATCAGATTAGATTAGATAAATATTGGGTCCTCTGACTTGTTCAGATCATCTACTATTTCCATTCCCTTGCACTGGCAAATCAAAAGTCTGAGACCCAGCATAGTAAATGGTTTAACTATTAGACTAGGATGCTGGGATGCAGAGTTTGAACCCCCTTCAGCCGTGGGCGACTCTGGGCAAGACAGACACTCTCTCAGCCTTAGAGGTAGACAATGACTTTAAGATAATTCTTGCCTAGAAACCCATATGAGAGAATTGCCATAAGTCAGAATCAAAATGAAGATTCATTGGCCATTTCCGCACAGGGCAAGGGAATCGCCCCATGCTGGTACTTCCTGGACCTTTGGGCTCAACGCTTGGGTCCAAGCTGGTCCAGAGCAGTGCATGGCCGCTGCTCCGCACTCCTCCAGGGATGAAAATGGCGGCTTCCAGTCGGAAGCTTGCCAGCCTAAAGTCCGCCCCCGGCAGATCTCAGGCTCGCACTGGTGCGGGACTGCAAATCTGCACCGGAGCGCGGGAATGGAGTGGCATGCCCCGTGCTTTTGAAAGACCTCTTTCAAGCGAGCTTTCAAAAGCACGTTGGATGCCCACTTCAGGTCATTCGGGAGCAGGCTGAGGTGCGGATCTACAGTAAGTAGGTCCAACCTAGTCTGCTCCCACATGCAGACATCCTCTCTGGAGGATGCTCTACACTGTTTCTTTAAGCCCGTGCAGAAATGACCATAGTAACAATTTGCTAGCTATCTGTTTTTGAGCTAGCATGATGCAGTGGTTTCAGTACTCTGGGAGACCAGGGTTGGAATCCCTGGTCAGCCCTGGAAACCTGCTGGGTGATCTTGGGCAAGTCACACTCTCTCAGCCTCAAAGGAAGGCAAAGGCAAACTCCCTCTGAACAAATCTTGCCAAGAAAAGGAAAGGGTCACCATAAATCAGAATCAACTTGAAGGCCCATAACAACCAAAAGAGATCTAGTATCCTTTGTGGTTATTGCCACCATAATTCTTCATGCAAAATGTTGGAGGCAACTTTTAAACTTTTTATAAAAGAGTAGCTAGAAAACAATGACATTTAGCTGTCACGGTTAGGTTAATACATTATTTGTGCACAAAGGCAAAGAAACAGTAGCACTCAGTCTTTGATCTTCTTTTCGTAATTTCCTTTTATTAATTCCTGCAAAAATAATCAACAATCACCAAAATACACTATCTTATGAAATGGTATTGTAAATGATGTTTCACACATTTCCTTTTTGGTAAGGTGTTGGGGTTGTTTTTTTGTTTTTTTGTTTTTTTTTTTTCATTTCGCTTTTCATGTATTTGTACTGGAAAAGAATAAAGAATTTGGGGGGGAAATGGAAATTTGGAGAAGCTGGAAAAGAATAAACAATTTTTCATCCTTTAGTCACACAGATTTAGCACCATCTTTGGCCTGAACCCTGTTGTTAAAGAAGAATAGGGCCATTGCATCAATAGGATTTGCTTACGCTTTGACTCACCATGCAAAAATGGATTCTACACTAGTTGAGATCAACCTATAGGATTCATGACACAGACCATTTCCACATGACATCACAGTCCTGTGATGGGGACAGGATGGTAGCATTCCACAGGTCATGCTTTTTCATGATCTTGTCATACTCCCACTGCCATCCTGTCCCCACCCACCACAATTGTGGGATATTCACTTAATGGAATAAATCCAGTAAGCGCCAACAATCATGTGATGCTCCCATTCTTTCTGGCCATGCGGAAGGGCTGGAAATGCAATGGAGGTGCTTTCATACTGCTGGGATCATGACAGGAGGACAACAGGGTCAGGTAAGGTGTGGAAATGGCCATAATCTTACTTATCAGAAGCAATCAGCCTTTGCTTACCTATAAGCAGAAAAAAAGTCAGAGCTAAGAATCAGACATTAAACTGGTGGGGATCAAACTGCTCATTGGCTTCAAACATTTTTGCAGCATTTCCTATCAAGGTCACAAAAAGCTGGAAGAGGGGCACCAAAAGGGCAGTCCTCTTCTGGAGGATTATGGCAGTGTCCTCCCATCTCTTCACATTGTTCAGGTGGCCCTGCAGGAAAGAAAGAAGTAATCCAATTAGTGTTTGGAATCCGTCCTGTTTCTAAAAGAGAGAGAGAGAGATATACAAAACGTCGAGAAAGGAAACCTGCAGCCCATTCACATTACACATGTATAAAACTGTTATTCCACTTTAGCTTCCATAGTTCTGTTCAATGGTATCCTGTGATTACAGAATCATAGAGCTGGAAATGACCACAAGGGCCATTGAGTCCAACTCCCTCCCATGCAGGAATACGTCATCAAAGCACTCCTGACAGATGGTTATCCAGCCGCCATGGAGTGTGTCCTTCTTTGGGGGTTTTTAAAGAATGAGAGACTCCAACACACTCCATGGCAGCGTATTCCACTGTTGAACTGCTTTTATTGTCAGGAATTTCTTCCTAATATTTTGATGGAATTTCTTTTCTTGAAGTTTGAAGCCTTTGCTCCATGTCCTAGTCTCTGGAGCAGCAGAAAACAAGACTTATTCCATCCTCTGTAGGACACTCCTTCAAATATTTAAACAAAGCTTTTGTGTTGCCTCTCAACCTTCTTTTCTCCAGGGTAAACATACCCAGATCCCTAAACTCCTCCTTATTGGGCTTCATGGTTTCCAGGCCTTCTACCATTTTGGTCAACCTCCTCTGGACACATTCCAGCTTGTCAATATCCTTCCTGAACTGTGGTGTCCAGAACAAGACACTGCATTCCAGGTGGGATCTGATTAAAGCAAACAAGATCTGACCATTAGCTACCCATGTGCCTGTTTATTCATCCCATATGTAATGAGGAATGTATGGTTGCTCTTTCCACAATCCCCTTTAATCAAGTGGTACATTGAAGGCAGCAACGAAGAGTTATGCACCATTATTCAAGAATGTGCAACTGCTTATGTGATGATTATGCTTAGAGAACTCAACTTAGAGAACTCAACTTCTAAAACCATGAACCAAATATGGATGTTATGCAATGGTCAGAAAAGTACAAGCATATGTGTAAGAGTAGAGACCCAGAGCTAGCATAGTGTAGTAGTCTGAGCATTAGACTACAGCCCTGAGACCAGGGTTCAGTTTCCCACTCAACCACGGAAACCCATTGTATGACCTTGAGCACACCACACACTCTCAGACCCAGAAAACCCCATGATAGGTTCAGCTTAGAGCATAAGAGAGTCTGCAGCTTCAGAAGTGGGGAATAGGATCCTTCTTACTCCCCATTACTGAAGCTTCAAAAGCTTTAGAAGGAAGGATCCTTCCTCCTCAAGCCTTTTTCCTAACCCATTTGCTGTTCCCCTCTGAGAACTGTGCCCTGCACTCTGGGACCAAATCTTCTCTTCTGCTCTTAGGAAATGTTTTAGAAGGCTCCTCCGATATGCAGAGGAGACAGGCTGCTGAGCAGACTTCATGCCTGCCTGAAGACCATTGCCTAACCCGTTTGCTGGTCCCCTCTGAGCAACGTGCCCACACTTTGGGCTTGAGACAGATTGTCATGTGAACAGTAGGCAAAAAGAGGTGGAAGCATTGTTCAAAGTTGTAAGGTTTCTGGATGAATGTGGGCAACAAGTCAGTCACTAAAAATATACAAGGGTAACAAGTCAGTCACCAAAAATATACAAGTCTCAAGTCAAATCAAGTTGAGTTGAGTCAGTGCATCATTTATTACAAAAGTCGAGTCCAAGTCGAGTCACTGGAGTGACTTAAGTCCAACTTGAGTCCAAATCAATCGACTCGAGTCTACATCGTTGCCAAAAAGTAACTTTAAGCCACTGCTTAAATCAGTTATCAGGTCTAATAACCAAACAGACATCTTTGTAGAACTGAGCATTGCTTACCTGTGCAACATGGTGTGTTGTCATCACACATGGCAGAAAGCTCTTCACCAGAGTGACATTCTTCAGCCCCTGGAGGCATGCAATGGCCATTCACATCTGAACAGTTCTGTCTTGGCTTCTCTGTAGAAAAACATAGCAGTACCATTACTTCAAATTATGTTTCAGAAGATTAATGGGGGAGAAGTCCTGCTCTCATGCACAGCCTGGTCAACACTGTTCTCTTCATTAGGGGAGCTTAGTCAATCAAAATTAGACACTTTTTTAAATTATTTTAACAGCGCATTTAACGATCATAATTAGTGTTGTGGTAGGGATTTGGTTCTCATAGGCCATTTTCGCACTATACTGTTATACTGCTATTATTCCACTTTAAACATCCTGTGAAATTCTGGGGTTTGTAGTTTACTGAAGCCAAAAAGCTCTCCGGCTAAGAATTCTAAATGCCCCTCCCTAAACTGCAAACCCCAGGATTCCACAGGATGTTAAAAGTGGAATAATAACACGTAGCAGTATGATGTGGACATGGCCATAGTGATGAAGCCTCTGACACTCATTGGCTGAGTGGCCCTGAGGTCATAGAAGGCAATGGTGCCTCAATCTATGAATGGTTGAGTTGGTCATATCTTAGAGGAGGCCAAGGAAACCAGAAAGTCTACCCAAAGAAGGAGGAGAAACAATTTGATTCTACAAATGCAAGAAATAGATGCTTAAGTAGATAGCAAGTGGTAGTGATAGATTTTTAAAGCAGTGATACGGGACAGTTGACATGCATGACATGCAGGGTAGACATTCTGGAAGGAGCTGTTAATCAGTGTGTGTTTCACCTAAATATCAAATGAAAATGTTTTCAGTTAACCTAGCCATGTATTTCTCTGTAAATTAGCACATTGTCCACATTCATAAATTGCATCATGCACATATTGCTGCCCTTATGAAGGAGCCACACTCTCAAAATACATATTTTGGGGGCTTGCATTCTGTTTACATAGGGGAATTGAGAGATTTTTAGTAATAAGTCTCCTAATCGGCAGAGTATTCTGTAATGCACAGACAGAAGCTGAATAAATCACCAGACCCTCTTTATCATTTCTACCCCAGACACACTTAATCTAGCTCAAAATAAACACAGTTTGGTTAAAAAATTGTAAAAAGGATTTACTCATATAATCTTGTACATAGTTTACACAGGTTCAAATTCTTGAAGAAAAGTAAGATGAAAATAAGAACTCACATGCTTACAGGAAAGCATGGGAGGATCAGAAACCACAGGCTTGCAGGGATGCAGAAGAACAACAAAAAAAAAAGGGTAGAGGAGAACATGCAAGGGGAAGTGGGTGTTGACCAAACAACAGGAAGTTTAGTCTAGCCAGTCCCCTCTATGCCTACAATAGACATGCAAACTAACTAGCCAATTAATTAAAGCATGCAAAGGTTGTCATTCCAAACAGTTTATCGGAAAGAAAAAGATTTCCAACCCTTAAACAGATGACAAATCTTGTAATAAGCCAGTCCTGTAAGGAACAATCTTTTTGGCCCTAAAATAGGGGACATCCCTTTTAAGGGACACTTGGCAACCCTGCCATCAAGGCAACCGGATAATTTGGAAGGGAGGGGTTGCTGAGAGTGGTCCAAAATAGGGATGGACAACTCAAAGTCCCAGCTGCTGTATTTCTCTCATTTTCCTCACGTATTCTTAGTCTGACAAAGTGATGATCCTCTCCTAGATTGTCTGTGAAATGACCACTCTTAAGACTATAACCAGCATTTGTGTCCGTCTTCCAATCCACTTCCAATCCAAGCATGTGTGCAAAAATCTAGCAGCTGACGTGGTAATTCATGCTTCTGATGAAGTGGACAGCAGCACAGATTGAAACAAGTGACTTTTTTCAGAATCGTGCTAGCTGGGTGGCTCTGAGAACTCCACTCCAAAATGGAACATTTCCTGTATTCTAACATATCTCAAGTTTCCACCAAAGTCCACCAAAGCTTACGCCTAAGATAACACATTAACCTTTAAGGCACAGCTAAAAGTTGTTCTTGTTTTTCTTGCAACAGACTGATGTGGATACCTCCCTGGAAACTGATCTCTGGAGTTGATCTTTCTTGTGATTGGCTCCGTAGGCTTTTTTGAGGAACTGAGAGATTGTAAAATTAACTCAATAAATGCCATATTTAAACCAGTAATCAGATCTAATAATCAAACCCCGTACTTGTAGAACAGAGCATTGCTTACCCATGCAACATATTGTGTTGTTATCACAGAAGCCAGAAAGCACTACACCAGAGGGGCATCCTTCAGCTCCTGATGGCATGCAATGGCCATTCTGCTCTGAGCACAGCTGCCCTGTACAAAAACATATCACAGTGCCTTTAGAAGAGTACTTGTGTTGCAACAGGTTTGTAGGAGGAAGAATCCCAGTTTGATGCACAATCTGATCAATATTGTTCTCTTAGGTGGAGAACTTCCTCAATCAACTTCATGCCCTTTTTTCCCATTTTACTAGCACATTTACTTATAATAATGAATATTGTGATGCACTAAGGAAATGGGTTCTAGTACTGATGAAGCCTCTGGCAGTTATTGACTAAGCAACCCTGATATCCCAGAGGGAAATGGCTTCAATTTTATTATTGGTCAGAGTCTAGATGAGGCCATGGTAGCCAGCAGATGAGGCCAAGGTTCTCCAAGGACAAGAGCTAAATGCTTAGGTAGGTAAGCAAGCCAAAAGGAGAACACAGAAATAGGTAGGCAGGAGTTGCTGAGACACTGGTCCACAGTAGGGACAGGCACTTGGTAGCCCCAGATGCTGCTTCTCAGTCACGTTCCTCATGAAGCATTGGTCTATCGAAGTGATGGCCCTCTTCTGCAGCCCTGCAAGGGGTCAACAAGGGATGACCTATTTTAGGGCACATTACTAGCTAAGAAGCAGTGACTCCTTACACATGGCTCTTATATAGCTGACATGGTTCCCAGTATCTCTTAGCTGATGGACACCCAAAGGGGGAAAGTCAAGGAGCAAATGGAGGAGGGTGATTCTACCTCCTCTGTGGAGATTCTTAGTACTCTTAGGCTGGTGTCAGGCTTTCACAGGGATTAAACAACTCTTGCAAATCTTCTCATCCTCATGGTGTCTGAGTGTGTACCTGTGTAAAGAGGTTCTGTTGCATGCACTAACTGTTGCAGGTTGGTGTAGACATGGGGCAGGGATTTCTCTGTAACAGCATCTGGATGGTAGAACTCCATGCCAAGGCACATTAGCTTCATCTGTTTTGAGCTTCTGGCAGGCAGCTAGAATAATGCTGTTCCCCACGGTCTTCGATGTCTGAAACCCATTATTGTCTATTTTAAGTTTTTTTTAACTGAGGACTATTTTTAGACTGTTTCTAAAGGTCTGAAAGATAATTTTAATGTGTTTTTTTTAAAAAAAGTTTTCATCTCTGTATGGTTTTAAATGGCAGCCAGTGTGATTAGTTGTTTGAGCATTGGACTAGGACTCTGAATCTATGGAAAGCCACTGGATGACTTTGGGCAAGTCATATTCTTTCAGTCATGGAGGAAAGCAAAGGCAAACCCCCTTTTGAACAAATCTTGCTAAGAAAAACCCATGATACCTTCACCTTAGAGCCATTGTAAGTAAGAAGTGACTTGAAGGTTCACAACAAGAACAACAGTAGCTTTAAAGGTTTTTTTTCTGTGTGGCATCCCCCCAGAGGCTGAGAGGTGATGTATAAACACTTTAAATAAATAGATAATAAATAACAAGAAAATACATAAAAAGAAGAGAAAGATCTCAAGGCAATTGGTCAATGTCATGGCAGACCATCTCAGCATTGTGCTGAGGTGCTGTGTCAAGATCATAGTTTTGCTGAGAGAATGACCCAAAGTAGGGCTAGCCTGGTGGCAATTCTAGCTACTCTTTTTGTCATGTTCCTCAGTAGCATTGGTTTACCAAGACTCTCTTCTACAGCTCTCTAAATGGGCATTGAGTAAGCCTGCCATTCTCAGCTGTGGGGAAGACCTTGTCTCATTATCGTTGCTGAAAGAAGGCTCACTGCTAGTCTGATCCTCTTCTGCATGTGGGGTGGGGTTGTAGGACACCATCCTGTCCTTAGCCTAGTGTTGCCAGGTTTCCAAAACAGCAGTAAGTAACAGTGGAAAATCATGACCCTAACCCTGACCCTGACCCTAACCCTAACCCTAACCCTAACGTGATTCTTGGTTGCATCAATAGGAGTATGGTGTCTAGATCGAGGGAGGTAATGATACCACTCTATTCTGCATTGGTTGGGCCTCATCTGGAATACTGTGTCTAGTTCTGGGCACCTCAATTCAAGAAGGATGTCGACAAGCTGGAACATGTCCAGAGGAGGGCAACCAAAATGATGAAGGGTCTGGAAGCCATGCCCTGTAAAGGACGCCTTAGGGAGCTGGGTATGTTTAGTCTGCAGAAGAGAAGGTTAAGAAGGGGCATGATAGCCATGTTTAAATATTTGAAGGGATGTCATGTTGAGGAGGGAGCAGGCTTGTTCTCTACTGCTCCAGAGCCTAGGACAAGGAACAATGGATTCAAGCTGCAGGAAAGGAGATTCCACTTGAACCTCAGGAAGAACTTCCTGACCGTCAGAGCTATCCGGCAGTGGAATAGACTGCCTCAATGGAGTGTGGTGGAATCTCCTTCTTTGGAGGTTTTTAAGCGGAGGCTGGATGGCTTTCTGTTGGGGATGCTTTGAGGGTGTTCCTGCATAGCAGAGGGTTGGACTCTGTCCCTGGGGTCTCTTTGAACTCTACAATTCTATGATTCTATGACACACACAGGTTATAATCAGGAAGTAACTAGAGAACCAGCATGGCATAGTGGTTTGAACATTGAACTGTGATCCTGGAGACCAGAGTTCAATTTCCCGCTCAGCTATGGAAACCCACTGCATGATTGTGGGCACATCACATACTCTCAGCCCAAGAAAACCCCGTGAAAGGGCTGCCTTAGGGTTGCCGTAAGTTGGAAACATCTTGACGGCACACAACAACAACAACTGTTGACAAACGCTTAGTCACGCTCTTACTAAATACCAAATAAAAGAGTTGAGTTCATTTAACTTAGCTTTTTTGTCTTTTCTCAATTTAACATATTGTCCACATTGATAAATTACATGATGCACACATTCTTGTTGCCGTGTGCATTCAAGTTATTTTGATTTACAGCAACCTTAAGGCAAACCTATGATGGAGTATTCTTGGCAAACTTTGTTCAGAGTGAGTTTGGTCCTGCCTTCCTCTGAGTCTGAGAGAGTGTGACTTGCCCAATGGGTTTCCACAGCAAAGTGGAGATTTGAACCTTGATCTCCCAGAGTTCTGCTCCAACACACAAACCACTATACCAGTAGTATTTAATCTGGGGTCCGTGGAGCCCACGCAGGTAGTCCACAAAGCCCTGCTGCTGGACACCAACAGCAGCAGCAGCAATAGGGACATGGCAGTGGGGAGTGCAGGTGTATTTGTTAACAAGTGAGCAGTTTGGGCACATGCACATGTATTTTCATGGCCACGTTCCTGATTGAAGAGACACAGTGGCAGGCATTTGTGTGCACCCAAGTCATGACTCTGGAGACCAGAGCTTGAATCCTGACTCAGCCATAGAAACCCAGTGTGTTATCTCTGGCAAGTCACATTCTCTCAGACAAAGGCAAAGGCAACTAATCTTGCCAAGAAAACCTTCACAATAGGTTCACCTTAGGGTCACCATAAATCAGTTTTCAAAGGGGAGAAACACAATGGCTGCAAAGAACCTCTTTTTGTCAGCAGCACTTTGTGCCTTCAAGTCACTACATACTTGTGAAGGAAGGAATCATAGAATCATAGAAATGTAGAGTTGGAAGAGACCACAGGGGCCATCCAGTCCAACCCCCTGCCATGCAGGAACACCCTCAAAGCAATCCCGACAGATGGCCATCAAGCCTCTGCTTAAAAACCCCAAAGGAAGGAGACTCCACTACACTTCCAGGCAGCAGGTTCCACTGCCGGACAGCCCTGACTGTCAGGAAGTTCTTCCTGAGGTTCAGGTGGAATCTCCTTTCCTGTAGCTTGAATCCATTGCTCCTTGTCCTGGTCTCTGGAGCAGCAGAAAACTAGCTCTCTCCTTCCTCTACATGGCATCCCTTCAAATATTTAAACAAGGCTATCATGTCCCCTTTTAACCTTCTCTTCTGCAGACTAAACATACCCAGCTCTCTAAGTCTATCCCCATAGGGCATGACTTCCAGGCCTCTCACCATTTTGGTCACCCTCCTCTGGACTTGCTCAGGAAGGAAGGTGAATCTATCATAGGAGGAGGGGGTTGGCAAGACTTGGTCAGAGGAGGTTTGCCTTTGCCTTCTTCTGAGGCTGAGAGAATGTGACCTGCCCAAGGTCACGCAGTGTCTGGACAGGGATTCAAAAGCTAGTCTCCAGAAGTCTTTAATAGATAAATAAATAAATATTTGGAAATTTAAATAAATATTTGAATATATAAACGTAAATATTTAAATCTTGAGTTAAGATTTGGAGAACTCTGGCAAAAAATTATATTTACAGGGAGTCCCATAAATAAAAGGTTAAGACCCACTGCACTACAACACACTAGCTCTCAGGATGAACACATCTTGGTCTTTACGAAGAGCTCAAACCCCAAAATAATGGATGTTAACACCTTGCTCAGTCTGTATACAAACAAAAGCTTTCAAACCCTCAAATAACAGACTCCTGCAAGTCTGATAAAGGGCAAGCTTTCAGACGCTCAAATAAGGGATCTCCCTTCAGTGATGTAGGCTCAAGTCAATTGACTCGGACTCAAGTCAGCCTTAAGTCACTTCAGTGACTTGACTCAGACTTGACTTGGCAAAAAATTACACACTCAATTTGAGACTTGCATATTTTTAGTTAGTGACTTGCTGCCCTTGGTTCAGTAACATAAGACATTTGTCCAGAAACCTTACAACTTACTGGTCGAGCCCAAAGTGTGGACACACTTCTCAGAGGGAATAGCAAATGGGTTAGGCATGAGCTTGAGGTCTGCTCAGTAGGCTGTCCCCTCTACATATAGGAGGAGCTTTCTAAAACTTTTCCTAAGAGCACAAAGCGAGACTTGTGCCCAGAGTGCAGGGCATGTATCTCAGAGGGGAACAGAAAATGTGTTAGACGATGGACTTGAAAAGGAAGGATCCTTCCTTCTAAAGCTCTTAAAACTTTGGTAATCAAGAATAAGAAGGATCTTATTCCCCACTACTGAAGTTGCAGATGGCAAAATCACAAAAGTAGAGGGTCAACTCTACTCAAATTGTTAAAACTGACTTTATTTGATTCTGTCCAGAAATTCTGGAATACAGGTTGGGGTATAAAGTTGGCTTCCAGATTTGAGACTTGACTTAAGACTTGACTTGAAAGTATCTTGCAAGAACTTGAGACTTGACTTGAAACTTGAAGGTAGAGACTTGAGACTTGGAGTAAAAGACTTAAATACATCACTGCCTCCCTTACAATAAACTGCACCTGGCAACCCTACCTCAGGTAGAAAAATCTCTTGGCCCTGCCCTGACACCAAGTATCAGAGCATTAATGCAGACAACTGCTTCCTGAAGTACTCAAATCCCTCAAATTAAAAATAACTAGAGGTGGGGGGCATACTGCCCCCATCTCTGCCTCAGCAACCTGAGTTGTCCTCTTACCTGCAGCAATTTGGAAGAAGAGAGCTGCCCCAGCAAGGAGAAAGTGAAGAGATCTCATCGCTGAAGTCTTGAACTCCAGCTTAGCAGGAGGATGCAGCTCCAATGCAGATCTGATCCGAAATCTGGATCCTTTGCTTTATAAGATGGTGGAAACAATGGAATATTGACGCACACTTCATGGTACTGCCCAAGCAAATTGCATGGGGGAGGATTTCTATTGTTAAACTGCGGTAACAAACCCAGACACTTCAGAGGTTGATTGGGGATAATTTATGGGTTACAAAACTATCTGGAAGAATCATGACCAAAAAAATAGAGTAGTTGTTACTACAGTTCAGGCCTACCCGGTGATAGCACTAGATATCTGTTTTGGATATCAAATCCACTTGGCCTTCCTCTGCCACCCCACTCCTCATGTTTTCAAGGCCTCCGGACAAGCACTTAAACAGGCGTGGCCGGTAATTGTTGGACATTCCATTCTCCACCTAGGCAGGCAGAACAGAGCCACTCCGTTGCTTCAGGGACCTCCCTGCAAACACCTTCTTGCTTAAGCGTGACATTAAACAAAGACGCCCGGCCTCAAGCTGATAGTCTGACAATGCCAAGCTATTTGCATACTGGCTATACTATTGTTAAACCTGCATTAAGCCCATCATGTTAAACTTGACCTTTGCCAAAGCTTTTGTCCCACTCCAAACTCGCATTGTTCTCACCGAGTATGGCATGGTCTGTAGGCACAATTCACACTATAGAAAGCCCCCGATTCTGAAACCACCTCGGATCGCTCCAGACTTCCATCCTGCCTTGTTGCCGTTTTGTCTGATGAGCTCCCCTCGGCGAACCGTGCTAGATTTCTTCCCCACCATCTTCCAGCTTGTTCAGGACTACGAGAAAAGGTGTCGTATCACCTATTTCCCCTGAAACTCCCATTTCTGATTCCTTAAGTTAGCGGTGTGTGTTTGTGGTGTCTTTCCTGTTTGTTTGTCCTTTAATAAAGATATCATTTTTGCTATTTAAACCCTGTCTGACTGCTTGACTGACCTGACCCCGTAGACATTGGGTTACAAGATCCCTGCTAAGTTACCCTGCCTCTCGCTAGCTTAAGAGAGTGCTCCAGTTAATTTCCCCAACTTTGTGTTTGTGTTTGGTTATTTGGGCACCCTCCCAGGACCCCCAGAGAACAGGGTAACATAGTGGAATCTGGAACAGGTGTTAACAAGCACACTTTTATAGATTTTTACTCAGAAGCACTTCCCTTTGAGTTCAGTGAGTCTTACTATGTAGCCTTGGGTTATCATTCATATTAAAACAATGAGGACTCCCTGGGATCATGGTGACTGCAGCAATAAATCTTTGCCATCAAGCAATCCATTAGAGGTAACTGAATCTTGTGCTGCAAAACTGGTAAAATTCTAAGTGGTGTTGAAATGAAACATTCTGTCACAGAGCATTCCAAGTGAAAATGCTGTAACATAATACTTACCTGCTCACCCATCAAATAAAGTAATATCTTTAGGGCTGCCAGACCAGATTTCTGGGGTCCGTTGGTGTTGTCACGGTTATGATATGTCAGGTGAGAACACTAGATATCCTTTGATATCAAATAATTCGGTCTTTGCTTGATCCCCCTCTGCCACCCCACTGCACGTGTTTGCAGAGGCCTCCCGGACGAGCACGTATGAGCACTGCCATTAATGACTGTACATTCCAAAACCCCATTCAGGCTAGCAACTTAAGCCTCCCCATTGCTTTAGGGAGAAACCTCCCTGCAAGCAGGCACTGCTCAGCTCGGGTTTACACAAAGCCTTGCAGCCAAGAGCCAAGCCATTTCTTTATGCTGGGCCATCAACGTACCGGCCATGCTATTGTCATCAAGAGCTAAACCCATCATGCTAAACTTGACCTTTTCCAACTCCTTTGTCCAGCTCCAAACTCCCTTTGTTCTCACCAAGCATAACATAGCCTGTAGGTAAACTCCACTCTATAAACGGTCCCCACTTTTGGGACGTCTTTGGACTACTTTGGACTTCCATCCCGCCTTGCTGCCGGTAGTCTGAAGGAACTGCCCTCAGTGAGCCCCCTGAGCTTTCTTCCCCGGAACCCCGCTTCTCTCCAGGATTACGAGACCAGGTGTTGTATTGCCTTTCCTGAAAAGCTCCCTGTTTCTATTTCCCAGTTAGCTAGAGTATGTCTTGTCGTGCGTGTTTCTTGTCTTTAATAAAATATTGTTTGCTACTTTGAAAACCTTGTGTAGCCGCTCTCTGACCCACTGCTGTATACATAGGGTTAAAGATCCTTGCTAAAGTTACCCTGCCTCTCGTTTAGCCGAGACAGTGCTTAAGCTGATTTCCCCAACTTGTGATTGTATTTGGTAATTTGGGCGCTCCTCCTGGGACCCCCAACATACAGGGTAACATTGGGGCACACCTCAGTGTTCTCCAATTAATGAGGAATGAAAACTAGCCAGAGCACAAGCAATAGCAATGCGAGAGGCAGGGCAACCTAGCAAGATCAGGGGTCAGGCCGGGCCAGAACCACACCAAATTGCCAAATAAATGACTTTATTTAAAAATAAAGACTTGCGCATGTACGCACTTACACACTCGCTCACACAAGACCTAGAGAGAAATAAAAGAGAGGAAATTGGATAGTGGTCTTTGGAGGATTAGATCAGGGAATACGGCACCTAGTCCTGACGTACAGGTAGCAGAGACAGCAGCGGAGAAGTGGGGCTCAGCACGAAGGGAGCTGAGGGGATAGCCGGACAGAATGACAGCAAGCCAAGAGTGATCCGGAGCGACAAAAACCAGGTCTATTTATGGGGGAAAATGCACCTGGAGGGCTAATCCTATCCCAGAGAGAACAATCAGTAGAGGAGCTAGAACAAAGCTCCAAACTGTCCACATCTTTTGCATGATTGAGAGAACAAAGCTTCAATATGTCAAAGTTCCTTGGATGATTAGATTTGCCGGGGTTATCAAAAGCCGTGGCCATATGCAAATCGTTCTCGCTTGATGGGCCATTTGTTAAAAGCATTAATCCCTTCAAGCCAGCTTCTCAGGGCTGAGGACCCTTTTTGTATTTTAAGTTTTACCTGGCTGGAGGTCTCCTGGGGCGACATGACTAAGAGTTTACTTGCCTGAACAGGTTTTTCCTGCTTTTGGCCATTTGACCGTGCCTGCCTATGTGCTCTTTCGGAGGACCTCTCGAACACATGGAGATATTTTTGATTTAAATTGTGACTCCGGGATAGGGTTATTTATCGTACTAACACAGGACTATCCTAGGTCTGATATTTCAGGCCCAAAACGTAAGATCTCTGGACCATGGGGCAGCATGATAAATTAAGCACGAAATATTAAGCATCAATCACAGGTACACCAAGTATAACATTCAAATAAAAAACACTGAGGCCATTTTCCGCACTAGAGGCCATTAGTGCATTTTACTGTTATAATGGTGGCATTGCCATTTGCGTGGCGCCATTGAGTTAAGTATGCTCTTTTCTGCACCCTTCCCCCTTAAGCAGATGGGTAGTGGTATTGCGACTGGTGTTCCTTCTGCATTACAGAACCCTTGGCCACACCCATGCCCCACCTTCACCCTGCCCCACCACCCCTGATTGGGCAGTGATTTTTTATATTATTATTATTATTATTATTTTTGGAAGCTGTACTAATGCAGCAATGTTGTAACAGCATGGCATGCCAGTATGCTATTGCACTTTTGCCCTGTACTGTTTAAAAAGTGTATTAAAAAAATAAAAAGTTTTGACTCAAAGGAGACATTTCATAGAATCATAGAATCATAGAATCATAGAAATCTAGAGTTGGAAGAGACCATACAGGCCACCCAGTCCAACCCCCTGCCATGCAGGAACACACTCAAAGCACTCCCGACAGATGACCATCAAGCCTCTGCTTAAAAACCTCCAAGGAAGGAGACTCCACTACACTCCGAGGCAGCAGATTCCACTGCCGGACAGCCCTGACTGTCAGGAAGTTCTTCCTGAGGTTCAGGTGGAATCTCCTTTCCTGCAGCTTGAATCCATTGCTCCTTGTCCTGGTCTCTGGAGCAGCAGAAAACAAGCCCTCTCCTTCCTCTACGTGGCATCCCTTCAAATATTTAAACATGGCTATCATGTCCCCTCTTAGCCTTCTCTTCTGCAGACTAAACATATCCAGCTCTCTAAGTCTATCCTCATAGGGCATGGCTTCCAGGCCTCTCACCATTTTGGTCACCCTCCTCTGGACTTGCTCCAGTTTGTCAATATCCTTCTTCAATTGGGGTGCCCAGAACTGGACACAGTATTCAAGATGGGGTCTAACCAAAGCAGAGTAGAGTGGTACCAGTACCTCCCTCGATCCAGACACCATACTCCTATTGATGCAGCCAAGAATTGCATTGGCTTTCTTGGCTGCCACATCACACTGCTGACTCATGTTCAGCTTGTGGTCTATGAAGACTCCTAGATCCCTTTCACACGTACTGCTACCCAGCCACGTGTCCCCCATCCTATATTTATGGATTCCATTTTTTCTACCTAAGTGTAGCACCTTACACTTCTCTCTGTCGAATTTCATTTTGTTCGCCTTGGCCCAGCTCTCCAATCTATCCAGGTCATTTTGAATTTTGATCCTGTCCTCTGGCGTATTAGCAACCCCTCCCAATTTGGTATCATCTGCAAATTTGATGAGCATGCCCTCTATTCCTTCTTCCAAGTCATTGATAAAAATGTTGAACAGCACTGGGCCCAGGACAGAACCCTGTGGCACCCCACTAGTCACTTCTCTCCAGGATGAAAAGCAGCCATTCGTGATCACCCTTTGGGTTTGGTCGGTCAACCAATTACAAATCCAACTAACAGTAGCCCTGTCCAGCCTACATTTTACTAGCTTCTTTGCAAGAATGTCATGGAGAACTTTGTCGAAGGCCTTACTGAAATCGAGATATGCTACATCCACAGCATTCCCTTCATTCATCAAGCTAGTAACTCTATCATAAAAAGAGATAAGATTAGTCTGGCATGACTTATTTTTGAGAAATCCATGTTGACTTCTCGTGATTACCGCATTGTTTTCTAAGTGATTAGAAACTGACTGCTTAATGATCTGCTCCAGGATCTTTCTTGGTACTGATGTCAGGCTGACTGGGCGATAATTATTTGGGTCCTCTTTTTTTCCCTTCTTGAAGATGAGGATAACATTTGATCTCTTCCAATCTGCTGGAACTTCTCCTGTCCTCCAAGATTTCTCAAAGATTATAGCAAGCGGTTCCGAAATGACCTCTGCCAGCTCTTTTAATATCCTAGGATGCAATTCATCCGGCCCTGGAGACTTGAATTCATCCAAGGTGGCCAGGTATTCCTGTACCACCTCTTGACTTATTATGTGCCTCATTTCCCCTGCTTCCTCCCCTGCTCCCCAACCGCCAGGTTGAGTGCTTGTATCCTTCTGGGAAAAAACTGAGGCAAAGAAGATGTTAAGTAGTTCTGCCTTTTCTCTCCCCCCTGTGAGTAATTCGCCATCTTCTCTGCACAGCGACCCTACTGTCTCCTTCTTTTTCCTTTTGCTGCGGACATATTTAAAAAAGCCATTTTTATTGTTTTTAATGTCTCTGGCCAGCCTAAGTTCGTTCTGTTCTTTAGCCTTTCTGACTTCCTCCCTACATCTCCTAGCTACTTGCTTAAATTCTTCTTTGGTGGTTTCCCCCTTCTTCCATTTCCTATACATTTAAAAGAAACAAGGAGAGATGATAGAAAATTACCACTCCATGGGAGTCGCTAAGGGAGGAATAAGCTGGGCATACTCACAGCCCACCCCCTGCTGGATCTGCCATAACAGAAAGCACTATCAAGCACTATAACAGTGTTACCCTGATTATTGGGGGTCCCGGGAGGGACACCTATATGCGCTCTCAATTAGCTAAGTTTGGGAAAATTAGCTAGAGCACAAGTTAGCAATGTGAGAAGCAGGGCAACGCAGTGGAATCTTTTACCCAATGTCGACGGGATCAGGCCAAGCCAAGAAGCAAACCGGAGTTTAAGAATAATTGAGATTTTTATTAAATACAGACAAACAATGTATGCAACACACACTCAGATAACTATAGAAAATAGAGGTTGAAGTGGTATAGAGGAATTTTGAGAGGGATTGTTGAATTGGGTGATATGACACCTGTCCTGAAGCCTGTAGAGGTCACTGCGAAGGTCCGAAGTTGTGCAGTCTCAGCTACTGGAACTGAGGGGAAGGTTCACCAAGTAAAGCGGCAGCAAAGCGGGATGGAACTCAGGAGTGATCCAAGGAAGGTCTCAGAACCAGGGGTTTTTATAGGGAGAAATGTAATGGCAGACTATTCCGTACTTGGGGAAAACAATGATTTTCAGGAGCGAGACAAAGCTTTGGAAAGCTCAGAATTTAACATGATTGAGTTAGGTCCAAATTGACAAAGAGGTAGACAGTATGCAAATGCTCAGTGTATTTGAGTATTCCGCTTGCCAAGTTACCTGCTCGGGGCAGGGAGTCCTTTGTAAACAGCGTGCATACATAATGAGGGTGTTTGCAGAGAGGTGTCCTAAAGCGGCGATCTGGCTATTTCTGGCCTACCTGTATTGTGTTGGGATATTGCAGCGTTTAGTGGCCAAGCCTAGTTCTGTGCTTGTCTGGGGGCCTCACAAACACGTGGAGAGGGGTGGTGGAAGAGAGCCAAATTATTGAAATCAAAATGATATCTAGCATCCTCAAATCCAGGCTAGCAAATGCAGTAACAACAGTACCACACTGTGAGGGCTGACTGGATTGAAGCGCTGTAAGAAGCTCTTTTTGGATTTTTTTCTGGAAATGAAAAAGTGTGCTTCAGCAATGCTTGGGGACAGGATAGCAACGGGATAGCGATGACATCATGTGGAAGCACAGCTCTTGGACGATTAACAACCCACTGCTATAGCATTATAGCAATGTAGTGCGGAAATGGCTGAAGTCTAACAAATAAGGGCATGCACACACATATACAACTTTCAAGGCAGTGCTCTCACTCTGAGACTCTTTACTTTTCACCCTGGAGACCATAGAAGAGAGACCAGACCCTTAAATCTGGCAACCCTGGTTTACATTGCCGTCATTGTTGTTGTTGTGTTCCTCCAAGTCATTTCCAACTTATGTCAACCCTAAGGCAAACCTATCACTAGCTGCTCCAAAACAGCCTGTACCCACAGAGACCCCATAGTATTCAGCAAAGATAGATAGACAGATAGGTAGATAGATAGATAGATAGATAGATAGATAGATAGATAGATAGATAGATAGATCAAGCAGAGGAAATTTGCAGTTGTGATGCTCTCAGCCTAATCATCCTCATTCTCCTCACCTTGAGGATCTCAGGAGTGAGTCTCTGAGATCTGGGAACCCTAGTCCAGGCCTTAAACTTGGGTTTCAGGGACAGCTCTGAAATCTGGCAACCATAATAGCTACTCCCTAACTTGGGATAATTTTGCTTCTGCTACGATCTTAATGTAGAACTTGAAACTAACAAAGCAGAACAGTAAGTATTGCTACAGGGTAACAGATGCAGCTTAGGCCCAGAGAAAGAGGGAAAACGATATGAGTTTAATTTTATTCACTTTGTCCATTTCCACACTAGCCTGTTACAGTGCTATTATTCCACTTTCAACATCCTACGGAATCCTGGGGTTTGCCATTTAGGGAGAGGCCATTAAGGACGGTCACAGCCAAAGATCCTAGTCTCCTGCTGTAATTGTGATTAACTTGCCCATGTGATAAAGCCCTAAATGCTGAATTTGTGACTGCAGGGGAGAAATAATATGCTAGAGTCTGGACAGAGCAGGGAGAAAAGGTTTCTGCAGTTCCTTAGTGAAACCACCAGAGCTGACTTTCATGGTTGCAGGTTTGCTGCCTTTCTCCAACTAGAAAAGCAAGAAATAGGAAGTGACCTCAGAGGAAGGAGGAGAGATGTAGGAAGCCTAAGAATACCAATCTACTTGTAGAACTAGAAAAGTCAAGCGGAAAGAAATGCATTGAATTTATCTGTTTGCCTATTGTCTTCTTACCAGCAGTTCAGATCAGTTGCTACATGTGCTGGTGTTCATTTCCAGCACCCTTTCTTAGCACAACTTCTTTAAGTCCATGGGGTTCATCTTTTCTTGCACATCTTGGGATTGGTTTCAAGCAAGTGGCTTAAAGAGAATGTCCATAACCATGTCTCCCTTTATGAACATTCAATCTCAACTAGCCCCCTTTTCTTACATATTTCACAGCAAGTCATATTTCACATCCGTGTGCTTCAGAGACAAATCAGTTTTCACTGTCTATGAGAGTGTTATACGCAGCCTTGCTTGTCTTCCAGGATCTGAACTGACTTTGGTTTAGTTATTCTCAGATTCTTCTAAATCTGGCATATCCAGATAAGTTCCTGGCACTCTTAGCTGGACGACAACCTAGGAACCTGTTCTGCTCTCCAGCTAAAACTGATCCACTCCCATAAAAGATGATATGCCACTAGAAGATTTGTGATCTGTAGTGTCCTTGGTTAAATGTGTCTCTGCTTCTAAATCTGTGATTATCTGTGACTTGTACCTTGTCTATTAAATGTGGAAGCATCTTTTAATTATCTGATTAGTCTTTTCAATGGAGTTCCACCAAGGAGGTTGGTTTTTCTACTAAGAAGTCATACGGCTGCAAAGATACCTTGTCTTGTTGCAGTAACTAGGTAGGACAGCCTTCCCATGACTGTTCTGTACCAGTTATTACATAGTTTAACCTCTATATGCTCCCTTTTCTTGATGCAATATGCTTCATGAGCATGACCACAGCATTGGTGTACAGAGATGGGCAACTCAGGTGGGTACAGGATCAGTTATCTGTCCCTAGGATCTCCAAAACTGTCCAAAAAACAACCACCCCACATGTGATTAGTATGTGAAATAGAGCAGAAGTTCCCTGCCATGTATTTGAAATGGGGATATCCAATGGGGATTTCCAAGTATGTATGGGAGTGGTTTACTACTGATTAAAAGTTTGCTTCTTCTTCTGTATGTACCCTTTGCTTTTGAACTGGTTCATCACTTGCTGTTAGAAGCATAATGCTTTTATAATGTATCTTGCTTTGCTCTAATAAATAGCTGATTTATTCTAGATGCAATGCATCTGTGTGGCTGTTTTTTCTGCCAAGGGCAATCCGCGTGAGTTTAGCGCAACAGTGTAGCCTGGCACTCTGGACATGCTCAGGAGGACTCCCCACACTACACTTAAAAGTCCAGAGGAGATAAGGACTAGAGAAACAGGTCTGAGAGTTTCATACAGCTGCTGGAACCCACATTATCCACGCCTGCTTTAGTCCAAGACAGTCTAAGAAGATCATGAAACCATTTCGTGTCTGGTAAGATTGCTTTCACCTTTATTTACTCTCAAGTTATCTCACCTCTACATCTTGATTCAGGTGGTGCATTATTTCCTTGCACTCACCTTCATTTTCATAGTTCAGGGCTAAATGACCAACCTATCTCAGTATGTAGATCCTGCTGTCCTTTCTGTACCTTGTGTAGAGAAATAGGGATCAGTTTGGCTCTATATGCAACTTACTTTCTCTGATGAGCATCTAGTTTAAGATCTCACTCATTGATCTTGCAACTTGCTTTGGACCAGAGATGTTTTTCTGAAGTTTGCACACAAATGGTTTATCTCCTGATTTTTCAAGTCCAAGAAGCTGCTCCATGCAAACATCATTCTTGACGTCTCCATGTGGGAAAGCAAATTTTGCACCTAGGTCAGTGCACATTTAGCTTGATTTTCTGAAAAGTGTTCCTATCATGGCATGTTTCACAACAGAGGCCATCATAATCCTGAATCCTATTGTTACTCCAAACATGAGTAGAAGCACTGAATCAATGGGACTTACTTGTGTGTTCATTCAGAATTTAACATTTGATTCTATGGATCTACTCTAATTAAGACCAGCCAATAGGGTTCAAGGCATAATCTTTCTCATATTTCTCCAAATATCCTTGGTTACTAAACAAGCTTTGAAACATATTATTTTCCCTCCTACATATGTTTTGACTGTCAAGACCTACTTGGAACTTGTTTGTCTGTTGGCAGCTCTTCTGCATCAGTCTTTCTGTTTCTTCCCAGGTTCAAGTTTCACTGTCCTTATAGGGTAGCCATTGGCTGCTATGTCTTTGTTGGGTAGAAATGCATTTCTGAATTCCGAATCTCTGTCTGCTTGTGTGGCAGCTTCCATCTCTAAATTTTCCTTTGCTGCTTCACATTACCTTCTGCTTGCATATGGGCTTCCATTTCTTCATCTTTGGCTAATGGTGGAGTCGCACAGACATCACCTCTATGTGTTAGCTGATGATTTAATAATTTTTCTTAGCTGTGGTTTCTGCTATTGCCCAGTTCACATCATCCTGGGTTGTGTAGGTAAGTATACAGCTCTACTCATCATGAGTATTCTTGTTTTCAGATTCAAGATTCTATAGATTTTATGCCCTGCAACACAGCCAATCTTTATGTTCCCTTCAGTTTTGTTCTCTAGTTTAAATTTCTCCACTGGTATATGGATCTGAACACTCTGAAGTGCTCCATGTGAGGTTGTCACCAACAAAATTGCATTTTGTTGATTTCTTTGCTTGACAGCTTGATCTTTTGACATATAGCAATCATCATAGTCTCTCCATAGCAATGTACAACTCACCAGTTCCGTCACTGTTTTGTTCTTTCTTTCTACAAAGCCATATTCTTCATATATAGATGGTATAGGTTTAAGCATTGTGCTATGACCCTGGAGACCTGGTTCGATTCCCCACTCAACCATGGAAACCCACTGGTTGACCTTGGACACATCACACACTCTCAGCCCCAGAAAACTCCATGGCCATTTCCACACTACACTCTTATAGTGTGATGATTCCACTTTCAACCTCCTATGGAATCCTGGGGTTGCAGTTTCGTGAGGGGCCAGCCGGCCCCTCCCAAAACTGCAACCCCAGGATTCCATAGGAGGTTGAAAGTGGAATCATCGGCTATAACAGCTTAGTGCTGAAATAGCGCATGACAGATTCACCTTAGGAAATGGGTTGAAGGCTCACAACAAGAATAGATGGCATTTTGTGTCTGTGTGTTTTTCCCACTGTTTCAGGTATGTTTTAGTGTGGGGCAACAGGCCTTCACCCCACAGCATGTCTGTGACTGAGGTTTTCTGCCACATTTCTTGCTTGCTGTTTGCATTTTCAACAGTTGCATGGATTGGTTTTTCCATTTTAGCAAGATAATCTAACAGTATCTGGAATAATCATCTGTGATAGTCAGTAAATAATGGTTCCCTGGTTTCTGAATGAGTCCAAACAGATTAGTGTGAACTAGCTCTAGTGACTGTTCAGAAATGGATGGCCTGGTGCCTTTCTGCTTTCAGTAGTTTATAAAGGTATGTTTACAAATGCTGTACATGTTACCTTTGTCCTTTTTCTTAGATTCTTTCTTTACATGTTGCATTTGCCATTGGCATCATGATCTCCAAGTGTTCTGTGCCTTAACTCAAGACAACTTGCACTGGTAAAGCACCTTACCATATCTGTTTCTTCCTTCATGCAATCTAGCATTATAAGACTTCTGTTCTCTAAATGTCATGCACATGATGGTCCATCCCACACAAACATTCACATTAAAACCTTTCCAGTTGATGTAGAAATTGTTACTGTTAACTGCTGTCAAGTCAGCTTTGACTTATGGAAACTCTATGGATGAGAGACTCCAAGCCACTCTATCCTCAGCTTCCCTGCTCAGAGCTTGCAAATTCAGCGAAATGTCTTCCTTGATTGAATCTATGCATCTGTAATGAAGTCTTCATCTTTCCCTACTGCCCTCTACCTTAGCAAGCATTGTTGCCTTTTCTAGTGATGTAGAAATACTCAGTGCGTTTCCATCCAAACCTGGAATATATATGTCACACTCTGGGCCTTTCCTCACTACACTGTTATAGTGCTATTATTTCCCTTTCAATATCCTGTGGAATTCTGGGCTTTGTAGTTTACTGAGGCCAAAGAACTCTCTGGCTGAGAATCCTAAATGCCCCTCCCTAAACTGCAAACCCCAGGATTCCATAGGAGGTTGAAAGTGGAATAATAGCACTATAATGGTTTTAAGTGTTATTTCCAAGCTTAGGGTTGTCAGAATGAAAATTTGAGAAGATTTCTGTACCTTCGCAGGCTGTATAAAGGGAGTTTCAGCAGATATTCCTTGTTACCTGGTTGCATGAAAAGCAACACCTGCTGATAAACAACCATTTAAAGTTACAGGTGCCCTCCCCTGTTTATAGTCTGGCAATCCTATCCATGCTCCACATTGCAGTACAAGACATTTTCTCCACATCCTATATTGGCTGAGGTCTTTCCTTTTGCTACATATACTTACCACTTTCCTATGGAAATTGGACACTGAACATTGGAAAACACATCTGAAGTCATGTGAGGAGGACCTTCACTGTGAGTAGCCACATCACTGCTTCAAAGCTGTTAATCAGAACTGTTTGATTAAATTGGTTTGAATTTTCTTTTCACTGTCTTTCTGCCTTTTGACAGCCTATTCTAGTCTAAGGCCCTTTTCGCGTTTTTTTTTTTTGCACGAGTGCCCCTTGAGCATCATGTGAGTGCAAGCAGCGCTCCATATGATGCACTCCCCCTCGCGTGACGCTCACAAGGCTAAAGCGGGGCACGCGTGCATGTTTTGATTTTCGGCTTTAAGCCGAAAATGCCCCGCGCTCACGCAATGCTCGCAGCACCCTCGCGCACTTACCTGTGTGCGGTGTGTCGGCAAGGCGGCCCGGTCACGCTTCCTTCCCCCCGCGCAGCCTACAACTCCCAGACTGTGCTGCAGAAGAAAGTGGCGGGGCGCTCGTGCGATGGTCGCGCTAGAAGGAAGGCATGTGGGAGGCAAAAAGGGCTGTCGTGAGCAGCTAGCGCGAGTGGCTGCTCACGCAAGCGCCACTCCCCGCTGCCGTGACGAGGTAAGGTGCGAAAAGGGCACCAGAGAAGAGTTCTAACTAGCTGGAACATTCATTTGCAATTGCCCTTGCTGCCTGCAGTTATAGGATTCAGGAGTCTTCTTTTTGCTGATTGACATCTGGATGATTCATAGAAACATCTGGGGCTCATTCACATTATCCGATGCCACATTCCACTTGCACTGCCATGGAAGAAGTATTTACAATTCTCATCCAAATAGCAATTAAAGTGGATTAATATCACTTTCACTGTGTAAATGGGCTCTTCCTCTTAGTTAGTTCTCCTCCAGCTCTTTAATTTAAGCCAGCAGAGCTCGGCCACAGCAAGATAATTGGTAACCTGCATCCTTTTTAAAGTCAGCCATAAATCCCTAAAATCTGATCTGTTTTTTGCATTAACAGCAGAAATAAAGAAAGAGTACAGCTGGCCCTCTACATTCTCTAGGGTCAGGAGTGCAGGTGCCTTGAAAAAGTGGGAAAACCACAAATACCAAAATGTGTGTGTCTGTGGGAAGGGGGCCAAGGCATGATGGGGAGAAGAAGTATTCAGGGTCCATACCAGGTCAGGGAAAGGAGAAAGAAAGGGGTTTGGTCAGCATAGCAGTCCTCTGCTTCTTTTTTCTCTTGCCCATCCCCTTCTGTGGGTTGGCATCAGGAGAGATTTTGTGGGGCTGAGAAATCAGGCTGTAAGCAGTCCTTAGATGGCCAGGCAGTGGTTGGTGAAGGAGGAAGAGAAGGACCAAAGACAGGTTTTTAAAGGGCTGCATGATCTGATCAGAGCTGCCAAGAGGGAAGGTTTCCCCAGAAAAGTAGCGCCTAAGGTGGGGGGCCAGGGGCTGAAGAAACTCACAAATAATCAGATCCGTGAAAGTCAAACCCACAAATGTGGCAGGCCAACTGTATTACTTTGCTAAAAGATGCTAGCAAAGTGGCAACCTTTTTCTCAAAACTGAGATATCATCCCACAGTGTTGAGCTAGCCCATTAGGTTTTATAAATTCTCTCAGTATTTCCTGGGACAATGTAAGTCTCTTATGTCGAGGTATTCAATGTGAGCACAGTGTGGCAGAAAAGGTTTTTCTAAGTGGACGGCAGGAATGAGGTGATGTGACCTTGAGTGCAGCTGCAAGAATGTTTTGGCTAGCCAGCCTCGGAGGGTCTTGCCTTGTCAACATGAGAAGGTTGCCTGCTGCAAATGTGATTGGATCATCCCATAGGGTCTGGGGTGATGTTAAGCCCTTAAAAAGGGATGGGTATGGCACTGTACTTTACCATTCAGGCCAATTCCTGATGGTCATGCTGCTTGGCTGACTGATTTATGGAATGTATCTAGACATGCTGTTGGTTTGTGTTTTTACCTGCTGATTTATTGTTCCTGTTTTACTTATTGCTCCTTGGCATGCTGCCGGAAACCCTAACTTTAACCTCAGTGTGCTTAACTAAATAAATAGCCCTGAGTTTATGTCTATGAGTCTCTGGAACTTTTTTGACCTGCCTGGAGCCGTTTGGTTGCAGCTGGACATCACTGCCCGGTCAGCACTCTGCACATGCTCTGAGGAGCTACCTCATGCTACACTGACATCTTAACTCAGCGAAACATACTTCTTTCTACAGTAGAAAATACTCTTGAATGCCACTTCCTATGCCTCTGTCAACATTTTTGTTGAACTCTCTGTTTTGATACGGATAAGCTGTGAGGCAGCTTGAGAAACTCAGAGCTCTTCCAGGTTGCTCTGAAGAAAAGTGAGGTCTTGCACTATATGATGGATTGATTGATTTTACTTTTCCCAATTCCTTTTGGAGCTTTTTTTTTTTTTTAATGTATTTCATGGATCTGTACTATGGCTGTTCCAAAGGTTTAGGGAAATGAAATATGGACATCATTTACTGACGTGGTCCTATGGTTTGAAGGACAAATTTTCTTCTGTCTGGATTTTTAATTTAAGTTATAGTTTTACAGTGCAAAAGTGCAATTTCACTGAAGCACTGACCTACAATAACATTATAGCTCATGGGCAACATGCTACCAGATAAACAAAGGGGTGAGTGATATTAGTGTTGGGTCACATTTCCAGGGAGGAAACAGAAAGGAGACAAGCTCCATGTGCAAATAGATAGTCAACTATTTATTCCCTTAAGAAGCCCCGTGCATTTTGGCCTATATGAGAAAAGGCCTTCTTCAAGAGCTAAAATAGACCACAAATACAAATCTATTATAAATATTTTTTTAAAAAAAGAAACAGGACAGCATTGAATTAACCATATCGTAGAAGAACATAAGATTACATTATTTTTCATGTTGAAAACATACATGCCATTCAAAAGAAATTTCTGGAGCTGTATATGCACTCTCCAAAAGACTGGGCCATTAAGTATAAAAGGAACAGAGTCAACAATTTTTTGTTATTTGTACATATATCAGATAGTCATTAAGAAGGAAGAACCAAAGATATGTGCTGAAATCGATCGTAAGGACATCATTGTTGCCCTGTTGCTTTTTAAATATTTGTAATAGATTTGTATTTGTGTTCTGTTTTTATTCCCTGTAGAAAGAAACGTATTGGGCTTTTTAAAGGAATAAATATTGTCCATCTATTGGCACATGGATCTTGTCTCCTCTTAGTTTCCTGCTTTTCAGTACTGTCTCCACAAATTTAGGGGTCACTGTTACGTGGAATCTGCAGAAACCATGAGAGACAGTCCTCCAGTGGGGTGACTGCAGGTGAGAATGTGTCAAAGCCCTGAAATTCTTCAGAGGCGAATAGTTGTAAAAAAAACATGGTAGAAGAAGGAGCAAGAGAGACCTTTTAGGACTGATGGAGAAGTAGGAGAGGTGCTGCCTACTTCACCATTTCCTAGGAAGCAGGGTTATAGGCTGGACACAGTGGTCCAAACCCCACAGCTTCCCCACAAACATCTGAAGTCCCAAAGTGCCAACTCCATCATGAATGAAATAGAAAATGTATAGTTTAGTCATGTTAGGGCTTGTGTTTCTTCCAAAACGTGACCGGACTTGGTTTAAGACTGTTTTGCAGGTTTGTAATACTTGAAGGAAGGTACCTTCATGTACAAGATAATCTTTGCTAATGTAAGTTTTGTTTGCTCAGAATAGACTCTTTCCTTTAAAGATCTCCTTCTTTCCACTCCCTCTCGCCTCCTTTCTCATTCTCTCTCTCACTCTCATGCCTCTTCTTGGTGCACGCAAATATGTTTGTGTGATTCCCACCTCCCGTGTGAGGCAGAGAAGAGGAAGTGAAGTCTCTGCAAAATCAGAAGTTGAGAGCCCTCACACCACCAGTAATTTCCCACTAAGTCACTCTTGGAGAGCCAGTTTTAGTGAGTGGTGGCAGCAACAAGAAAAATTGGAGTCCTTCTCTCCTGTTCAAGAGAGAATGCTGGGGAAAAACTGGAACACCTCTAATTTTTTGTTAACATCAGTGGAGAAAGGAGGAGAAGAGAAGATTTATCCATTCCAACATGTCTCGGAATTTAAAAGAAACCCATTTGAGGGTAGAAATAAAAGTTGCAGCTGGCACCTGGAAACTCCAGAAGAATCCAAGACAACAGAAATATTGTTTGGATATGATAACAAATACTGCAGCCTCCATCAATCTCCCAGCACACTTGGTCCACATGGAGGAACCCTCATAAAGGAAGAAGAAAAATCCTTCCCTTTAGAAGATCATTTCTGGTGGGATTGGTTGGATTTGTGGTCTTTCTCTTCAGTGAGTAGTTCTGTATGAGAAGCGAGGGTTCAGAATCCTTCTCTAAAGTGGGTTTTTCCTCTTGGAGAAGATGAAGACTCCGGCCTTTTCCACACGTGGTCGCGAAGTAGCGCAGCGACAGTTCTGGCCGGTTTTATTTGTATCTGCGCAAAGGCGCATTATATTTTTTAACATTCCACACGGCTCTAGCGTGTTCCACACTAGCGTGTGTCTGAAGATCCACACTGTATTCGCATTTCGCCCCCCGCTCGTTTCCTAACCACGCCCACTTCGTCCGTGATTGGCCAGTTTTTTTTAAAAAAATGGCTTTGTATGTCACTGCGCCCACGTCCCGCCCTCCGTTGCTCCCATGGGCGAATCAGTGTGTATCTGCGCTTCCACACATGTCCGCAGGTGCGCACAAACCCGCATCTCGGAAAAAAGACCACATTTTTCTAGGTTTTAAAAAAGTGCGCACTAACGCCAGTTCGGACCTTCCCTATGCGGATTGACGTGTGGAAACGAAAAAATAAACGCGATCAAATGCACCACAAGGTGTGGAAGACCTCCATTAGAGGTCGCATTGCTCCGTTTTATATACATGTGTGGAAAGGGCCTTAGAGTTAGCTGTCTTTACAGGGAGGAGATTCCATACCTTTTCTCTTCTGTGAGTTGACCTTCATGGGAACTGAATGATTTTCTCTCCATTGGAGTATTTCTATTATGGATGAGGGTGAATCTAAATCTTTCCTTTCAGCAACTGGTTCCAAGGGGAAAGGAAGAGAATTGGGATCTTTTCTTTCTATTGGTTGTTCCTTTTATGGTGAAAGACTTACAGTCCTTCTCACTGGCAAACTGTTTTTGTTGGGCAGAGAAAGACAACCTTTTACTCTCCAGTGGTTTGCTCTATGGAGGATGGATAGACTCAGAGTTTGAATTTAATGGACAAATTGTGTTGAGCAGGTTGATATTCAGGGACATTCTCTTCAGAGGTTGTTCCCATTCACAAAGAGGAGACTATATGATTTTTCTCACCATTGAATTGTTTCTCCTAGGAATAGGCAGTCATAGGGTCTTTTTTTTCAGAAGGTTCTCCCTCACTGGGATGAATAGGGTCAGAGCCCTTGTTAACACCATGTTCTCCTTCCATGGGAGGAGTAGGATCAGTGCTCTTGTCAACACCAGATTGTCCTTCAACAGGAGGAATAGGATCAAGGCCCTTGTCATCACCGGGTTCTCCTTCCCCGGAAGGAGTAGGATCAGGTCCCTTTTCAACACCAGGTTCTCCTTCACCAGGAGTAGAGTCAGGGCCCTTGTCACCACCAGGTTCTCCATTGTCTGGAGAAGTAGGATTGGGGCCCTTTTCAACACCAGGCTTTCCGTCGCCAGGAGGAGTAGGATCGGGGCCATTTTCAACACCAGGCTTTCCGTCACCAGGAGGAGTAGGATCGGGGCCATTTTCATCACCAGGCTTTCCGACGTCAGGAGGACTAGGATCGGGGCCATTTTCATCACCAGGCTTCCCGACGTCAGGAGGAGTAGGATCGGGGCCATTTTCATCACCAGGCTTCCCGACGTCAGGAGGAGTAGGATCGGGGCCATTTTCATCACCAGGCTTCCCGACGTCAGGAGGAGTAGGATCGGGGCCATTTTCATCACCAGGCTTCCCGACGTCAGGAGGAGTAGGATCGGGCCATTTTCATCACCAGGCTTCCCGTCGCCAGGAGGACTAGGACCGGGGCCATTTTCATCACCAGGCTTCCCGTCGCCAGGAGGACTAGGACCGGGGCCATTTTCATCACCAGGCTTCCCGTCGCCAGGAGGACTAGGACCGGGGCCATTTTCATCACCAGGCTTCCCGTCGCCAGGAGGACTAGGACCGGGGCCATTTTCATCACCAGGCTTCCCGTCGCCAGGAGGACTAGGACCGGGGCCATTTTCATCACCAGGCTTCCCGTCGCCAGGAGGACTAGGACCGGGGCCATTTTCATCACCAGGCTTCCCGTCGCCAGGAGGACTAGGACCGGGGCCATTTTCATCACCAGGCTTCCCGTCGCCAGGAGGACTAGGACCGGGGCCATTTTCATCACCAGGCTTCCCGTCGCCAGGAGGACTAGGACCGGGGCCATTTTCATCACCAGGCTTCCCGTCGCCAGGAGGACTAGGACCGGGGCCATTTTCATCACCAGGCTTCCCGTCGCCAGGAGGACTAGGACCGGGGCCATTTTCATCACCAGGCTTCCCGTCGCCAGGAGGACTAGGACCGGGGCCATTTTCATCACCAGGCTTCCCGTCGCCAGGAGGACTAGGACCGGGGCCATTTTCATCACCAGGCTTCCCGTCGCCAGGAGGACTAGGATCGGGGCCATTTTCATCACCAGACTTCCCGTCACCAGGAGGACTAGGATCGGGGTCCTTTTCATCACCAGGCTTTCTGACATCAGGAGGAGTAGGATCGAGGCCCTTCTCATCACCAGGCTCTCCCCTACTGGGAGGAGTAAGATCAGGGCCCTTGTCTTCACTAGGTTCTCCTCCACTGAGAGGAGTAAGGTCGGGGCTCTTATCATCATCAGGTTCTTCTTCTTCTGGAGAGGTTATTTCAGGGTCTTCCTCCTCATCTTCTTCTTCCTCCCCAAGCTCTGGGTCTTTTTCTTCAGAGCCTTTATTTAAAATTAAAATTGGTGAGAAATGAAAAAAAAAAAAAGGAAAATTTGATTTGTGAAAGAAATCACAGTGGACAGATTTTTAAAGACGTGGAGAAAAGTTACCTAGGCCATTTCCTCACAATGAGGCTGTGCTGCTTCTGGGACAGGATGGCAGTGGTCAGCAGGTCATGCTTCCACATGATGTCATCACTGGCTCACTGCCATCCCATTCCTATGAACACTTCCGCACAACACTCTTATAGCATGATGATTCCACTTTCAACCTCCTATGGAATCCTGGGGTTTGCAGTTCCGGGAGGGGCCAGTTGGCCCCTCCCAGAACTGCAAACCCGAGGATTCCATAGGGGGTTGGAAGTGGAATCATCACACTATAAGAGTGTCGTGCGGAAAGGGCTTATGTCTCATGTTCATGCAGTTTTCACAAAAGGGAAAATATCCATTTTGCACCTGTGATCGAGTGGCGCTCCCCTCTCTCCCAGCCATGCAGAAGCCGCGGAAGTGCCCGGTTGCACTGTGGAACGAAGAGGCAGCATTGTCACACTCCCTTACACATGGAGCGAGCAGTTGCAGAGGGAAGCATTGCTGACACGCTCCCTTCAGGACCCGGGATTGCACTGTGACAACTCAGATATTTCTAGGTCAAACACAGTCTGGCTGGATAACATTTATGGATGAGGAGACACCAGTTCTTAGCTGCGGGAAGATTTCAAGTCCTTATAGGCCATTTTGAAAAGAAAAATATCCTCTGGCACTTCTCCTTCAGAAACAAAAGAAAGCCTGAAAAGGAAATGCTGTATGTCCCACTACATTAAGGTGTCTCCTCTATTTACAGGGAAATAAGGACAGAAACGTAGTATGTTAGCATCTCGACTACTCTAATCTCCAGCCAAAGAGTTTCCATCCTCTGCCTGAAATTCAGCTATGAAGAAGGAGCATCCATTCTTCTAGTCTTTCTGACTCAATTGTTAACAGCTCTTATTATCCAGAAATTTCTCACTTGAAACTTAATCAACCCCCTTAATTCAAGCTAATTCTAATCAACCCTCCTGTATATTGTGACTATTAAATTTAGTCCAGCAGAAAACCTAATGCGACAGCTCTTCAGATCTTTGCACAATGTTCTTATTCCCTATAGTCTTCTCTTCTTAGAGTTATGTTTATCCATTGCCATCAGATTTGCAAGGATTGGGAAGCAATTGAGGAAGAATGTGAAAAAGGAGAAACAATGAGTCCTCATGCGGAACGTGATTCATCTGCTTGGTCCTCAAGTAGCCATAGTTTTTCACAAAACATCAGGCCCTTTAGGTCTGAAAGGCTGAGGCCACTTCCTTCCCAGTCCTTGGCCAATGTTGTGAGGATGGGGGTGCATTTTGTTTTTCTTCGGTTTTCCTCCTCTTTTGATTTTATTGTAATAGCAATAGCATTTATTTCTATACCGCTTATCAACTGAGTGTTATCTAAGCGGTTTACAATGTGTTTTAGCTAATTGCCCCCAACAAGCTGGGTACTCATTTTACCGACCTGCAGAAGGATGGAAGGCTGAGTCCACCTTGGAGCCGGGCAGGATCAAACTCACAACCTTGTGGTTGCAGTACTAGCATTTAACCACTGCACCACCAGGCAGTTTCTATTTTCTATTACAATATTATTGCATAATATACAGCACTGTATCTTATTATTTTAGTTGAGCTCCAATGAACCCCTTTGTAATCCTTATTGTATGTATTTATTGTTGCTCACACAAAGCTAGATATAAAAAAATGAAACGAAGGTTTTCTTCAGCGCAAATGTTCATTTCCCCCTCTCTTATTTTCTCTCCCCTTCTCTTTCCCCTTATTCAGATTTCCACATGCCCTCAATTCAGTGTGTCACACACTTTAAGGTGTTTAATAATGTTACAGGTATTAATTTGGAGCCAAAAAATTAATTCAACAAAACCCATGACCTCCCCATTGAACTATTGTGTAATCCTTTAACATGTTTGTTACCATTCTTGGATAACTAAATGAAATAAAAAACCTCCCATTGAATTAAATGAACAAATCATGTGCTCTACCCAGTGAAGAAGTTTGGAGTGTATCGGGGGGTGAGAGGAGGCAGGGCTATGGCACAAGGGGCGTGGCCACTGTGCAGAGGCATGGCTGCACTGTGGGGGTGTGGCCAGGGCATGTGGGGGAGTGTGGCTACAGTCTGGGATGCCCCAGAAACATTGCCGCCCAGGGCAAATCAACCCCTCTGCCCATACGCTCCTATGCAACTGGTTCCACCCCTTATCTTTGTAATTAATGTTTCTTGATAGGGAATGGGAAGGCAAGAGCATGCAGCAATCCAGTGGCTCACTTTTGAAGGTGCCAGTAACAAAACGTGTCCCCTAGGATGACAGCCTCTATGCCATTTTCAGTAAATCCCATGGTTTGCTCCAAAACTGAACTTTCTGATAAAAATTAGGTAACCAGTTTCATGGTGCCAGTTATTGGTGTTGGAGGTAATGAAATTAATTCCCCGGTTTCTAATATTTAATTTTATCAAATGAATTTTCAAAGCTGAAGTTTAGAGCTAAGCTCTGACTCCGAATCCATGCTCAGTGTGCAATGCACCACCGTGCATAATAACACTGCATGTGCAACTGTGCTTCTGCAACCTTGAATTGAATCTAGCTGTTTCACATTGGATGTCCAACTGCTTTGTGGGGTAACTTGCACAATGGGTAAGATATCTGCAGGTTTCTGGCCTATATTTCAAGGCTCTGGCTTTTTCCCTCAACCCAACAGCTAATAGTTCCCTTGTACATATTCCACAACAATGTAATGTCAGAAGTCTGTGACTTTCATTTAAAGCACAATATCAGGGCTCTGAGCCAGTGTGGCATGGCAGTTTGATTGATTGGCTATGATTCTGTAGACTAGGGTTTGAATCTCCATTCAGCCATGGAAACCCACTGGTTCTCAGCCTCAGCAGAAGGCAACTACATGAATATGTCGAGGAACATGCTTTATGTACAGGCTCACACAGCCTTCACACTTTAGCCCTGTTGTGAGCAGAAGACCTTCTGCATGAGTCTAGGCCCTTTTAAGAAGTAACAGTCCCAGAGTTCCTTTTTCATATGCAAGTGGGAGGAACAGAAGCAATGTAATAGTCAGATATATTGTTGTAGTTTGGGCATATCATGAGATGACATCACTTCTTGGAAAAGACAATAATGCTTGGTAAAGTGTGATGCTAGCATGGCCCGTGGCAGAGCTTGGAGTATGTGGAGGGGAGGGGGAGGCGGGACTACAGCATAAGTGGTGTGGCTACTGTGCACGGGGGTGTGGCTGCGGTGCACGGGGGCATGGCCAGGGTGTGCGGGGGTGTGGCCAGGGGGCATGGGGGCATGGCTATGGGCCGGGATGCCCCAAAAACATTGCTGCCAGAGCAAATCACACCCCCGCCCCAATGTCCCTACATGACTGAGCATGGCGTGGTGGTTTGAGTGTTTGACAAATCCCTGCTTGGCCATGAAAACCTCCTGGGAGAACTGAGACCAGCCACACACTCTCTGAGCCTCATCCTCAGAGGAAAGCAATTATAAATCCCCTTCTGAATAAATCTTGTCAAGAAAGCCCCAGGATAGGTTCGCCTTAGGGTCACCATAACTTAAGAAACAACACAAAGGCACACAGCAATAATAATCAGGCCTTTATAATCCATGTTGATTTCCTTTATCTAATGTTGGCAGTAATTTGATTGCATTTTTTTTAAAAAAATAGTAATTATAAAAATGGCATTTGATGCTGTTATCAGGACTAACAACTAATATACTACAGGACTTAAGTGTTTGTTGTTGTTAACTGATCAAGTTGATCTTGACTTAATGGTGACTCTATGGATGCAAGACCTCCAGGTCACACTGCCATCAACCACCCTGCTCAGGTCTTGCAGATTCAAGGCTATGGTCCTCAATTGAGTCTATCTATCTATAACACAGTTATCACCTTCCTTTTCTACTGCCTTCTACGTTACTCAGCATTTTTGTCTTTTACAGTAAATCGTGTTTTCTCATGGTATGGCCAAAGTTTAATCTCAGTTTAGTCATCTTGGCTTCTTGGGAGGGTTCAGTCTTGATGTGCTCTTGGGGCCCATTCATTTGTCATTTTGTCAGAGCAGGATGACCGAAGAACTCTCCTACAGCACCACATTTCAAAGGAGTTGGTTTTCTTCACTCTCCAGTTTTCATAACTATACATAATAATTGGAAATACGATGACATGAACAATCCTAACTTAACTATTGAATTATATATCTTGACATTTCAGGATCTTGTCTGGTTCCTTCAGAGCTTCCTTTCCAAGTCCTGGTCTCCTTTTGATTTCTTGACTTCAGTCTCTATTCTGATTAATGAGTATTAAATTTTTTAAACTATTTCAATGTTGTCATCATCTGTTTTAAGAATATATAAATCATCTGTGGTTACTATTTTTGTTTTCTTAATGTTCAGCTGCCATCTGCCCCTAGCAATTTATTTCTCCCAAGTGCTTTAAGAGCAGCTTTCACTTTACTTTCTAAAACTGTAAAACTTAGGCCATTTCTGCATTGCAGTGTTGTAGTGCTATTATTCCACTTTCAACTTCCTATGGAATTCTGGGATTTGTAGTTTACTGAGGTCAAAGAGCTCTTTGGATGAGAATCCTAAATTCCCCTCCCTTAACTGCAAACCCCAGGATTCCATAGGATGTTGAAAGTGGAATAATAGCACTGTAACAGAGTAGTGTGGGAATGGCCATAGTGTAACTTACCACTATTGTCACAATCACCAGAAAGCTCTTCACTGGTGGAGCATTCTTTACTTCCTGGTGACTGCCCTGTTAAAGAGAGAGAGAAAGAGAGATGATACTATCAGTAGCCACAGTCCTATTATCATTCCCAACTGGAGTAGACAGGTTGAGTCAATGCAATTTACATAAGTATTGATGTACCTGTGATAGACCCTTTCTCCAGGTTGGCCCCAGTTCCAACCCTTAGCTCCTATCTCTCACCTTGCTCTTTTGCGCCTAAGATCTCTCTTGGGATTGACATAGACAGCCCTCCATATCTGCAGATTCTGTATCCATGGATTTAACCAACCACTGCTTGAAAATATTCCAAAGCAGAAAAAAAAAATCCCAAAAGCAAACTTTGATGTTGCTATTTTCTATAAGGGAGGCCATTTTACTACAAAATTGTACATAAGGGCAGTGATGTATTTAAGTCTTTTACTCCAAGTCTCAAGTCAAGTCTCAAGTCCTTGAAGATACTTTAAAGTCAAATCTCAAGTCTGCGAGCCAGCTTTATACCCCAATCTATATTCCAGAATTTCTGGACAGAGTCGAATAAAGTCAGTTTTAACAACTGAAGCAGAGTCTGCTCTCCACATTTGCAATTTTGCCATCTGCAGCTTCAGAAGCGGGGAAGAGAATCCTTCTTACTTCCCATTTCGGAGGCTGGAGGATTTTTCAGAAGTGGGGGATACATTTCTTCTTATTCTGCATTACTGAAGCTTCAAAAGCTTTAAAAGGAAGGACTCTTCCTCCTCAAGCCCGTTGCCTAACACATTTGCGGTTCCCCTCTGAGAAATGCACCCCGCACTCTGGGGATGAGTCTTGTCTTCTGCTCTTAGGAAAAGTTTTAGAAGGCTCCTCTGATATGCAGTAGCACAGGCTGCTGAGCAGACCTCAAGCCTGCCATAAGCCCATTGCCTAACCCATTTGCTGTTCCCCTCTGAGAAATGCACTCACCCTTTGGGCTTGAGACAGATTGTCATGTGACCAATAAGCAACAAGAACTGGAATTATTGTTCAAAGTCATAAGGTTTCTGTATAAATGTGTTATGTTACTGAACCAAGGGCAGCAAGTCAGTCACTAAAAATATACAAGGCTCGAGTCGAGTCAGTGCATCATTTATTGTCAAGCCAAGTCTAATTGGAGTCACTGAAGCAACTTAAGTCCAACTTGAGTCCAAGTCAGTAGACTCAAGTCTGCATCACTGCATAAGGCATTGGAAAATTTTGGTATACACGGAAAATCCTGGAACCAAACACTAGTGGATACTGAAGCTCCCACTGTACTTAGATCTCAAACTGACCACTACCCTGAATCAGTGGATGTCTTTATCGGTGGGTCAGTGTGGTAACAAGTGACCTAATTCCACCATAATTCTCCCTCTTGGCACCTGCCCCATTTCCGTTTAAATCAGTTGCACCTACCATGGAAGTTAAAGCCTATGGGTACTAGTCATATATTCGAGGCCAGGGGGCCAATGTGTGAGAGATGGGGGCCAATTCTAATCCAATCCTAACTAGATTCTAATTTTAATCCCAACTAGAGTCGATCTATTGAATCAACTGCTGAGTGGTGAGTCAATGACTGGAATTCAGGTGGGGACATTTGCATGTGTAAATGTACCTCATCCAGGAAGACATGCTTTTTTAGGTGATGCATGGGTTGGTATTCTCATCCTCTCCATGAAGCACCCAACGCTTCCCTTCTGAGTTAGTGTCTGTGACGTTTCTTGCCGCCCAGCCTGACACGTCTTGGGCACAAGTCTGCACAGCCTGGGAGATTTCTGGATTAAGCCAGAGCACACACATACAGGCCTCCTTCTATCCTCCCACCACTGGAAATTTCAGCACCTGTTTCACTATTGTCCCCCTTTGGCCTCCTCCTACCAGACTGATCTCCCTCCTCTGCTTTTGTTACTTCGGCCCAGGCCTACCCGGTGATAGCACTAGATATCTCTTTTGATATCAAATCAGTCGGCCTTCTTTTGCCACCCCGCTCCACGTGTTGTGAGGCCTCCAGACAAGCATGTACACAGGCGCGGCCGGTAAGTGTTGGACATTCCATTCTCCACCTAGGCAGGCAGAACAAAGTCACTCGGTTGCTTCAGGGACCTCCCTGCAAACACCTCTTGCTTAAGCGTGACTCTAAACAAAGACGCTCGGCCTCAAGCCGATAGTCTTACAAAGCCAAGCTAAGCCCCTTGCATTTGCATACTGGCTATACTATTGTTACATCTGTGCTAAGTCCATCATGTTAAACTTTACCTTTCCCAAAGCTTTGTCCCGCTCCAAACTCGCATTGTTCTCACCGAGTAAGGCATGGCCTGTAGGCACAATTCACCCTATAAAAACTCCCCGATTCCGAGACCACCTCGGATCGCTCCGTACTTCTATACCGCCTTGCTGCCGCTTCATCTGGCGAGCTCCCCTCAGCCTCCACGCTGAGCTTTCTTCCCCACCATCTTCCAGTTTCTTCAGGACTACGAGAAAAGGTGTCGTATCACCCATTTCCCCCAAAACTCCCATTTCTGATTCCTTAAGTTAGCTGTGTGTGTTTGTGGTGTCTTTCCTGTTTGTTTGTCCTTTAATAAAAACTTCATTTTTGCTATTTTAAAACTGTCTGACTGCTTGACTGACCTGACCCCGTAGACGCTGGGTTACAAGATCCCTGCTAAGTTACCCTGCCTCTCGCTAGCTTTAGTGAGTGCTCCAGTTAATTTCCCCAACTTTGTGTTTGTGTTTGGTTATTTGGGCGTCCCTCCCGGGACCCTCCCCCCAGAGAACAGAGTAACACTTTCCTTAAACTCTGGCACTTCCCAGCAATAAGAACAAGCAGACTTTTAATCCTAAAAGCAAGTGGTACTCTTGTTACTAATGTTGTAATGGTAGCATGTATAATCCCGTATGTAGAATGACACTCTGTAAGACTGCTTTTATAAAAACAGAAAGTTACATTTTATTGAAACACTGTTACTGTAACTTGCTTGTAACTAAATTTTTATACGACACCACACCCCTTTCCTCTTTCTCTCCCTCTCACACTATGCTCAGCTCATTTACTCTGTTTCTCAGCTCTCTAACACAGCTCTTTTCTCTTGGTCCCCCACCGGACTCTTCTTCCCACTAACCCCCCTCCTGTGTCAGTTAAATTTCTGTTTCTCCTCCCCCCTTGGTTCGCCCCTCCCTTGAGCTCCCCACAGTTTCCTTTTACCGAACAATCATTTTAAACCACTCCTGGTCACTATGGAGGTTTGCTTACCATGCCCCTCCCTTCAGGCTTCATCACAGTATCATAGAGTTGGAAGACACCACAAGGGTCATCCAATCCAAACCCCTACCATGCAGGAGGACACAATCAAAGCTCTTCTGACAGATGGCCATCTAGCCTTTATTTAAAAAAGAAGACTCCACCACACTGTTACCCCAAAACATGGGTGACTCAGGGATCCACCTGCAATGCCAGTGCCTCCATGAAATGGTGGGGATATTAGCTCAAAATAAGAGGCTTGCGAGGGCAGGGTAACCTTATGAGATCTTTCCATTTATGTTTACCAGTACTAGTGCAAGGAATAATCAGCCAGAGATTCAAATGTGTTTTGTTGGGGGAATTGCAATCACACACACAAAATCCAAGTGGTCACGCAATCACACAAGGCTAACTGAAGGAAAAGGAAGGAAAGATTTGGATAGCGAGATTGAGGGTGAAGTGGGTGATATTTACCAATCCAGAAGAGCAGCAAGGAAGTGATGTGCCTTCAACACCAGTGTAAAGACCGTACACAACCAGAAATCAGAGTAGCAGAGAGACAACCGGCACCCGGTGTACTATGAGTTGACTAGCCAAAATCTGGGATTTTAAACACCCTATTTCTGCCTGGAGGACAAAAGTGCTAATGACTCTCCAGCAGCATAAACAATGGGGTCCAGAATGGGCTAATGGCATTAGTGTTAGGTGACAAAGGGCTAATGTCAGTCTTGATAGCTCTATAATTCCTGGGCAGGTATGAGGACAATGAGAATATTCCATAGGTCAGAGGGGAAAAGAACAAGACAATCAACCATTCTGTTGGAACATCCCAAGAGCTATTATCTCAAAAGAGAGTAACTCATCAAAAGCCAACTGTATGTTCATCATAGTTGGAGTTTCCTGACTTCAGTCTGGTTATATCTTGAAGGGCTTTCTTGACCTAGTTATGTAATGTATGTTCTAGGCCAGTTTTTCCTCTTAGCCAGCCATGGCAGGGTAGCATTTATATTTATGGCAATTAAACATATTTACCAATTAAACCATGTCAAATAGTGGGGGTATATAGCCCCCCACTGGGGGCTTTACTGTAAGTTACTGTAATGGCTAAGCATAGCATAGGTCCACATGGGAACATTTACTTTATGTGGAGATGAATTGAACTGAGACCAATGTGTAGATTGGGGTAAACAACTTTTGAGGGTTAGGCTTCCCAGGAAACCTTGGAGTGCTACATAACCCACCACTCATCTCATAATTTTTTAAAAAATTATTTTTATCCCCAAGTCAACTTCTTGGTTGGAAAAAGGCCTCTAAAATAACCCCAGTGCAGAATGTGGGAAAATTGCCACATACATCCCCTAAGAGATGTTTGAGGCATTTGGGGGAGGCAAAAATTGCCCCCCCCAAAAAAAAAAACCAAAAATACTTCAGGCAGGGCTTTGTGCCAAGATGGATTTGGGTTTGAAAACAGCCCACAGGTCCCACTTTCCCCACTGCTGGTGGAAGAAAATACCATTAATTCACTCAGTCTATTCTAACTGCAGAACTTAGTATGCAAGGCAGGTAAATTGTGTACAGCAGGATAATAGCTTGTTTGGCTAAGACTTATTACATGATGTCATTGGATTCAGTGTGTGTGATTTTGGGCTATAAAAAGCCTTGTAAATTTGTTCGCAGTTCAATAGTTGTTATTTTATTTGTTTCAGATCTTGAGAATGTATTTGTTCTTTAATTATTGCTCTAGTGCTGCTCTTGTTCAAGCGTTGTTCATATAGCTTGCATGTCAAATTTATTTCAAGTCTGTATACATGGTGTTATTATTTCATTGGTAACTTATGCTACACCAATTTAAGATTCTAAAAAAATTCGATTAGATTGTATCTGTAAATGACCAGAGATATAAGACGTTAGTAAATGACAGCACTACATTGATCAAAGAAATTGATTAATGTATTAGAGGGACTACTGAATTTTCTAATGCTATTAATATCACACTATGCTGTTACAGTGCTATTATTCCACTTTAACTTCCATGGCAGAATCATATGAAATCCTAGGATTGCTGTTTAGAGATGGACATTTAGAACTCTCAGATAGAGAGTAATTTAGCTTCATTAAACTACAAATTCCACAATTCCACCAAATGCTTCCATAAGAGTTAAGGTGGAATAATAGCGCTATAACAGTGTAGTGTGCCCTCAATTTCTCTCTATGCAGTTCAGCAGCCTGAATTGTCTTCTTACCTGCAGTCATATAGAAGAGGAGAATAAATGCAGCAAAGAGAAGATATGGAAATCTCATGTTGTAAATTCTCAGGCTCAATGAGAGGAAACCGCTCCATAGAAGATCTGAGTTGAAATCTGGACCAAACAGGAGCTTTCCTTCTATTTATAAGATTGCAGAAACAATGGGAATATTGACGCACACTTCATGGTTTCGCACAAAGAAATGAAGTAGACGTACAATTCTATTGTAAAGTAGGAGCAACAATCTGAGATACTTCAGGACTTAACGAGGAATGATTTAATTGTTATATTATCGTGTGGAAAGACCAACAAACCAAACGTGTACAAAACCACCACTAGCCATGCAATTTTATAGTTGTCTTCTTTGGTGCAATTCCACTTCAAAGCAATGCCAACAAAGTGCAATGAGGCTTATTTCCAGATGTGCAAGAGGTTCAGCTTATCTTTAAGATTAGCTTATCTTGGAGACTTTGGCTATTTCTGCACTAGACTGCAATAGTGCTATTATTTCACTTTCAACATCCTATGAAATCTTGGGATTTGAAGTTTAGGGAGGGGCCCTTGAGGCCCCTATAGTGGTCTAGCGTGGAAATGGCCTTAGAGAGTATGACCAGCACAGCTGGAAATGACTACCATAAAGCAAACCTCAGTGCACTGAGTCCAATGCTGCAAAACTGTTGTAAACTCATTGGCTGTGCTCAAAGGAATAATTCTGCCCCAAAACACTTCTGTTGAAAAGTTCTATTGCTAGGGTTCCCAGGAATCAAGGCCCAGTCCCTCTTCCCCATTGGCCCAAGCAAGGGGAAAATATCTCAGGGTGAGAACACTGCCTTGAAAAATGTGTGTATACAACAGTCCTCTGCTTATTTGACAGGTTAGCAGTGGCAGAGCTTGGAGTGTGTGGAGGGGGGGTGAGAGGGGACGGGGCTATGGTGCATGGAGATGTGCATGGGGGCAACATTCAGGGGTGTTGCTACAAACCAGGACACCCCCAAGACATTGCTGCCCAGGCCGAAGCACCCCCTCCGCCCTCCTGTTCCTACACCACTGCAAGTTAAGCACCAGAGCACTGTCGACAAAGGAGATTATCAAAAAGCAGAACTTGCAAATGCTGACTGAACAAAGGGAAGTGTAGTTCAAGGGTGGCAGTTAAAAAAGACTCATCGCACTATAATTGTGTAGTGCGACAGAGTCCTCAGGCTCTGGGCACCAGCTTAGGAGCCAAAGCCAGCTCCCAAATTGCCTCTCGCTGTATTGGGCATCACTACAGTCTGAGCCTGAGCCAGTTCCTCAAGCAGCACAGCAGGGCCAAAGAACTGTCAGATGCTCCCTGGGCCTTTGATGATGATGATGATGATGATGATGATGATGTCGATGATGTGTGAAAGAAACATTTTCTGTGCAGCAAATGATATTTTTGAGTAGACATATTTTCTGCACAGAAAGTGCTGTTTTCTGGGCAACAATACCACACACACACACATGTGTCTATTGAATAAGTCTTCAGACTATTTCAAACAAATAGGAAAATAAGAGTGAAAACAGAAACAGCAGCAAACAGGCACATTGATAACTGAGAAAATAAAAAAAATACAAAATAATATATGCAATTAAAATAACAGTTTTTCAGACTGGAAAAGATCAGCCTCTCTGAGTCATCAATAAACCCCCCCTAATAGAAATAAGAATTACACGTGAGACATCTAGGCAGACCCTTCATCTGCTTCTTGCTTCCTCAGTTTAGCTGCTTTGCATGCAAAAAGGGCAACCCTTCGAGTCACAAAGGGATTAACCCAGGGGTGTCAAACTCAATTCCATCTTGGGCCGCATCAGCATTATGGTTGCCCTCAAAGGGCTGGTTATATCTATAAGACTATACAAATGTCTCTACTCTTCTATCATATTAAATAATTGCCTCTGCATTCGATTATTGCTGGTTTTTAAATCGCCTTCTCTCTGCATCAGCTTTTCTTTTCTTGGACATTTTGGGGCTATCTGATAGTAGTTTATGGTCCCTGTACCTCTCCAATTCTCACAAGCCACGCAGCATGTGTACTTCTATACCACTTATCAGCTAAGTGCTTTCTAAGCAGTTTATAATGTATTTAGCTAATTGCCCCCAATAAGCTGGGCACTCATTTTACCAACCTGAGGAAGGATGAAAGGCTGAGTCAACCTGGAGCCCAGCAGGATCGAACTCACAACCTTGTGGCTGCAGTACCGGCATTTAACTTCTGCGCCACCAGTGCTCATTATATCATTATATTATAATATTTTATATTATATTATATCATGGTAACCCACAGCAATGCTCTGACAGCGAGACTTGGACAGAGGAGGAGTCAGAAGTAGAAATAGTTGTGAGTGCTGGCTGTTGTGCCCCTCTTCAGAATACCAGCAGCCGGGGCCCAAAATGTGGAGATTGGGTCGCCGGGAGGGGGAGTGCCGCAGTTGCAGGAGAGGTGTGAGAGCCACATGAAGTGGCCTGGTGAGCTAGATTCAGCCTGCAGGCCTTGTATTTGACACATGTGGATTAACCCCTTGCAGCAGAAAAGACAATTTGGACTCATCATCCCACTCCTTCCAACTATCTAAGAACGGATGAAATAGTGCACTCTAAGGTTAGCATATAACCGGCAGTGCAATAAGTAATGGGCAAGATCTTCAACATTAAATGCCCTACATATACAAATTCTGTCTTGCATAGGAAAGCCTTGATAATGACCTTGCAATATCCATTTGCTCAAAGCAGAGATGAGAAAAGGCCATGCGCAAATCTTTTTTCCCACACAACCATACCAAATTTTGCACCAAATAAGTCCTGAACTTCAAATAGTCTTTGAGAACTTTTCAGTTTTCAGAGATCTTCTCACAGTGGGAGGAAAAATATTAAAATTACTCATTGTTTCCTTTGAGAACGAAACTGGCCCAAACTTAAATCCCTATGGAGGAGTGGTGATGATATATCTTTGATTCACTATCTTAAGCCATTGAGTTGTGTGTTTAAGGTGCTGAAATGGGTAGCAACTGGCAAGGTGGTGTTATGGTGTTATGTTTTATTGTCTTTATCCTTGATTGTATATGTCAGTGTTCTGGCCTTTGATGAAAAGGGCATTATAAATAAACATAGTTATTGTTGTTATCGGTTCCTGTGTCAGTGGGGTGAGGAATCAGCTTCACATTTTAGTCTAAACTTTAAAAACCTTAAGACAAATGCTAAATGTATTTTGGGGATAGGCACCATGGGTAGCTCTTGTAAAGTCTGGACTAAAAACCACAACAAACTCATCATTTTCCACCACTGCCATCATCGGAGCCATATATCACCACTGTTGAAAAGGACAGTCCCCAGAAATTGCTGGAGAAAGGCTACTCTTTTCAGAAAAGGTCAAGTACGGCACCACAAACAGCTCAAGATGTTCACTGCCTATACTGATAGGCTGAGCAAACATTTCCAAGTAAAACAAAGACGTCAGAGAATTAACTTCTCAAAAGATCAAAGCCTGACCTGCCCACGCAAAAAATGCAATCTCTGGGAAGTGAGGTAAGATGGACTGCAGCCCTCAGGCTGGAAAAATATGCAGGTTTTGAGTGTTTATACTTGGAAGGTAGGGAGCCAGGACAGAATAGGGATTCTGATGATGTACCACCCACCCTGCTATTCAATAGTCTCCCTTCCTGAGCTGGCTGGAGTGGTCTCAGGGGTGGTGTTGGAGTCTCTGTACATAGCCGTGCTGGGGGAGCTTAACATCCATGCTAACACTGCCCTGTTGGAAGTGTCTCAGGACTTCATGGCCTGGGAGTTGTCTTCCAAAAAGCTAATTCCTCAAGCTCTCCTCTCCACTGGCCACTGGAATGTATTCATAGGCTACAATGCATTGGGCTTGTTGTAATATTTGTGTGTGTGTGTGTGTGTATTCCCCTGACCACTTGAAGAAATATCTCCTCTTTTTTCTGGATGCATAGAAACAGCCTTGTAGACTGGATGTCGCCTGTGGGCTGCACTTTACCAACCTCTGAGCTCTAGGACCATAGCCGGATGCTTCTGACCTTCTGCTGCTCTCCACCAGCCTGTAAATGAACATGCTTGAGGGATGCAGCAGCTAAAAGCAGGAAGTAGTGGAGGGTGTTGAAGACTGCATGATTGACAGATCTCTGCAATGAGCAAAAATTGAAATAAGCAGTCCTAAACTGGACTTACATCTTCATAATTCATTAAAAAGATGAATTGATGTTCTCAACCCCTTTCACACTACACAGTTACTGTCCATCCTCTACATTTGTGGGTTTGACTTTCATGGATTTGATTGTTTGAGAGGTTCTCCAACCCCTGCCCAGCCACCTCAGGTGTTTCTTTTCCAGGGAAACCTTCTCTCTCAGCAGCACTGATCAGGCCATGTAAGCCCTTTAAAAATCCACTTTAAAAAGCCAGTGCGATTCTTGGTTGTATCCATAGGAGTATGGTGTCTAGACCAAGAGAGATAATGGTACCACTCTATTCTGCATTGGTTAGACCTCATTGGGAATCCGGTGTCCAGTTCTGGGCACTTCAGTTCAAGAGGGATATCGACAAGCTGGATCATGTCCAGAGGAGGGCAACCAAAATGGTGAAGGGTCTGGAAGCCATGCAATCCTATGAAGAACGCCTTAGGGAGCTGGGTGTGTTTAGTCTGCAGAAGAAGAGGTTAAGAGGGGACATGATAGCCATGTTTAAATATTTGAAGGGATGTCATGTCGAGGAGGGAGCAGGCTTGTTCTCTACCACTCCAGAGACTAGGACAAGGAGCAATGGATTCAAGCTGCAGGAAAGGAGATTCCACCTGAACTTCAGGAAGAACTTCCTGACAGTCTGAGTTGTCCGACAGTGGAATCTGCTGTCTCCATGGAGTGTGGTGGAGTCTCCTCATCCTTCGGAGGTTTTTAAGCAGAGGCTGGATGGCCATCTGTCAGGAATGTTTTGATGTGTATTTCTGCATAGCAGGAGGTTGGAGTGGAGGGCCCTTGTGTTCTCTTCTAACTCTATGATTCTAGGATTTCTCAGTACTACAACTCCCCACACACACACACCTAAGGAAGGAGATGGGCAAGAGAGAGGAAGTATAGGCCACCATACCAACCCAGTTCCCCTTCCTTCTCCTTTCCCTGACCTGGCTTGGACTCTGTGTGCCCATTTTCTCCACTATGCCTCTTTCCACAGACACGCGTACACATGTTGATATTTGCAAATTTTCCACTTTTGAGAAGGTCCTTTTACCCCTCACTCTAGTGAATGTAGAGAGCCAACTCTATAGTACTACAATTCCCACTTTAGTTGCCATGGCAACATCCTGTGAAATATTGAGGTTTGTTGTTTGGGGAGGTGCTAGAACTCTCTGACTAAGAATTCTACATGCCCCTCCTCAAAGGATAGATCATAGGATTCCACAGAAGGACACCATGGCCATTAAGGTGGAATCACGGTACCGTATTTGTGCAGTGTGGAAGCGTCCCTGTTTGAGGTGCTTGGGATTTTCCTCTGATTCAGAATGTGCAAATAAGCAGGGCTCAATTATTTTCTGTTTAGCCCGCAAAAGTCTACTCAGAGGTAAGGTTGTCTGCATTCTAACTCCTAACTCACGTACTCATGGATGTGTGAGCTTTAAAATACAAAACCAAAGTGCTTCCATTTCTGTATGTTTTTGTACGCTTTCAACTCTTCCTTTGTATTTCATCCTTGACAAGAACCGTGTCTGTAAAACATAGATAGGGATTCACTACACGGCTGCAAGGTTGGCCTGAGTTGGTTTTGACCAGTTGATGAAGCAGCACACATGATGCCTTAGCTCAGCTATGAAAGAAAATCATACACAGTTGAACTCCATAGAAGTTTGCCTCCTTGTTTGGAATTTAGTATAAGTGTGAGAGGCCATTTCCACACCAGAGTGGAGGAGCGTTTCACCGTGTGTTGTGAGCGGTGTTTTTTAACCTGACTTACTCCGATTTTACTGGATTTGTTACCCTCTATGTTGGGGGTCCTGGGAGGGGCGCCCAATTTACCAAATAAAACACAAGATGGGGCGGGGGATTAGACTCAAGCACTCTCTCAAGCTAACGAGAGGCAGGGTAACTTTAGTTGGGATCTTTGACCCTATGTCTACGGCGTTAGGTCCGAAGTGCAGCCAGACAAGTTTTAAAGTAACAAAAATAGCAATTTTATTAAAAGACAAACAACAAATAAGACAACACATGCACACCACTAACTGGAAATAGAAATGGAGAGTTTCGGGGGAGTGGGTAATACAACACCTTTTCATGTAGTCCTGGAGAAAAGCGGAGGTTGAGGGGAAGAAAGTTCAGCACGGTTCGCTGAGGGGAGGTCGCTGGACAAACTGACAGCAAGGTTGGATGAAACTCAGGAGCGATCCAGACTCAGTTATTGGGAACTGAGAGGAAAACTTCACTGGACAGAGCGGCAGCAAGGCTAGATGGAAGTCCAGGGTGATCCGAAGTGATCCGAGGGGCACTTGGAATCAGGGGGTTTTTATAGGGTGGGTTTTACCTACAGGCAGGCCATGCTCAGTGAGAACAAAGGGAATTTGTAGCTGGACAAAGGTGTTGGGAAAAGGTCAGGTTTTACATGATGGGCTTAGCGCTTGATGACAGTAGTATGACCAGTATGCAAATGGCCCAACATAAAGGAATGGCTCGGCATCTCAGCCGGGCGTCTTTGTAAAGTCGCGTTGAGCAAGGCGGTTTGCAAGAAGGAGTGGTCCCTTAAGCACCGGAGAGGCATTAAGTTGCCTGCCTGAATGAGGTTTGGAATGTACAACCATTAACGGCCGCGCCTATTACATGCTTGTCCAGTGGCCCTTGCAAACACATGGAGTAGGGTGGCAGAGAAAGGTCAAACAGAGGCCAAATAAGTTTGATATCAAAAGGATATCTAGTGCTCTCACCAGACCTATCATAACTGTGGTAACAGATTGTTATCTGCACGCCCTCTGTTCTGTTGAAATAATGTGGTGAAAATCATTTGCCGATTCCACTTCATCAATTCTCGTGAAACTCCCATCCTCCTACCACTCCCTCCCTTGCTCCACGCTGCTGCCTCTGATTGGTCAATTAAAAAACAAACAAATGTTGCTACATATCAGCAGAGGCACTTTAGTTCATTCTTACAGAAGACAAGCCCCCACCCGAGTCTTGGAAATGTATATTACGTGTTATAAAAAAATCAGATATTTTTAAAAATACAAATGAAAGGTTTTCATGAGATATGTTGCATCCCCATACATTTCATTATTACAATTTATGTATATGCCCGGATCTCTTATAACGAGGTTAGTTTAACCTCTGGTTTGCTAGTAAAACTGCTGGTAAAATTACCGTGTCGCAAAATGATGCATATCTAAAAAGTGTGTGACCAACATGAAAAGTTTGGAAAGCTCTGGTCTAGATAGCCAGAAATTGAAAAGCAACTGTCCTGAGGATCCCAGCGTATTTCATTGTATTCCAGCAGACCATGCAATGCAATGGCACCCACCCTGCATTTGAGGGACGGAGACAGGAGCAGACAGAAATGACTCCAGGGAAAGGTGAGAATGCCCACAGAGAACCACCTCTGCATGTACACTTTCCGCATGTTGTCAGAAAGGCAGCCAAACTGGTTTTTGTGCTTTACATCGGAGTTTTTCCAGTTTTACAATACATCGGTTTTACACTGATAGTAATCGCACTGAGAGCTCAAGCTGTTTGAATCTGCAGAGGAAACATCAATACTAACCAGTTTAATGTGCAGACGTAACAGCAGGAATACAATGCCAGTGCGATGTATTGCCCTTGTGTGGAAAAGCCCAGAGTGTTCAATAAAGCTGTCTCATCTGCTCCCTGTCTGCAAAGCCCGAGTGGGAGGGACTGACCTTTTTGATCAAAAGACTTTGTGTTGTGTGTTTTCCTTTTCTGACTAGATTCAGTATTTTCTTCTACCTGGAAAGCAGGATGTTGAGAGTTACAGCCAACAGATATTCCATATATGGGTCAAGACTATATAAAAGATTGCATCTTTCTAGATGAGCCTTCCCAAAATCCTCAAGGCAGGGCTTTCTCTTGGTCCTGCTGTTACCCTGATTTCTGGGGTCCCTTGGGGGATACCTCAATATGCTCCACGTGATGGGGAATGGAAACTAGCCAAAGCACAAGCAATAGCAATGTGAGAGGCAGGATAACCTAGCAGGGTCTTTTACCCAGTTTTTACGGGGTCAGGCCAAGCCAAAAACCAAACAAAAAAGTCCAATAAATGATTTTATTGAATGAAAATTTCAAGTAGAAACCGATCACTCACACATGCACCCAAGAGCTATTAAGAAGCAAAAGGGAGGAAATTGGACAGGGGGTATTGAAGAGATGTAGCTGGGGTAATACTACACCTTTTCCTGAAGTCCTGTGTCCAGGAAGGCAGCAGAGAAGTGGGGCTCAGTACGGAGAGGGCTGAAGAGATCACTCAACTACTGGAGAAATGGTCTGCTGGGATGACTGAGAGTGATCTAAAGAACTGCTCAAAAACTAGGACTATTTGTAGGGGAAAAAGTACCGGAGAGCTAATCCTTTCCCAGGGAGAACAACGGGTGTTGGAGTGATAACAAAGCTCCATATGGCAATTTCCTTTGTGTGATGGGATTGCAAGCTGTTGCCAAAGTCTCAGGATCTTTGGCTGTGTTCATTTGTGGTGTGACTTCATGTAAATGGTCCTTGCCTGATGGAATATTTGCTCAATTTGGGACAGACACGCTAATCCACTCAAGTCAGCTTCTTCGGGCTTTGGACCCTTTGTTTATTGTAGGTTTACACATCTTGGGGTCTCCTGGGGCTACATGACTGGGGATTTCACTGGCCTGACCTGATTTTCGATCTTTGGCCATTGCTGCCTACGTGCCCATCTGGTGACCTTTCAGGCACATTGAATCATATTTTAATATCAAAATTGTGGACCCTGGGGTAGGGTTTCTCCCTTGAAGTAACACTGCCACCATCACAAGTACATTTGATGAAGATAAGAGAAAGGACTCCATGGTGGCTGATTCCAAACTGTGGAACTCTCTCTTCCAGGAGGCTAGTTGGCCCTCACTGTCTTCATTCTTCCACCAGGAAAAAGCTTCTTATTTAAACAGGCTTTTTGCTATTCAGTTGTTACATAATGTTCTTTACCTTCATCCTCTTTGTTCCATTTTAAATGTTTTTAACTGGTTTTAAATTAGTGGTGCTTTTTATTTAAATTAGTGATGTTTTTATAAGACTTGGCCTCTATCATGGAGACCTGAATGGATGAGGCTGGGGTCAAAGTAATCTCTCTCAGCTCTGCTCAACAGATTTTTCTGTGAAGCAACAGGCAAAACTAGGCAGAGGTGAGGTGGAGTTGCAGTGGTCTATCATGATTCCATCCCCCTGAACAGGTGCCCAATTCCACAGTCTGCAGGTTTTGAGTGTGTATACCTGAAGGCAGGTAGCCGGGACAGAACAGGGATTCTGATGGTGTACCGCCCACTCTGCTGTTCAACAGTCTTCCTTCCTGAGCTAGCTGGAGTGGTATCAGAGTTGGTGTTGGAGTGTCTGTGGGTAGTCATGCTAGGGGACTTCAACAGCCATGCTAAGACTGCCCTATTAGGAGTAGCTTGGGACTTCATGGCCTTCATAACAACCATGAATATGTTCTAAGTTGTGTCTGGCACTACTTGTGCTGTTGGACACACTCTGGATCTTGTTTTCTGTGCTGGGTAGAGTGATGGAGATCTATGAGTAGAGAAACTTTCTGCAATTCCACTGTCATGCACCAACCATTACCTGGTCAGGTTTAGATTCACTGGGACTCAGAACCTCTGCAGTGCTGGGAGATCAATTAGGATAGTTTGTCCCAGGAAACTGATGGATCTGGATGGATTCCTGGAGGCTCTTGGGGATTTTCCTGTTACCTTGACAGGCAACGCTGTTGAAGCTCTGGCTGACCTCTGAAATGGGGAAATGGCCAGGGTGGTGCACACAATCACTCCTAAGTGTCCCATCTGATGGAATGGAGCCAAACTAGCCCCTTGGCTTCCCAGTGAGTTGGCAGTGATGAAGCAAGTGAGATATCAGATTAGATTCAATCAGCAAGTTTGACTGAACATGGGCTGGAGCCTGTTTTGAAGGCCTACTCCATGGCAGTGTGGACATCAAAGAAATTATTTTTACTGCCACCATTGCATCAGCAAGGAGCTATCCATCAGAGATGTTTCCTGTGGTCAGAGATCTATCACACACTAACCCCCAAGAAGAAAATGTAAACCACTCAACATCCCACTGTGAAGAATTTGCATAGCAGTTTGCAGGTAAAATTGCACAGATCCACTCCAAATTGGATGCTGTAGTTGATACAGTTCCAGTTAATGGAACCTTGGCTCCTGTTTGTCCAGTTTCAATCTGTGCAGCCTGAGGATGTGGATAGGATCTTTGGAGAGGGGAGAGCCAACACGTGCGTGCTAGACCCCTGCCCTTCCTTATTAAACAAGCCAGAGGGGCACTGGCTGACTAGTCAATGCCTCCTTACAAGGTAGAGTTCCAGCTCGCCTAAAGGAGACAGTTGTGAGGTCTTTGTTTAGAGTCATCCCTGATTCCTTCTACAATGGATAATTATCAGTCAGTATCCAATATACCATTTTTGGACAAGGTATTCTAGTGTCTGGTAGCCTCCCAGTTCCAGGAGTTACTGGTGAAATGATTATCTATCCTTCTCAATCTGGTTTCAGGTCCGGGTATGGAACGGAAACAGCTTTGGTCACCTTGGTGAACGGCCTAAGGAGAGAACTGGACAGGGGAACTGTGTCCCTGTTGGTTCTGCTGGACTTCTTAGTGGCTTTTGATACAATTGACCATGATATTCTTCTGGGCTGTCTCACTGGGACGGGAGTTGAAGGCACCATTTTACGGTGGCTCTCTTCCTGCCAGGAGGGGTGAACCCCATAGTGGTGCTTGGGGACTCTTATTTGATTCCCTGGCTGCTGGCCTGTGGTGTCCTCAGGGCTCTGTTTTGTCCCCCTTGCTATTTATACATGAAACCACGGGAAGAGAATGTCTGGAGTTGTGGAGTGCAGTGCCATTGGTACATAGATGGCACCCAAATCTACTACTCTTTTCCACCCCATTCCAAGGATGGTGTTTTAGACTTAAGCCAGTGCCTGTTATCAACAATGGACTGGATGAAGGCAAACAAATTGAGATTTGATCCAGACAAGACAGAGGTACTCCTGCTTTTAATTGTATTGCTCTTTTAAATTGTAAGTTGCTTTGAGTCCCAATTTTTTGGGGAAAAGTGGGATACAAATAAATAGAGGAGGAAGAAGAGGAGGAGGAGGAGGTTTATTTGTGCTTTTTTTTAAAAAAAAAACTTTTTTATTATAACCATAGCTTCTCAGATTGACTTTGTTCTAAATTCTACTGTAAGCCATCTTGAGTCCCAAGGAAGGAAGGAAGGAAGGCAGGACAGAAGGGGAATGAAGTAAAACAAACTAATAAAATCTGAGTGGAGGAGGAAGAGAAGGAACACTATGTAATCCCTCTGAATTATCGGTTTGGTTCAAAAGGTGAGAAACCCTAAAGACAAGGAATACACTGCCTGGGAGTGTGGTAGAGCCTCCTTCTTTGGAGATTTTTAAACAGAGGCTGGATGGCCATCTGTTGGGAGTGCTTTGATTGTGCATTCCTGCATGGCAGAATGGAGATGGACTGGATGGTCCTTGGCGGTCTCTTCCAGCTCTGAGATTCTTTGATTCTAATAGTGGACATCTTGTCCAAGCATCACAATATCTTGGACTGGGTCTGATGACCCCTTTTTTTTAAAAAAAGAACAAAATCCATATTTTTTTTAAGCAGGCTTTTAATGATCAGATTGGATTGACTTTATCCCCATCTACCATAGCAAATGATCAAGCAAAGGTACATCTCTCTGATCAGGAAATCGGGGTTACCAGCCTTCACTTGGATCGGTCCAGGACTCCCTACTTTTTACAGCATTTTTGACCTTCATTTCCACAATTAAATGGAAGCAATTCATTGGAGGGACAGTGTGAAGTCCGATGGATACAGAAGCCACCCATTTGCTGGCAAAGCTTGCCGACCTTCCCTTGAAAGAAACAGAAAATGTCATTAGTGGGAATCTGAACCTGGTAAGGAGAAATGGTGGGCACATGTTGCAAAGAGTGAAGAAGGAAGGGAAACTTTTGCATGAATGACAGCCTTGATGTCCAATTTCCCAACGGCCAGTGGTTGATAGTGGCCATTTCTACCCTAAACTGTTATTCCACTTTCAACAGACTATGGAATTCTGAAGTTTGTAATTTACTGAGGCCAAAGAGCTCTCTGGTTGAGAATTTTAGATGCCCCTCCCTAAACTGCAAATTCTAGGATTCCACAGGACGTTGAAAGTGGGATAAGAGCACTATAAAGGTGTAATGCAGAAACAGCCAGTGGTTTCCATAGCTGAAGGTGGCAGTCTACTCTGGCATTTAGTCCAACTTTAGAGCAGAAGTGGGCAACTGTGAGAGGCCAAAGGGCCACATTAAACCCCCTCTGGAGACCTTGGAGCATGAGAGCTGTAACCCCTCACACCCAAAAACCATACCCACAGTCCCCGCTTTAAAAATCAAAATTTTGCCCTAAAAAGGGAACATTTTCACATTGTTTTTAGCCCACTCCCAAGAGATTTTAGATCCAGGAGACTTTTATTTTATTTTTTTTAACAACAGGAAACAAGTGGAAGTCACTATCTGTTTATTTTAATCCTCTCCTGGACCTCAAATAGCCCAAAGGGGCCAAAATGTGGTTAAATGCCCTGCATTCTCTCAGAGGGCATTTGGGGAATTTCTTTATAAAAAAAATTATAAATAAATTTAACCCTGAAGGATACTGAGGGCCACAAAAACAAAAAAACAAAAAAAAAACCTAGGGCCACATGTTGCCCACCAGCTGGACTCTGCTTAACCTTGCTTTAAAGCCACTATCTCAGATACTGGACCTGCTTTGCAAATAGAGTTCAGCACCTTTGAAAGAAGGTCTCAGTAAAACCTAGAATGGATTCACCACTCCACTGATATGGAAATAACCGGCTTCTATGAACAGCAGTGATCCTTCTTTCTTTTTCCCCGCACACATACCATATGCTGGCAAACCTTAGGAGGCTGAGTTCTGCATAGAAACCCCCCCCCAAAAAAATGATATTTGGGCATAAATATTTTAATTTTTAAAAAATGCAGAAAAAGTCCCAAGATGTAAACAAATCTTGCAACAGTTGCTCTGTCTCTTAATGGGGTGTCTTGATGTGCCAAGATTTAAAAGTATTTTTTACATTTAAATTTAAATTTATTCAGTATGTGGGATCCTTCTATCAGACTGCTTATTTAAATAACTTGACTGTGCCAAACTGTCGCATATTATTAACTAAGACCAGATGCAATGTTTTTCCCTCTGAATGACTTCTTGGAAGATTTGCTGGGCTGCCCACTTCCTCAAGGCTTTGTCCTTGCTAGTCACAAGATGTTTTGCTATCTTGTATTTCCTATAGTCAGAGCTGTCATCATCTGATCTCTCCCATATTGAGCTGCATGCCAGGCCATTCAGAAAAATTCTATGTAAAAGTCCTGTTGGAGGATACATATCCGAACGTAACCCTATCAGTTGCTAAATTTCTGTCATCAGCTATTATGATCAGAGAGAGAGAAGTATCAAAGCTATGTCGGGATAGTGGACATGCACTTTAAGATCAACCCAATTCTATTGTTTTAATGAGATGGAGTTAATGAACGCCTATTTATACTTTACCTAATAATCCATATTATCTATGATTTTAATTTACTTCATGTATTTTTATACTATTTTATGCATTTATGCATGACAGCCAGGTTTAAATATTTGAAGGGATGTCATGTTGAGGAGGGAGCAGGCTTGTTCTCTGCCACTCCAGGGATGAGGACAAGGAGCAACGGATTCAAGCTGCAGGAAAGGAGATTCCACTTGAACCTCAGGAAGAACTTCCTGATGGTCAGAACTGTCCAGCAGTGGAATCTGCTGCCTTAGAGTGTGGTGGAGTCTCCTTCTTTGGAGGTTTTTAAGCAGAGGCTGGATGGACATCTGTTGGGAATGCTTTGGTGAGTGTTCCTGTATAGCAGAGGGTTGGACTCGATGGCTCCTGGGGTCTCTTCCAACTCTATGATTCTATGAAAAATACATTTTTAGCTTACCTTTTGATCATTGACTGGCTTTTGCTTGGGCTGACCTTGTACAGTTGGGTAAAAGATCCTGCTAGGTTACCCCGCCCCTTGTTTTGCTATAGCCAGTGTTCTGCTAATTTCTCCAATCTTAGCATTTTGGAGCAAATCAAGGTGTCCCCTAAGGGACCCCCAGAACTCAAGGTGACATCTTGGGTAGCAGGACTTACACCTGCATATGTCACTAACAGGATGCCAGCCTCTGTGTGTTTTTCCAGTAGCTATATTCAGTTATCTTGAGTTTTTCCAGTAGTTATCTTGAGTTCCTTACTTACCAGCAGCAACCTGGGAAAAGAGCAGGCCAACCAGGACAAAAAGCAGAAGGAACTTCATGGCCCAAGCTTCCTTGGAGATCTCAAGGCTGCTGGCTTGGAGAAAAAGCTCTAAGGCAAAGCGCTGATGAGTCTATGTCAGACAGGGAACTTCCCACTATTTATAGAGCTGGCATTCAGCAGGGCTTGATGGGGTGGGGAAGGAAGTAGTTGGAAGTAGCCATACTTCCCTGTGAAGGTAGGATGGGCTGTCCAATCCAATTAATATTTAAAGGTTTAAAAGAAGAGCAGGAAGGGAAAACACAGAGGAATCAGAGAATCATAGAGTTGGAAGGGACCACAAAGGCCATCAAGCCAATCCTATTCTGCCTTATAGGAGTGCACCATCAAAGCACTCCTGACAGATGGCCATCCAGCCTCTCTTTAAAAACCTCCAGAGAAAGAGACTCTGGCCCTTTCTGCACCTTACCTTTTCACCGGGGGCGGTGGTCACACAAGCAGCCTCTTGCACGAGGAGCTCGCTTCGCTTCTGCTTCCTCACCGCAGCTGGCTTGCAAACACCCTGCCCCTTCCTACAGCAGCACAACCTAGGAATTGCAGGCTAGCGCTGAAGCAGGAAGTGCAACCGGCCCAGCTCCCGACGCACCGCACACCAGGTAAGTGTGCGCTGGCCCGGGGAGCATTGCGCGACCACGCACCATTTTCAGCTTTAAGCCGAAAATGAAAAGGTGCGTGCGTGGTCCACTTTAGGCTCTTGAGTGTTGCATAAATGGGAGTGCATCATATGGACTGCTCCTCCCATTTACGTGATGCTCAAGGGGCCCTTTCGCTTTAGAAACGGCGTGCAAAAAGGGCCTCTGTTAGGCTTGAAATTTGGCACACGGTACTTTGCTATAGAATTAACACTTGGTCTTGATTAGTATTTGGACACTCAGGGCTCATCAAACAACCTTGCTTTACAATTGTTCGTTCTGCCTAGTACCTGTCAGTGATCAGTGTGTGCAGAAGAGAAAGACACGGCTAACGTTGAAGATATCTTTGGGAATGATCCAGGATGTTGACTGGAACACGCAGACTTGGGAATGTTAAGGTCAGATAAAATGTAAAATGTGTACAAGCTGTGACTCTGCTAATGCTCACGCATGAATCTTTTCTTTTATGGAAGCATGCAAATGGTATGAAATGGAAGGATAAAGACATCCTTCCTTATCACTACTGTTAGCAGGCTACACCAAACATAGTTTTGATACTCGGAGGGATCTTTTGGGCAAGGTTGCTTTATGTGTGTGTGTTTTATTTTTTTTTTCTTTCCTTCCTTCCTCTCTCTCTCTCTCTCTTTCTTTCTTTCTTTCTTTCTTTCTTTCTTTCTTTCTTTCTTTCTTTCTTTCTCTCTTCCTACCTTGTGTTTGGAGGCTCAATTCAGCTCCATGTCAATCTGTGGATACGATGAGGTGTAGTTTATTTACCCACCCTAATAATTCCACCATACTTTCTTCCTAATGCTTAGATGGAATCTCTTTTCCTGAAGTTTAAAGCTAACAATTGAACTTACAGATAGTTTGTGCTGTTTGGGGCTCCTTTTATTCAGGTGCAAATTATCCCAGAATCACTGTGCGGGGGGAAAGAAAGAAAATTTGGGGAGATACAGGGGCTTCTAAGACCATGCTTTTGAGATCCCAAGGGCCACATGCAGTACATTAGATTTCTTCTGTCCATCCCCTGATGTAAATGATCTACACATATTTTCAAAATTGTCCTTAATTTCCCAAGCCTGAAAAACAGCCCAAAGGAAAGGAACGTTCTGGATATAATCCCTTTGCTTAGTCTATTTACCTTTAATTGTCTCTTATCTTGAGTATGGTGTCTGTTTAGTATTGCTGAGTCGTGATATGCCAAGAAAGAAAGGAAGGAAGGAAGGAAGGAAGGAAGGAAGGAAGGAAGGAAGGAAGGAAGGAAGGAAGGAAGGAAGGAGGAAAAATAAAATAATCAGTCCATCAGAGTTTCTGGCATGTATTCCAAAGCAAGGACATCTCTGGGATTCAACAAGGCAATGTTTTTAACATGAAGTGGCACACGGATGCTCCTAGGTGGAGAAAACCAACAGTGGCCAGGTTTATGGCTTTCTTCAGGCAGGATGGTTATGTTTGCCTGCCTCAGCATTTTTTAAAGAATCTTATGGCTCCTTTAAGACTAACAAAAAAAAATTAGTTAGTTTTGGCCTGGACTCTCTTCTCTGGTTCCCAAGATAGGAAGAGAAATCTCAGGGTGAGAGTGTTGTCTTGAAAAGTCTGTATATGTGAGTTATCCTCATTATTAAGAGGCATACCTCTGCTGACACTTTTTATTTGAATGGCATACTCTATGCAACTTTGGTTGGTTCTCACTCTACTGGGCTTAATGACAGCACTAAACCTTTTTCTTGTAACATCAACTAAAGAAGCTATGGCCATTTCCACACTAGCCTGTTATAGTGCGATGATTCCACTTTCAACATCCTCTGGAATCCTAGGGTTTGCAATTTCGGGAGGGGCTGGCCGGCCCCTCCCGAAACTGCAAACAGGCTAGTGCGGAAATGGCCTATGGCCTATGTCTTTTGGCCTATGTCTTTTGACATCACAGTGAGTTGTCCCTTATGTCTCATGGTTTAGTCCCAAACTTTGAGAGCCTGAGATGATCTTGACCTAGGAATCCCACTAACAGAACACCTTTCCAGTCACTGGAGTTTGGTGTATCTTCTCCTTGGACCAGTTCTCCAGTGGACATCATGGGCTGAGAAAGAAAAGATTTAAGATTTAAAGACCCACTGTGGTATCAATATTCCAGGAAAAGGATTAAAGAAGGGAGAATGGATCAGCATGAAGGAAATGACACAAATTGGTTCACCATTTAAAGGCCCTGGCTAGTTGGGTTGTCAGATCTTAGTAGAACACAAGCTGAGCATATACCAGAAGTGTGATGCAGAAGCTAAAAAAGCCAAAACGATTCCGAGCTAAGTCAATAGGAGTATAGTGTCTAGATCAAGGGAAGTGATAGTACCACTCTATTCTGCTTTGGTCAGAGCCCACCTGGAATACTCTGTCCGGTTCTGGGCTTCACAGTTCAGGAAGGATATTGACAAACTGTAATGTGTCCAGAGGAGGGCAACCAAAATGGTAGAAGGTCTGGAAACCGTGCCTTAGGAGGAACAATTTAAGGAGTGTGATGTGTTTAGCCTGGAGAAGATAAGTTTAAGAGGCAACATGATACCTATGTTTAAATATTTGAAGAGATTCAGTTTGGAGGATGAGGCTATTTTCTGCTGCTCCAGAGACTAAGGCCCTTTTCGCACTAGGCTTTTTGCGCGAGCGGGGGCGGGCGGCTTGCGGGAAAAGCCTAGTTCGGGAGCCTGCCGGTTCCCCACTGGTTCCTTCCGCAGCCGAAGGAACCAGCTGGGAAACGGCACCGTCCCGGAGGCGTCGTCGTCTCGCGACTCCACCCCCCCCGCGCACGCAAGAAAGGAGCCCGTCGCTCCTGGCGCGCGCGGGGGGGGCGGGCGCGACTGTCCCTCGCTCCTGGCGCGCGCGGGGGGGCTGCTCGCGACAGCCTCCCGATCGCGCGCGCGCACGGGGGGCAGGCGCGACTGTCCCTCGCTCCTGGCGCGAGCGACAGTCGCGCCCGCCCCCCCGCGCGCGCCAGGAGCGAGCGACAGTCGCGCCCGCCCCCCCGCGCGCGCGCGTGAGCGGGATGCTGTCGCGAGCAGCCCCCCGCCCGTGCGAAGCAGGATGCTCTCGCATCCGCAGCGCTAGCTCCCCGCCCTGCCCCTTCCTTCCGCACGGGCGGAGGGAAGGAGGCGCGACCCGGCCGCCTCCCCGACGCACCGCACTACAGGTGAGTGCGTGTGGGCGCTGGGAGCGTAGCGCGAGCGCGGGGTGATTTTCGCTTGAAAGCGAAAATCAAAAACCCCGCGCTCGCGCCGCTGCAGCCCCGTGAGAGTGCCGGAAGTGGGAGTGCGTCGTGCGGAGCGACGCTCCCACTCCCGCACGGCTCACGGGGCTATTTCGCCCGGGAAAGCCCGTGCGAAAAGGGCCTAAGACATGGAGCAGTGGCTTAAAACTTCAAGAAAAGAGATTCCATCTAAACATTAGGAAGAACATCAGGAAGCAGTTTGACAGTGGAAAACACTGCCTTGGAGCATGGTGGAGCCTCCATCTTTGAAGGTTTTTAAACAGAGGTTGGATGGCCATGTTACCCTATCTTCTGGGAGTCCCTGAGGGGACACCTAAATTTTATAAAAGGTTGGGGAAATTAACAGAGCACTGCTTTTAGCAAAGCGAAGGGCAGGGCAACTTGCAAGATTTTTTATCCTATGTCTACGGGGTCAAACTGCGTGATAAAGAAAGAAAAGTCAAGTGTCCTTCTAAATGGTCTTTTATTTGGTAAAATTGGCAAAAATACTCATGCACACACACGAAGCATTCACTCACACAAGCACACAAGGACTATCGAATTTGAAGCTCTTAAGAGAGCAAAGAGTTCAAGGGACAAAAACAAATATACTTACACCTGATCTGCTGTTTCATGACAAACACAGGAACAGATTCACAGACAAAGAGAGAGAGAGTACTAGCTAGCTAGCGCTAGCAAGAGAGATAGAGACAAAGCTAGATAAAAACTAGCCAGAGACAGAGAGAGTGAACAAAAGAAAGAAGACCCAGAGCCCACAAGGTACTCCATTATATCGCAAAAACATTCCTGGAGGGGGGAGGGCGACCCTTTTCCTGGGAAAGGACAATGGCCAAATCAGGCAGATGGGATAAAAGATTTTTATGGCAGTGTAATCAAAGATGAGGGAAAAGGTAGGTGTTAGGATGGTGCAGTTACGAATTTGTTTGAAGTCTTCTTGTTTTCCTGAACCAGAGTTATAAATCAAAAACTCTTTCTTTGAAGTTTCTAACAACTGGGAGTCAAATGAAGTTTCTCCAGAAGATATGCAAACCACAGGGGGTTTGGGTCCGCTCGGAGATGCCTTTTGTTAAACTCAGCCATACTCTGAGATTATCTCTGACCTGTTTTTCCAGTCAGTCCTCTTCCACATGCCCTTATCTAGTAATTGTATGTGATTTCTATTTTATGTCAGTTAAACATATCTGCCAATTGATAGATAGATAGATAGATAGATAGATAGATAGATAGATAGATAGATAGATAGGTAGATAGATAGGTAGGTAGATAGATAGATAGATAGATAGATAGATAGATAGATAGATAGATAGGTAGATAGATATAGATATACATACATACATACATATCTAATTAGTCGATCAGGAAAGCGCGGTTACAGTCATCTTGTCAAGAGTGCTTTGCTTGTGTCTTCCTGAATGGCAAGGGGTTGGATAGGATGGCCCTTGGGGTCTCTTCCAACTCCACAATTCTATGAACATTTCCACACAATACTCTTATAGCGTGATGATTCCACTTTCAACCTCTTACGGAATCCTGGAGTTTGCAGTTCTGGGAGGGGCCCGCCGGCCCCTCCTGAAACTGCAAACTCCAGGATTCCATAGGAGGTTGAAAGTGGAATCATCGCACTATAAGAGTGCCATGCGGAAATGGCCTAAGGTTCTAACTCAGAGTCTGGCCCTGACTAGGAGTCAGCACCCAAAGAGAGAGAGAGAGATTTAATAGATAGATAGATAGATAGATAGATAGATAGATAGATAGATAGATAGATAGGCATGTATGATAGATAGATGATTTTCCTCACTACTTACGTGGTATTATTATTATTGTTGTTGTTGTTGTTGTTGTTGTTATTGTTGTTATTATTAAGTGGCAGCTGTGATTGATGTTTAGCACGTCAAGCTTAATAACATAACCAGGGGATTTCCCTTGCAACATCACAATTGTAGCATCACAAGGGGTCATCTTTAAGTCTCAGGTTTGGGCACTGACATCTACCCTATCAACCCTATCAGCTGGAAGATGCAGTTCAGTGAAACCTCAAGATTACCCTGCCCGTCCTTTCCCTAACAACCCGCCATATTAACAACATAGACTGGAACCCTGCAATAGATGACACACACACACACACACATATATATGTAGACATACAAACCTTGACTTTTATATATTAGATATATACATACATACATATATATATATATATATATGTATGTTTATATCTAATATATAAAAATCAAAGCTTGTCTATTTGTGTCAGTAAAGACCTCATATGACTGGCCGCCTGAGAAGATTCTATGGAATCCTGGGGTTTATAGTTTAGGGAGGGGCCTTTAGAATTCCCAGCCAGAGAGCTCTTGGGCCTCAATCAACTGTGTCTGTCTTGAATAGGCTGGTTGCTATGGAGGTGAGGTCTAGCAGTAAGAAGGAGGGCAATGTATTCCCTCAGGAACCCTACCTCTATGTGTTAATAACTCTGAATACAGATTGGATTGTGGAATATGGGGAAGAGTTGCAGGTACTGGACAAGAAAGTTTGGGGAGTTAGAGACACAGGGTCTCAAATCTTTCTAACAAGTATTACCTGTGAGAAAATAAAATCCTGGGCAATGCTGGGTATATATGCTAGTATGTGTGTGTGTGTATAGGTATTTGGATATAGATATAGCTATAGATATAGATATATTTCAGTATTCTTGACCATGGAATTTCAGCCAGTAATTCCCTAAGTTTATAGAAATCAGTTTTCTTAAATCTAGAATGAGTGTTGGGTTACATTTGGCTTCCTCTTTCCACTGAATGACAAATTCCAATAGAGCATGCTCACTCTCCGTCCCAAGGATCCCACCACTTCCACCCCACCAACAAGGCCATCCCTGTTGGTGAGGATTAGATCTAAAATAGTTGATCCCCTTGTTGCCTCTTTCACCTTCTGGACAATGAAATTGTCTGCAAGGCAAGTGAGAAATTTGTTGGCAGAGTTTGACCTCCAACATATATCAGGATAGTTGAAATCTCCCATTACTACTACATCTCTCCTTTCTGAATGTGTAGTCATCTGCTCCAGGAAGGCATCACCCAAATCCTCAGTTTGGCTTGAAGGTCTGTAGTAGACCCCCACAATCACATCCCTGTTGATTCTCACCCCCTTAATTCTTACCCAGATGCTCTCAACCTAGCTTCCTGGATTTAAGCCATAGATCTCTTCATAGATGTAAACATCCTTGACATATAAACCTACTTCTCCTCTTTTCTTGTTTGGTTTATTTATCCAAAATAGGTTATACCCCCCAATTACTACATTCCAGTCATAAGACTCATCCCGGCAGGTTCCTATGATATCAATTATATCATATTTATTTTGTTGTATTAAGGGTTCCAGTTCATCTTGTTTATTTCCCACGCTCTGTAGAGACATTTAAGACCATGTGCTCTTCCCACAAGCCCTTTACTAAAGTTACTTTTCCTCCCACTGTTGGTCTCTAGTACTACTTGGCCTGCTCTTTCTATAACATTGCTGTTCTCCCCAGCACTTGTTGAACTCCTGCCCTGAATACTTCTGTCTCCCTCCCCACCAGAACTCAGTTTAAAGTCCTCCTGATGAGATTGGTGCTATAACAGAATTCAAAATGACCTTCAAAGATTAGAGAGCTGAGCCAAAGTTAGCAAAATGAAGTTCAACAAGGAGAAATGTAAGGTACTTCACTTGGGTAGAAAAAAAATGAAATGCCAGACATAGGATGGGTGACACCTGGCTTGATCACAGTACATGTGAAAGGGATCTAGGTAGGAATTTAGTAGATGACGAGCTGAACATGAGTCAACAGTGTGATGCAGCAGCTAAAAGAGACAAAGCAATTCTAGGCTGCATCTATAGGAGTATGGTGTCTAGGTCAAAAGAATAATAGTACCACACTGTTCTGCTTTGGTTAGACCCCACCTGGAACAATGTGTCCAGTTCAGAGGACATTTACAAGCTGGAATGTGTCCAGAGGAGGGTGTTACTTCGGCCCAGGCCTACCCGGTGATAGCACTAGATATCACTTTTTGATATCAAAACCATTCGGCTTTCCTCTGTCACCCCGCTCCACATGTTTGCGAGGCCTCCAGATGAGCACAAAACAGGCGCAGCTGGTATTTGTTGGACATTCCATTCCCCACCTAGGCAGGTAGAACAGAGCCACTCCGTTGCTTCAGGGACCTCTCCTGCAAACATCCTTTTGCTTAAGCGCGACACTAACAAAGGTGCCCGGCTCTGAGCCTATAGTCTTACAAAGCCAGACTAAGCACCTTGCATTTGCATACTGGTCACACCATTGTTGATTCAGTGCTAAGCCGACTGTGTTAAACTTGACCTTTTCCAAAGCTTTGTCCCGCTCCAAACTCGCATTGTTCTCACCGAGTAAGGCATGGCCTGCAGTCACAATTCACCCTATATAAACCCCCCAATTCCGAGGCCACCTCAGATCGCTCTGGACTTCCATCCTGCCTTGCTGCTACTTGGTCCAGCGAGCTCCCCTCGGTGAACCGCGCTGAGCTTTCTTCCCTGCACCCCAATGACCTTCATATCTCTCCAGGACTACGTGACAGGTGTCATATCACCCATTTTCCCCAGAAAATCCCTATTTCCAATTCTTCCATTAGCTGTTTGATTGTGATGTCTTTACTGTTTGTCTGTCTTTCAATAAAACACCGTTTTTGCCATTCTAAACCATCTGACTGCTTGACTGACCTGACCCCGTAGATGCTGGGTTGCAAGATCCTGCTAAGTTACCCTGCCTCTCGCTAGCTTTAGTGAGTGCTCCAGCTAATTCTCCCCAAAAGTTGTGTTTGTTGTTTGGTTGTTTGGGTGTCCCTCCCAGGACCCCCAGAGAACAGGGTAACAAGGACAACCCAAATGTTAAAAGGCCTGGAAACCATGAAGCCCTGTGAGGAGCAGCTAAGGGATCTGGGTATATTTAGCCTGGAGAAGAGAGGGTTAAGAGATGACATGATAGCTATGATTAAATATTTCAAGGAATGTCGTATGAAAGAAAGATCAAGCCTGATTTCTATTGTTCCAGAGACTAGGACACAGAGGCTTCAAACTTCAGAAATGAGATTCCATCTACACAGTTTCGGTAAGAGCAATTTGACAGTGGAATACACTGCCTGGGAGTGTGGTGGAGCCTCCTTCTTTGGAGGTTTTTAAACAGAGGCTGATGTCAGGATTGCTTTGATTGTGCATGCCTGCATGGCAGAACAACATTGGACTCAGTGGTCATTGTGGTCTCTTCCAGCTCTGTGATTCTTTCATTCTAATATTGGACAACTTGTCCAAGCAACCAGACTGGATGTGATAAGCCCTCTAAAATAAAACAGAACAAAATCCACGGTTTTTTTTATAGCAGGCTTTTAATGATTGGATTGGATCGCTTCATCCCCCTCTACCATGGCAATTGATCAAGTGAAGCTCCATCTCTTTGATCAGGAAATCAGGGTTGCCGGCCTTCACTTGGATTTGACCAGGACTCCATAATTTTTGCAGCATATTAGACCTTGATTTCCACAATTAAATCGAAGCACTCCGCCAAAGCGACAGTGTAAACCCGGAGGGACACAGGTGCCACCCATTTGCTGACAAAGCACGATTTGCCCTTGAAAAAAACAGAAAATGTCATTAGTGGGGAATCTGATCTTGGTAGGAGGAAAAGATGGGCACATATTGCAAAGAGTGAAGAAGGAAGGGAAACTTTTGCATGAATGACAGCCTTGATGTCCAATTTCCCACAGTCAGTGGTTGATAGTGGCCATTTCCACCCTAAACTATTATAGTGTTATTATTCCACTTTCAACATCCTATGGAATCCTGGGGTTTGTAATTTACTGAGGCCAAAGAGCTCTCTGGTTGAGAATTTGAGATGCCCCTCCCTAAACTGCAAACCCCAGGATTCCACAGTATGTTGAAAGTGGAATAATAACACTATAACAGTGTAGTGCAGAAATGGCCAGTGGTTTCCACTGCAGTCTACTCTGGCATTTAGTCCCACTTTAGAGCAGCAGTGGGCAACTGTGAGAGGCCAAAAAGTCACATTAACCCCCTCCTGGAGACCTTGAAGGGTTGTACTCCCCACAAACAAACATCCTGCTCATACTTCCCAACCGTGACAAACAAATGTTTTGCCCTAAAAAGGTCACCGAAGACACTTTCACTTTGTTTTTAACCCCCTCCCAAGCCATTTTAAATCTAGGGGAGGGATTTTTAACAACAGGAAGTGAATGGAACTCGCTTCCAGTTTTTTTAAAACCCTCTCCTGGATCACAAATGGTCCAAAGGGGCCTAAAATGTGGTGAAACTGCCCTGTATTCGCTTAGAGGGCATTTGGAGAATTTTTATATATATATAAATATATATGTGTGTGTGTGTGTGTGAGAGAGAGAGAGAGAGAGAGAGAGAGAGAGACCCTTGAGGATACCAGGTGGATTCTACCTAAACCTCTTAAAGGCACTATTTAAGATGCTGGAGCTTTTGCAGATAGAGTTCAGCACCTTGGATACCTCCTTGAAACCTAAAATACATTCACCATTCCACTGATATGGAAGTCACCAGCTGCTATGAACTGGTGACTTCCATATTATCCTTCTTTCTTTTTCCCCACACACATTCCATATGCTGGCAAATTTTAAGAGGCTGATTTCTGAGCAGACACACACACACACACACAAACCAATATTTGAGCACAAATATTTTAATTTTTCAAAAATGCAGAAAAATCCCCAGCATGCAAATATATATTGCAACAGTTGCCTCGTTTCTCAGTGGGGTGTTTTGATGTGTCAGGATTTAAAAGTATTTATATATATATATATATATATATATATATATATATGTATGTATAATTTTATTTAAATGGGATTTAAAGTATTTTTTACAATTGAATTTAAAAGTATTCTTTTCACTCCTGCTCAGCAGTAAATATCAACAATTTCCGCAGAGCTTCTAATTTTATAACCATTCTTCAAATCAGAGCGGAATAATGCAAGAATTTACATCTAGCAAACATTTTCTCATTCGTTAAACTCCCTGAAATCAAAATGGGGAGAGGAAGTCAGACATTTCTGAGAAATCTCAGAAAGTGAGATTTCTTCCCAAATGACTATGATCCAACATCCTCTCAAGATAGCTTCAGTACCTGCAGATGAAGATATGTTACCCTGGTACTATGCAATCCCCATGCAAAATAGCAACATTGTACAACTCACGTAGATGACTGGGTGCCATTGGACAATGCATATTTGCAATGCGCAAGCACAATTGCAATGCATAATGTGAAACTGAAAACCAGAATGTGCAACTGCAATGTGCAATGTGGAATTGCAGTACACAACCACAATTTGGAAGGTGCAACCACAATGCAGAACTACAGTGCATAATATTGCAGAAGTTCAGTGCATAACATTGCACTGTCTGTGCAACTCTACTTCCACCATTATCTGCAGAATACCTCTGTTGCACCATTGTGTATAATTCATCCCATATGCATAGCATGGATTATATTTGCATATGTCACTAACAGGATTCCAGCTTTATGTGTGTATGTCTGTGTCTTTCCATATCATTTTTCCAGCAATCATCTTGACTTCCTTACTTACCCGCAGCAGCAACATGGGAAAAGAGCAGGCCAACCAGGACAAAAAGAAGGAGGAACTTCATGGCCCAAGCTTCCTTGGAGATCTCAAGGCTGCTGACTAAGAGAAACAGCTCTAAGGCAAAGCACTGATGAGTCTATGTCAGACAGGAAAGTTCTCACTATTTATAGAGCTGTAATGAATACTGGCATTCAGCTGACTTGGAGGGGTGGGGAAGGATATAGCTGGAAGTAGCCATCCATCCCCCTGAGGGTAGAATGGGCTGTTCAATGCAAGTAGGATTTAAAGGATTAAAAGAAAACCAGGAAAGAAGAATGCACAGGAATCAGAGAATCACAGAGTTGGAAGAGACCACAAAGGCCATCAAGTCCAACCCCATTCTGTCATACAGGAATACCCAATCAAAGCACTGCTGACAGATGGCCATCTAGGCTGTGTTTCAAAATCTCCAAAGAAGGCCATTCTACCACACTCCAAGGTAGCACATTCCACTGCAGAACTGCTCTTATCATCAGGAAGTTCTTCCTAATGTTTAGGTGGAATCTTTTTTCCTGAAGTTTGAAGCCATTGCTCTGTGTCCTGGTCTTTGGACCAGCAGAAAACTGGCCTGCTCCATCTTCCACGTGACATTCCTTCAAATATTTAAACATAGTTTTCACATCACCTCTTAACCTTCTCCTCTTCAGGCTAAACTACCCAGCTCCCTAACCCACTCTTCATAGGGCGAGGTTTCCAGACCTTCTCTCATTTTGATTCTCCTTCTCTGCACATATTCCAGCTTGTCCATCTTCTTCCTGAATCATGGTGTCCAGAACTAGACAGAGTATTCCAGGTGGGGTATGACCAAAGTAGAACAGTTCTGTGAAAAAGGCACAAAGTTGACTAGCCTGTAACAATCTCCAGAAATCTTTGAGATGTCCCTGCAGATGACATCCTTGTAGTGCTCATCCCCCTGCTCTACAACAAGATGGAAATGGACAGGTTGTTCAGGGGACTGCATCACTTAAACAATGGGCTGGGGGAGGGAGATTTTGATCATTGTTTGGTCCATAATGAATTCTGACCTCTGCAACAGCCCAAAAAGTGGGTTATCATAGCATAACTTGGACTGAACTCTTTCATAACTCACTAAAAGAATGCCAGCCATGCTTAACAACTGCACTGTAACTCAAAAAAATAAGGTTGTTTTTAAAATTGCATCCTAACTGCCATACCATGAGAAGAGAGGGAGGGTTAGGAAGCTTGTGGCTGGGGAAGGAAACTGAGAGAGAATTCCCAGCCTCCTTTAAAATTAAACTGGAATAGATTGCCTCAGATGGGCGAGAACTCTCGCTCCTTTGAGGCCTTTAAACAGAGAGGATCTTTCAGGAGTGTTGTAATCGTGTATTCCTGAATGACAAGAGGTCAGACTAGATAGTTCTTGTGACTCCTTCCAGCTATAAGATTACATAATTCTAGTGGCCTTTCGGCATTACACTGTCATAGTGCCATTATTCCACTTTGAGCATCCTGTGGAATTCTGGGGTTTCTAGTTTCCTGAGGCCAAAGCGCTCTCTGGCTGAGAATTCTAAAGTCCCCTCCCTAAACTGTAAAGCCCAGGATTCCATAGGATGTTGAAAGTGGAATAATAGCACTGTAACAGTGTAGTGTGGAAAGGCCCTAAAATTACAATTCCTTGTATACCACCATGACTGTTACACCAGGACAGTTTCATAGCCAGTCATGCAGGGATGTGAGGGCAGGGGAGGTGATTCACCCTTAGCGGCAATGTTTTTGGGGTGTCCTGGCCTATAGCCATGCCCTCATGTGCCCCAGCCATGCCCCCGCATGCCCTGACCATGGCCCCACGCACCTCAGGCATGCTTCTGTGCATGGTGGCCATAACCCTCATGCCGTAGCCCCGCCCTCTCCCACCCCCCCTCCACACACTCCAAGCTCCGCCACTGTTCAGAGCCATGACAAGATCAGGCCCAAGCATTCTGCTGGCTGTGGTAAAGGACTAAATCCCACCCGTAAACTCTAATTCCATATATACATTTTTTTTTAATTGGCAGTTGCACACAGAGGATGGGAGTATTGACCAACACCAGCACTGCAACTGAGGTCTGCAGGACATCTTGGAGGTGCAAAGCAGGGCATTGCGATGCACACATCTCTGTCTTGCAACAGGTTGGCGCTAATCCCCACCTACTCCCCTGCCCCCTCCCCAGATCTGCTGCCTGAGGAAGCTACCTCACTTTGTTTAATGGTGGTGGAGCCACCTGATGATTCATGTCGACAAAGAACAAACGACAAATGTAGATTCACGGTCAGTAAATACTGTTTCCCCTTTTTAGTGATAAGCATACCTAGTTCATTCCTGGCTCCAGGGCAGAATGGGTCCTACCTTGCCAAGGGAAAATATCCTGTTCTTTTGGGAGATACCATCAAGGTTTGTCATATTGATTTGTGTGAAAACAGCCAGCTTATTTTTCAAAAGGAAAATAAAGCAATCAGGGTTATCCTGTAAGAACAGTAAAGACTCCAAAATTCATTTCCCCATAATTCCACATTGGCAGCACCTTGGATGGTCTTCTTTGTTCCACTATTGTTCTGGTGAGTCAACATGTTCTCTCTCCAGATCCTCTCCAGATTCTCCATTTTGTTTCTGGTGTCTCAGATCCATCCTAGGGAACTTGTAGAAATGTCAGTATGGAACGTGTGTGTGCTAGTGCACTCCAATGTTTTTGGAATCCAGTTGCTCTACCATGAGGTATAGTGAGGTATCCACCTTAGGCAGAAAATGCCAGTAGGGTGTGAGTCATTATGGGCAATCAAGTGAGAGAAAGGTAGATCTTACTGTTCTTCTGAAAAAGGGTCAGTGAAATAGGCAAGCCTGCCCACTCATTTCGACTAAGCTTCAGTAAGAATTATGACCTCCATCTCTTTGTGAAATTATGGGTCCCTTATGGGGTTACTTCTTATATCCCTTATATTTCTTAGGTGACAAAAGAAGGTGTTACTGCCAAGTGCTATTGCAACTCTAGAAAGCTCAACATTCATGATCGGTCAGATGTTGGCTCCCCAATTTTATTTAATGTACAATGCACCTTCTTTTGTATTCCACACAAGATTATTGATGAAGACTACAGTAGAAAGTGATCATTACACATATCTTCACTCCATGGGGAAACCATTTAACATGTTCCCACCCTAAGTGTACATTTTGTAGAGAGGTACAGATGCTCCCTCCATGCAGACACTGTCTATGTGGGGATGTAGAAGCAAGACTATGCTGATGGTGATTTGTCTATGGACCAGGATCTCCAATAGACCTAGAAAACAAGGGAAGTTACCTTTCCTCCAAGTGATATGTTCCCCAGCTCTTGCCCTACCCCCTTTGCTTCTAATGATGTAATGAAAAATCCCAGAAGCCAATGCCCTTGCCCTGGAATATTCTCACTCCAAGCATCCATTTTGAGGCAGAGACTGAGCCCTTTGTAGCCTAGCTCCAAGAAATGGGAATGGGTTTGTAGAGCCCTCTTCTGCTGGTTCATTCTGTGCTACCCTTTATGAATGCATACAGAGCTCATGTGGCATTGCCCAACCTTCTCTCCAGCCACCATTCCTATTCAACAAGTGTCTTGGAAGACAGGGGTCTAAACCCATGCTGCTTGGATATGTACGCTCAATTTCCTGAGTGAGTCTATACACCATCGTCACTGTGAACTTTGGAAGAAGATAAGTGGTTTTTCAAACATTGTAAATGCTGGGAAGACAGCAATCTTGGCCAAGGGAAAGTAGGTTACTGGCTGATATTTAACTTGCAAGGATCCATGAGCACTGAGAAATGACCTCCTTACTCCATTTCCTTGCATTCACCCCCCCCCGAACCCTTGCAATACAAGAGATTTCCCACATTGATCACAACTGTCAATGTCGGCGGCATAAGAAGTGCCACCTGGAATCATTCCACATTGGATCTCAGTCCCAAGTGTCTATAATCTGGGCTGATTTCTGAGTACACAATCATATGATCAGAACTCGAGCCAAAGAAGACAACACTCTTATCAAGACCACATTACAACTTGCATTTTTTTAAAAAGCAGGATACAATTTATGTATTTCATTTGCCTTTAATTAGTTGATTTTTGGAGTCTTCTTCTTTCTTCTACTGTTTTTCACTGCCTGCTTCAAAGTAGCTCTGCGTCCACTCCACCAGCAAAGATCCAACATCTCAGATTAGGAAAGTGGTTTACAGCATCTTCCATTGAAGCCGCAGTTGGCTGGTAGATCTTCCCCAGAGGGACATTCTTCACTCAGTGGAACATGGCAGTAGCCTTCCAGAGCAGCACAGTCCTCTGTTGTTGGTGGTTTGTCTGAACAAAAGAAACATGGAGAATTCTATCACTGATGGGCCTTGTTTGGCTCACCAGGAAGGCCAGAAGTTTAGGGAGACAGACACAGAGACGGAGGTCTTAATTTGAGTGGTATTCCTCTTTCTTAGCGGAATATGGAGTTGAACCCCCTAATCAGGACCTCGCTGTGTCGTTGGAGGTTTTACTGCATAGAAAGAAAGAACACAGAGGATTCTATAAGCGAGGTGAACAGCCTCCAACTATCCTATTTGGCAAGGACAGTCCCAATTAATTCTCTGTCCCCCTGCTTTTTCGGCTCCTCTTAAAATATCCCAGTTTCTTTCTCCTCCTCCCACCTTCCTCTTCGCTTTCAGCTTACTTCAATTGCTTGAAACTGAGTTCAAATTGCAACAGGAGTTCACACTTCATTAATTCAGCAGGTAGGAATGGGGGAGAGAAGCAGAGTCTTGCTCTTCCTAGAAGACTCCGGCAAAAGCAAATTGCTGCAACCTTTTCTTGTTTGTGTGCTTTTCCTCATTAATAATCTTTGCTTGGACATGTGTGACTTGGTTCTCATCTATGAAATGGTGGGGGTCATTTGAGAACATGTGGGGCTCACCAAAAATGGCTAAAGTTTCAGAAAGGGGTGGAGGTCCTGTTTCGACCAGAAGTCTGGTCCACATTGCTGTCCATTAGTACTGATTAGTTTCTTACAAGTGAGCAGCTGGACTCCAGTGTGTCTGGGGGTCTTACTGACATAGGCCTTTTCCGCACGAGGAAGTTAAGACGGACCAAGGCATCCTGTCACAGAGGTCGTCCGCACTTTGGATTGGACTAGGTTCGGGCTATTTACCTTAGTTCCGCACCTAGGTCTGATCCAAAAAGCCCCAAAGTGGTCCTCCAGCGTGCTAAGTGAAGATTGGGAAAAACAGGTCTTTCAATGTTCCGGAGTGCACCACTTCGTTCCTGCTCAGTTGTGCAGATGTGCAGATTTGCACCAATGCGAGCCTGCAATCAGCGGAGGGCGGGCTGTGGGTGTGGCCAGCTTCAAAGGTTGTTCCGTACCCACAAACAACCAGAAGCTGCCATTTTGTAAGCCTCACCATTGCAGATCTAAAGACCTCGCACTGCTCCACATCACCCTGGAACCAAGAGAAGAGACCTGCGGAAGGGCTTAAGGGACAGTCCACATTGCTATGAGCCAAGAAGAACTGGTAAGTAATGGCACGGAGCGATTCACTTGCCTCATGTGGAAAGGGCCATAGAATCATAAAATCACAGAGCTGGAAGAGACGCCAAGGACCATCCAGTCCAACCCCATTCTACCATGAAGGAAGACACCATCAAAGCATTCCCAAAATATGGCCATCCTGTCTCGGTTTAAAAACCTCCAAAGAAGGAGACTCCACTATACTCCAAGGCAGTATATTCCACTGCCGGACAGCCCTCACCAGCAGGAAGTTCTTCCTGAAGTCCAGGTGGAATCTCCTTTCCCACAGCTTGAATCCATTGCTCCTTGTCCTAGTCTCTGGAGCAGTGGAAAACAAGCCTGCTCCCTTCTTGACATGACATCCCTTCAAATATTTAAACATGGCTATCATGTCCCCTCTTAACATCCTTCCTCTTAGCTGAGGTAAACTGAGCCTGGCTGGGTCAGGCCAAAATCCTATCTGCTCTAATCACTAGGTGCTTCTAGGAAGCCCATGAAGCAGACAGGTAATTTTGAGAGAAATGTGAGTGCCCCTCAATATGGGACATGATCCTTTTTTATCCTGATGAGAAAGGCATCTTTAAGTAGTCTAGATCCAAACCTCTTTGGGGTTTATTTTATTTCATTTTATTTAAGTATTTATATCCTGCCTGTATCCAAGGATCTGCAGATGAGGTACAATAAAATCAATTTAAAACAATTTAAAACAGTGACACTAATTTTAAAAAGCTAAAACTATATTAAAGCCATTAACACTGAAAAACATGATAATTTAAAACCAGTTAAAAGATATTACGATAACTTAACTACAACACATATACCAGTTTAGATAAAATCAGTTAGGCCCTAAACACTTTAATCTTTAAAAAATAATGCCTTGTTTTAACTTAGCACCAAAATGACACTAGTGCTGGAGCCAATCAGGCCTCTAGGGGGAGGGTTTCTGGTAATCAGGGAGCCAAAGCAGAGAAGGCCCTGTCCCATTACCTTCCATGGTAGATTGTTCCCACTGGTGGGATACAGCAGAGGGAGATGATTCTCAATATCAAGGAGGGGGAAAGAGAGATCCGAGGAAATCTATCCAGCTTGCCATGTTTGGAGAATTTTGCATGCCAGTTGGTTTGTTTTTTTAGGAAAAAAATTATGAACTACAGGTGGCCCTCTATATTTCATAGAATCATAGAGTTGGAAGAGACCCCAGGGGTCATCAAGTCCAACCCCCTGCCAGGCAGGAACACCCATCAAAGCATTCCCAACAGATGGCCATCCAGCCTCTACTTAAAAGCCTCCAAAGAAGGAGATCCCACCACACTCGGAGGCAGCATATTCCACCGCCAGACAGATCTGATCATCAGGAAGTTCTTCCTGAGGTTCAGGTGGAATCTCCTTTCCTGCAGCTTGAATCCATTGCTCCTTGTCCTAGTCTCTGGAGCAGCAGAGAATAAGCCTGCTCCCTCCTGAATACGACATTTGCTAGGGTTAGGGTCACAAGAACCCCGCAAAAGTAGGAAAACCACATATATCAAAATGTGTGTGTGTGTCTATGGGAAGGAGGCCAAGGCAGGGTGAGGAAAACAGGCACCCAGAGTCCAAACCAGGACAGGGAAAGGAGGAGGAAAGGGGTGGGTTAACATGGTGGCCCTATACATCCTCTCTTGCTCATCTCCTTCCTTGGGTTGTGCGTTTGGGACATTGGGAGAGAGTGCTGAGTAATCAGGTTGCGAGCCATCTTTAACTGGCCACGGAAGCAGCTGGTGAAGGAAGAGGAGGACCAGAGATGGATTTTTAAAGGGCTGCATGGCCTGATTGGAGCCTTCGAGAGGGAAGGTTCCCCCAATGAAAGACTCGTTTGAGGTGAGGAGACAGCAGCAGGAGAAATTTGCAAATTATCAAATCCATGAAAGTGAAAACTACAAAATATGGAGGTCCAACTGGATCCAGAGGGACATATTTTACGTTGCAATTTAATAAATAAATAAACAAACAAACAAACAAACAAACAAACAAACATTTTGAAAAGTGGTATTCTCTTCTTGTTTTTTTTTTATCTTTGGTTTAAGGTTGCTGGTTCAGGATCATCGCAGGCTCTGAGGTTTCCTGGACAAACCTTAGAACAAGTCATTAAATGTTCACGCAAGTGCTCACAGGTGCTGCCATTAAATGTGCACAGCTTGTCATTCACATTCCCACACATATACACAGCATATTTTTTCCTGTTTGGAAATTAAGACAGAAATCTTAGCTAAAGCATCTCTTCCCAAAGCGTGGTGAATTGAGGCTATTATTCCTTCTCACTTATTAGGAAAACAGGATAAGGGACGTATAAACCAGCCTACTTATTTCTAGCCAGAAGATGGATGCAGAGTAGAACAGAGGGTGGGCTCTGGTACCACAAAGATTGTGAGGGAAAGAGAAAGGTAGGTAAATAACTACCTATATAAATACATACCCCAGGAAAGTCTTTGCAAGTTGCAGCAAAAAATTGGTTAAGTCTTGCAAAATTGCAGCAAGTTGCTGCTTTATTAGCTGAGCTGGAAAATGGCACACAGCCTTTTCCTGTTGCCCAGAGCTGAATCCACCACAACTGGAGAATGTGTGCTTTCATTGCCCATCTGGAGATGGCGGACAGAAACTGGAGACTCAAGGCCAAGACCTGAGATCTGGGGACTCTACTCTAGTTACAGACTCATTCTGTTCACTGGGGACCAGTATGATAGTCAAACAAAACCAGGTAAAATTTACAGCGTTGATGTTTCCTTGTGGTGAATCTGTCAATGGGTACAAATGGAACAATTTAAGAAGAAAAAAAAAGGAAAGAAAAATCTGGCTCCAATCTATGTGATCAGTACCTCTTGTTCTTTCCTGCCTTCAAGGAAGAACATTATCAACCTTCCATATGCAGTCCCTGCTCTGAAAATAACAGATAATATCAAAACTCTCCATTTGGCTAGTCTGCAATTAAAGTACTTTAAGGGAAACAGCGATGAACTCTAGAAACAGAAAAGTAGTCAGTATGCATGTCCTCCAAGGAGCAATTTTTGTTGCAACCTAAGATGGATCTTGGCTGCTGGTCTGTTTCTGGGCAGAATTAAAAGTGCTGATTTTGACCTACAAAGCCTTATATGGCTTGAGTCCAGGTTATTTGAAGGACTGTATCTGCCTTTATGAGCCCATTGGAACTTTAAGATCATCCAGAGAAGCCCTTACAGCTGTCCCACCTCCCTCCCAGATGTGTTTGGTGGGAACAAAGTAGAAGTCCTTCTCATTGGCTGCTCCCAGAGTTTAGAACTCCCTTCTTAGGCCATTACTGCACTAGACTGTTATAGTGCTATTATTCCATTTTTGACATCCTATGGAATCCTAGGGTTTGCATTTTAGGGAATGGCCTTTGAGGCCCCTCCCTAAACTGCAAACTCCAAGATTCCATAGGATGTTGAAAGTGGAATCGTAGCACTATAACAGTCTAGTGCAGAAATGGCCTTTGTTTGAATGGTGTACTCTGCAAAATTGTGGTTGATGCTTAACGTGTCATGCCTAATGACCTCAGCAGGGCCTGCTCCTTGCAACATCACCCACACAACATCACAAGTGTCCTCATCCCATGACATCATAAACGGTCAGCCCCAAGTCTTAGGGTCTGGGATAGTCCTGACTTTGCACATCTACCCCTGGGTATCTTGGAGTTCCCAGCAAACACCCCATTGAATTTATCCCTCCCCCAATAACACCCAGCAACCTTAGAAAGGCTGGGAATTTAGGAACCACTGGTATAGTCACATTAGAGAGCTTGAGAACATCAGATAGCTTAGAAGCATAGAATCATAGAAATGTAGAGTTGGAAGAGACCACAGGAGCCATCCAGTCCAACCCCCTGCCATGCAGGAACACCCTCAAAGCACTCCCAACAGATGGCCATCCAGCTTCTGCTTAAAAACCTCCAAGGAAGGAGACTCCACTACACTCCGAGGCAGCAGATTCCACTGCCGGACAGCCCTGACTGTCAGGAAGTTCTTCCTGAGGTTCAGGTGGAATCTCCTTTCCTGTAGCTTGAATCCATTGCTCCTTGTCCTGGTCTCTGGAGCAGCAGAAAACAAGCCTTCTCCTTCCTCTATGTGGCATCCCTTCAAATGTTTAAACATGGCTATCATGTCCCCTCTTAACCTTCTCTTCTGCAGACTAAACATACCCAGCTCTCTAAGTCTGTCCTCATAGGGCATGGCTTCCAGGCCTCTCACCATTTTGGTCACCCTCCTCTGGACTTGCTCCAGCTTGTCAATATCCTTCTTGAATTGGGGTGCCCAGAACTGGACACAGTATTCAAGATGGGGTCTAACCAAAGCAGAGTAGAGTGGTACCAGTACCTCCCTCGATCTAGACACCATACTCCTATTGATGCAACCGAGAATTGCATTGGCTTTCTTGGCTGCCGCATCACACTGCTTAAGAACTTTGAGAACAGGTTTGTTTTTTGGTTTGGTTCTTTTGGTTTTTTTGGACTTTAACTCTCAGAATTCCTGACTATTGGTTAAGCTGGCTGGGATTCCTGGGAGGTGAAGTCCAAAACACCTAGAAGATCAAAGTTTGGGAACCACTGGGCTATTCTGTGATCACATAAACACCAATGTTGTGGATGATGGGGGGGTTGGTTCAGAAACATCTGAAGAGCTACAAGTTACCTATTCTTGCTTTAGGGGAAGAGCAAACCCTTCCAAAACAGGCTGGATGCCATCCAAGCAAACAGAATAATGTCCATTGACAGATTCTCCATCTTTAGCTTGGACAGAGTCTCCCTTCCAAAAGAAAGCCAGGAAAATAAAACAAATTCAAATTGTGTTATTTGTGTTTGATGTTTCATCAGTTTGAGCTTGTTACTGCGGTCCAGGCCTACCCGGAGATAGCACTCGATATCTCTTTGATATCAAATAATTCGGCTTTCCTCTGCCACCCCACTCCACGTGTTTGTGAGGCCATTGGACAAGCACGTAAACAGGCACGGTCAATAATTGCTGGACATTCCATTCTCCACCCAGGCAGGCCAGATAACGGCAGTTCGTCGCTTCAGAGACCTCTCCGGCAAACACCTCATTACATATGTGCGATACTAACAAAGGCTCCCTGCCCCAAGCAGGCAACCTAACAAAGCTGTACTAAGCGCTCCGCATTTGCATATTGGCTACACTATTGTTAATTCGGCTCTAAATCAATCATGCTAAATTCTGACCTTTCCAAGGCTTTGTCCTGTTCCCAAATCGCATTGTTCTCACCAAGTAAGGTATGACCTGCAGTCACAATTCACCCTGTAAAAACCCCTGATTCCGAGACCTTCCTCGGACCACTTGGATCGCTCCTGAGTTCCATCCAGCCTTGCCGCTGCTCTGCTTGGCGAGCTCCCCTCAGCTTCACGTGCTGAGTTTCTTCATCGCACCCCAAACTTCGCTCTCAAGGTCCAGGACTACGAGACAGGTGTCGTATCACCCATTTCCCTCTGAAAATCCCTACTCCTAAGTCAATCTCTGATTCCTTAGTTATCTGTGTGACTGTGGTGTCTTTAATATTTGTCTGTACCTAATAAACATCATTTTTGCTATTTTAACCCGTCTGGCTACTTGACTGACCTGACCCCGTAGACACTGGGTTGCAAGATCCTGCTAAGTTACCCTGCCTCTCGCTAGCTTTAGTGAGTGCTCCAGCTAATTTTCCCCAAAGTGTGTTGTTGTTTGGTTATTTAGGTGTCCCTTCCGGGACCCCCAGAGATCAGGGTAACAAGCTGTTTAGCTGCCTTACTCACTTTTGCAGCATTTGGCATAAATGCCACAGTTGGCTGGAAGAGATCCATAGGGACATGGCTCACTTAAAGAAGTCCGGCAGTAGCCTCCCAACTCTCGGCAGTAATCCGGTTGCCCTGTGTAAAAGAGCATATGCACACTTAGAGAAGGTCATGATCACTGGTCATGCAAGAAGACAGGAGCATCACAGTTGGATGCTTGGCAGTCTTCACCAACAATACTTTGTCAGTGTGGAATAACAGCACACAGTTCTTTCAAACATGCAGAACATTTGACATGCATTATCTAACCTAAGCCTCACAACAACCTTGCAAGGCAGGTCAGTGTTACTGTCCCATTTTGCAGATGAGAAGACTTAAAGTGAGGGGGAGAATGACTTGCCCAGGCCTACCTGAGTGATGTCATTATAGAGGTAAGGTTTGAATTTGGGACTTTTTGACTTGCAAGTCAGTTAGGGGCTGTTCACAACTGCCTCCCCACACCTTTGCCAGTCAGAGTTGTCAGTTCAGGATTGCCCCAGGCCCTGAGGTTTGCAAGACAAAACCTGAGACCTAGAGACAAACATACAGACACACACAGAGAATATATTTTCCTGTTTGGAAATCAAGAGAGAAATCTTTGCTGTTTCCAAACCGAGGTGAAATGAGGAGATTATTCTTTCTCACTTACTTAAGAAGATGGGATAGGGAACATTTAATTTAGCCTACGTGCTTCCAGCCAGAAGGTGTTTGCAGAAAAGAGGGTGAGCCCTGGCCCCATAATGATTGGAATAGAAAGAGGAAGCAAACTAAGGTCCCTATTGCACTACACTGTTATAGCACTATTATTCCACCGTAAATGCCCCAGCTGTACCCTTTGGAATTCTGAGGTTTGTAGTTTGGTGGGACACAGGAGCCCTGTGGCTGAGAATTATAAATGCCTCTCTCCCATCTTCAGATCATACAATATTGCCTTGGCAGTTAAAGTGGAATAATAGCACTGTAACAGTGTAGGGTGATAAAGCCCTAAGCAAACATATAGACCTCCTGGAGAACTGTTTCATGGGGCAGCAACAAATTAGTTAGTGACCAGTGTAGTGTAGTGGTTTAAGTATTAGGTCTGGAGACCAGGGTTTCAAACCCCCTTTCCCCATTAAAATCCACTGGCTGACCTTGGCCGAATCACAGGCAAAAGCAAACCCGCTTTGAACAAATCTTACCAAGAAAACAATGCGGTAGGTTCACCTTAAGACTGTAATGAGTCAGAACTGATACAACAATAAAAAAGTCAGTTCACAATGACTTAAATACCTAATAGGAAGCCAGCATTTGCAACTGAAGTGTTTATGCAGAGTCTAGAGCCATTTCCGCACTAGACTGTTATAGTGCTATGATTCCGCTTTCTACATCCTATGGAATGCTGGGGTTTGCAGTTCCGGGAGGGGCTGGCCAGCCCCTCCCAGAACTGCAAACCCCAGGATTCCATAGGATGTAGAAAGTGGAATCATAGTGCTATAACAGTCTAGTGCGGAAGTGCACTAGGACTTTCTCTTTACTGATCTTAGTAACCTGTTCTGCAACCTTTTTTCTGCTGAAAAATAGGGTGAAATGCTAGGAAGGAAGGAAGGATCTAATTTCTTATCATTACTTAAAATTAAGGTACCTCTCCCTTAATACTTAGGTAGGATATCTGTTTATAGGGAACCAAGGTGACCTTTTTTCTTACCTGAAGCAACATGGAAGAGGAGAGCAGCCACAGCAAAGAGAAAATAGAGGATTTTCATGGCTGACGTGTTTTCTGAGACTTCTCCAAATACTTGCAGGGACTCTGGACAGGATCTGAATGTTCCCCTTATTTATAGGGTTGTGCCGTTAGAGATATGTTGAAATGCACATTGTTGCAAACAGCCCTTTCCTGTTACTCTGCTTTAAAAGATCCAGAGGATGTCAACATCTTCTTTAAAACCCTAACTAGTGGTTCTCAGACTTTTGACCCTGTTGTTACCACGGTTATGCTATGTCTGGGGAGAGCACTAGATATCTCTTGATATCAAATAATTTGGCCTCTACTTGACCTTTCTCTGCCACCCCACTCCATGTGTTTGCAAGGACCACCGGACAAGCATGTAATAGGCGCGGCCGTTAATGGTTGTACATTCCAAACCTCATTCAGGCAGGCAACTTAATGCTTCTCCGGTGCTTTAGGGACCACTCCTTCTTGCAAACTGCCTTGCTCAGCGCGACTTTACACAAAGACGCCTGGCCGAGTGCCGAGCCATTCCTTTATGTTGGGCCATTTGCATACTGGCCATACTACTGTCATCAAGCGCTAAGCCCATCATGCAAAACCTGACCTTTTCCAACACCTTTGTCCTGCTCTAAATTTCCTTGTTCTCGCCGAGCATGGCATAGCCTGTAGGTAAAATCCACCCTATAAAAAGCCCCTGACTCCGAGTGCCCATCAGATCACTTGCTCGGACTGCTTGGATCACCCTGGACTTCCATCCAGCCTTGCTGCCGCTCTGTCCGGTGAAGTTTTCCCCTCAGTTCCCAATAACTGAGTCTGCCCCCCTCGGAACACTCCGGACTGCTATCCTGCCTTGCTGTCAGTTTGTCCAGCGAGTCGCCCCCTCAGCGAACCACGCTGAGCTTTCTTCCCTACAACCTCCACTTCTCTCCAGGACTACGTGAAAAGGTGTCGTATTACCCACTCCCCCGAAACTCTCCATTTCTATCTCCAGTTAGTGGTGTGTATGTGTTGTCTTGTTTGTTGTTTGTCTTTTAATAAAACTGCTATTTTTGTTACTTTAAAACTTGCCTGGTCACTCTTCTGACCTGACGCCATAGACATAGGGTTAAAAGATCCCAGTTGAGTTACCCTGCTCTCGTTTAGCTTAAGAGAGTGCTCGAGTCTAATTTCCCCATCTTGTGTTTTTATTTGGTAATTTTTGCACCCCTCCTGGCACCCCCAACATACAGGGTAACACTGTGACCCCCTTTGCATCAGTGTGTGGACGTCAGTCCCCCTCCCCCACTCAACATAGTTTATGAATATTTTTTTTCAAAAAAATGTACCTAAAAATACAATTCCCAGAAGTAGGGGATCATAAGCACTGTCCAAAAAAGGGACTTGTGCACATGGAAGTCAATAATTCCACTCCTTGGAAGTGAGTGAACACACAGGACTGTCCAAAAAGGAGTTTGTGCACATGAAAATCAATAACTCTGTTCCCCAGAAGGTAGAGTCACAAAGTGCTGTCCAAAAAGGAATCCCTGCCATCTCTCCCTTTCTCAATCTCTCCCCTGCTTCCCCCACCTCCTCCAGGTCCATACAGGAAAGCGTGCATAGATGTTGTGCCCTTGAATGTGGCTGCCATTGCCCTCCCCTCTCCCATTCCCTTCCAGCACCACCCCACACCAGTGAGTTAGCAAGGGTCGACTGTAATTAATGTCCAAAAATCTTTTTGTGCCCCCACTTTTAGCAACTGTCACCCTCCCCAGAGTCCCACCCCACACAGCTCTAGATTCAGGGCTTTTTTGCACTTTGGGGGGAAAACGGGGCAGTCCATTACTCACCAGACTGGCATGCTCCCCCCCCCGATGATCCATGCCAATCCGGAGGAGTGCGTGCCCGCGCTATACACTCTCCAGAGATGAAAATGGAGGCTTCCGGTTGGTGGAGGCTCTCCACCAACCGGAGAAGCTCACCAGCCAGAAGCCCACCTCGGAAGATCTGCAGCCTTGCTCTGATGCGAGCCTGCAGATCTACACTTAGCACAGCGACGGATTGGGGCACGCCAGGCTATTGAAAGTCCTCTTTTTAATTGATCTTTCAATAGCACAGTGAACCACAAGTTCTGGGTGTTCCAGAGTGGGCTGAAGTCCGGACATACATTAAGTAGTCCGGACTCAGTTCACCCCCAAGTGCAAACATCCTTGCTGGAGGACGCACCACCCCATTTTAAAAATAAAATGCGGAAAAGGCCTCAGTGTATTAGTCTGATTTTGCTAGAAGATTTGCCTTGTAGATCTTTTTTTTTCCCCAGATCATCCCTGTGTTGATGATTATATTAAAGAATCAAAGCAGATATTAAAGGGAATGTATATTCCCTTTGGTTAACTGGTTTTCCCTCTCACAACAGGATTTCCTCAGCTATGCCTCAGTAACCAGATGTTCAGGTTAAGTCAATGTTTACCTTCTAGTAATCAATCATATAACAAAGCACGCTAAATGCAAGACACATAGGTGAAGGTATGTTTAGCTAGAGAAGGGAAGACTGGGAGCGATGCAATAGCCATCTTCAAACATCTGAGGGGTTATCAGGTGGAAAACGGAGTGAGATTATTTTCTGCTGCTCCAAAAGGCATGACCCAAAACAAAGGATTCAAAGGACAGGAAAAGATATTTCAGCTGAACATTAGGAAGAATCTATAGGCAAGAGCTATTTAACAGTGGACTAAACTACTTCAGAAGATGGTGGACCTTTTTTTTTTCATGGAGTTTTTAAAACAGATTAGATGGCCATCTCTTGGGATGCTTTAGCAGGGGATTTCTGTGTGACAGGAATCAGACTAGATGACCCTTGCAGTCCTGTCTATCTTTATGATTCTGCGACCTTATGATTCTAAGAGCCAGCCATGTATGCTGACCGGTGAACGCAGAGTTCTGAGTGTTTGCCTTTCATGTGTCACACAACCAGGATGTTACCCTGATTTCTGGGGTCCCGTGAGGGACACCTCAATATGCTCCAAATAATAGGGAATGGGAATTAGCAAGAGCACAAGCTATAGCAATGCAAGAGGCAGGGCAACCTAGCAAGATCTTGGACCCAATGTTTATGGGGTCAGGCCGAGTCAATAATCAAGCAGAAGTAAATAATAATTGTTTTCTTTATTAAAAGACAATCAATGCTCACATATGCAATTACTCACACAGACCTAAGAAGAGAAAGGTAGGAGATTTGATAGAGGATTTTGAGAGGGATTTTTCAGGGGAAATACTACACCTGATCCTGTAGCCCAGATAGTCAGAAGAAAAGCCAGCTGGAGCAGAGATTCTCAGCACGTGGAAGATGAGGGGAAGGCTTGGCGAACGGAGCAACAGCAAGGCGGGATGGAAGCCAGGAGTGATCCGAAGAAGCGCACAAAACCAGGTGTTCTTATAGGGGAAAATGTGCCTGTAGGCTAGTCCATTCCCAGGGGAAACAATGGGTTTCAGATCGGAGACAAAGCCTCCGAAAGGTCAGTACTTTAAGATGATTGAATTTGACGGAGTTGTCAATAGCACAGACAGTATGCAAATAGGGAGTGCTTGACAGTTGGCTATTCGGAAGCACTAATCTCGTCAAGCCGGTGGTTCAGGGCAGAGAATCTTTTGTACGCTGCGTGCATACATAAAGTAGTTTCAAATTGTACTTGCCTGGAGGTCTCCTGAAGCTGCATGCCGGCAAATTACTGGCCTGCCTGGACTTATCTTGTATTGTTCAGCTATTTCGGCCGTGTCCGTGTGCGTGCTTGTCTGGGGGCCTCGCAAGCACGTGAAGAGGAATGGTTTGAAGATGGTCAATCTCTTGATATCAAATTATATTTAGTAAGCCCTGGGCTCAGACTATAAACTACAGTAACAAGGAGAACTCAGCAATGTCCTGGTGCATTCGCTCATTCATTCTCAGCCTCTTTAATCTTCCTGGTTCCTTCTTGCAAAAGTGGACGCCGGCTTCATTTTTGTCATACTTATCCAAAGCACTCAAGCCACATGCCTGCCTCATGTTGCCATTTCAAAATCACATCAATCAATTTGGAGTCAGTCTTCTCTGTAGCCGAACTAGTTTCAGGCTAGTTTGTGTTTTTGCTTTCTCTCCTTCTGCAATTTGAGTAAGCCTCGTGACATAAAGGTTGAGGTTAAGGTTGTGGTTTTCATAGATTGGGCTGCCCAGCTGATGTGATCGATTGATTAAAATATATACAAATATATCTCACTTAACAAATAGATGCATTCCTTGTCATTACTTCTTTCATAGAAAATTTGGCTTTAGAGGCAAAGTAACATAGAAAGAATAGGTTCCTAAACCACCAAAAAAAATGTTCAGCATGTTTTGGCAAACATTTTATGCAACACTAAACATATGCACATGTGAAATGAAACAAAGAGGTCAAATAAACTTCTATAAGTAAATAAAAATATTTTTAACCTTTTAGAGACCATTTGAAATCATCTTTTGAGATGCATCTAGGGATTTTTTCTTTCTTTCACTAGCCTGTACCTTTCTTAGGATTTCTGTTTCAACAGCCAAACTTGTGCCACCTTTGCTGGGGTAGCTGATAAGGTAGGCTTATCTGGTTTCCCCTTGTCTCTCTGTTTTACTATCCATGCATGCTCAATAAGGGATTCTAGATGCAGCTGCAGTTTACCATGCCTGTTGTAGGCAGGTGCACATAGCTATAATAGGATCAGGTAGAATGGAATCTCATTCTTTCCCAGTTCAAACCTTATTGCATTGTTTACTACAAACATTTTGCTGCAACACAGCACCAAAGGTCTGTGTCTCTCCAGCTCTCGTTCATCATACTACTATTGCTGATACTGCTAAAAAAATCCAGCTAGACAGAAGACTAGGATGAAAAGATGAAAGCTTAACAAAAGACTTTTTAAAAAGGATCTTCTTCATCAGAGGCTTTGTTAACCAAGATGTGCCTATACAGTCGGCCCTCCATATCCACAGACTCAACCAGATTCAACCAGAACACGGCTTGAAAATATTTTTTTTAAAAAATCCAAAAAGCAAACTTTGATTTTGCTGTTTTATATAAAGGACACCATTTTACTACACCAATGTACATAATGGGAATTGAGCATCCATGAATTTTGGTATCTACAGGAGATCCTGGAACCAAACCCAGCAGATACTGGGGCCCACTGTATATCCTACCCGGTATCATGGGATCTCAGTGTGGCATGTAGGTAAAAATAAATTTAAAGCATTTAGAAGAAGTCAGAATTTAAAACAATCTCGACTAATTAAAGCATATTAAACAATTTAGGACGTTAAAACATCTTAGAAGTTTTGAAGCAATGAAGAGCTAGGTTGTGTGGGACAAGGGGCTAAAATCAGTTCCTGATATTGGGGGGGGGGTGTTTGTTTGTTTGTTTATTTGTTTTCCTAACAATTGGAGGTTGAGGAAAGGTTGAGGGAATTGGGTATGTTCAGCCTGCTCAAGAAAAAAACTGAGGGACAAAATGATTGCACACTTTCCATATCTCAAGGGGTGTCACAGAGAAAAGAGGGTAGGCTTGTTCTCTGCTGCCTCAGAGGGAAGGACAAGGTCTAAAGCTTTTAACTTAACAGGAGAGTAGATTTCAATTGAACATTAGAAGAAACTTCTTCTCCGTAAGGCCATTTCTGCCCCACACTGTTCTGGTGCAATTGTTCCACTTTCAACCTCCTGTGGAATTCTAGGGTTTGTAGTTTAAATGAGGTCCAAGAGCTCTCTGGCTGAGAATTCTAAAGACCGCTCCCTAAACTGCAAACCCCAGGATTCCATAGGATATTGAAAGTGGAATAATTGTTACCCTGTTCTCTGGGGGTCCCGGGAGGGGCGCCCAAATAAACAAATAAAAACACAAGATAGGGAAATTAACTGGAGCACTCTCTTTAGCTAGCGAGAGGCAGGGAAACTTAGCAGGGATCTTGCCACCCAATGTCTACGGGGTCAGGTCAGTCAAGCAGTCAGACAGGATTCAAATAGCAAATATGAAGTTTTTATTAAAGGACAAACAAACAGGAAAGACACCACAAACACATAGCTAACTAAGGAATTAGAAATAAGAGTTTTTGGGAGAGATGGGTGATATGACACTTTTTCTCGTAGTCCTGGGCCCTTTTCGCACTAGGCTTTTTGCGCGAGCGGGGGCGGGCGGCTTGCGGGAAAAGCCTAGTTCGGGAGCCTGCCGGTTCCCCGCTGGTTCCTTCCGCAGCCGAAGGAACCAGCTGGGAAACGGCACCGTCCCGGAGGCGGCGGCGGCTCGCAAGTCCATCCCCCCCCGCGCGCGCAAGAAAGGAGCCCGTCGCTCCTGGCGCGCGCGGGGGGCGGGCGCGACTGTCCCTCGCTCCTGGCACGAGCGACAGTCGCGCCCGCCCCCCCGCGCGCGCCAGGAGCGAGCGACAGTCGCGCCCGCCCCCCGCGCGCGCCAGGAGCGAGCGACAGTCGCGCCCGCCCCCCCGCGCGCGCCAGGAGCGAGCGACAGTCGCGCCCGCCCCCCCGCGCGCGCCAGGAGCGAGCGACAGTCGCGCCCGCCCCCCGCACGCGCGCGCGCGAGCGGGAGGCTGTCGCGAGCAGCCCCCCGCCCGTGCGAAGCAGGATGCTCTCGCATCCGCCACGCTAGCTCCCCGCCCCTTCCTTCCTTCCGCACGGGCAGAGGGAAGGAGGCGCGACCCGGCCGCCTCCCCGACGCACCACACTATAGGTGAGTGCGTGTGGGCGCCGGGAGCGTAGCGCGAGCGCGGGGTGATTTTCGCTTGAAAGCGAAAATCAAAAACCCCACGCCCGCGCCGCTGCAGCCCCGTGAGAGCGCCGGAAGTGGGAGTGCGTCGTGCGGAGCAACGCTCCCACTCCCGCACGGCTCACGGGGCTATTTCGCCCGGGAAAGCCCATGCGAAAAGGGCCCTGGAGGAGTTGAATATTGCAAGGATGAAAGCTCAGCGTGGTTCGCTGAGGGGACAACTTGCTGAGCACAGCGGCAGCAAGGCTGGATGAAACTCAGGAGCGATCCGAGGTGGTCTCGGAATCGGGGAGTTTTTATAGGGTGAATTGTGCCTACAGGCCATGCCATACTCAGTGAGAAAAATGCGAGTTTGGAGCAGGACAAAGCTTTGGCAAAGGTCAAGTTTAACATGATGGGCATAGCGCAGATTTAACAATAGTGTAGCCAGTACGCAAATAGCTCGACATTGTCAGACTATCGGCTCGAGGCTGGGCGTCTTTGTTCAGAGTCGCACTTAAGCAAGAGGTGTTTGCAGGGAGGTCCCTGAAGCAACGGAGTGGCTCTGTTCTGCCTGCCTAGGTGGAGATTGGAATGTCCAACACTTACCGGCCGCGCCTGTGTACATGCTTGTCTGGAGGCCTCGCAAACACTTGGAGTGGGGTGGCAGAGGAAGGCCAAATGGATTTTGATATCAAAAAGAGATATCTAGTGCTATCACCAGGTAGGCCTGAACCATAGTAACATAATAGCAGTATAGCAGTGTAGTGAGAAAATCACCTAAGCGTGATTCAGTAATGGAACCAGTTATCCAGAGTGGTGATGGTGTCTCTTTCTCTGGATGTCGTTTAAAATAATCTGGACAGCTACTTGCTGGGAATGCTCCAGTTGGATGTCTTGCATTGAACAGAGGGTTGGCAATGGCCTATTAGTCCCTTTTGAGCTGTGTGATTCCTTCACACCCAGAAATTGATAAAATGTTGCTCCATCTTTAGGCTGCTTCAGGCACAAAAGTACACCAAGTGTTGCTTCATTGCCTTTTAATGACTGTGTGGAAAGTGCTGTTTGCAACATAAATTTCCACCAAAGAACAATACCACCAAGGCTTGGATCTTGGTGTCTTATTCATACCTCACTTCCTCTACGAAATCTATTGGACATTTTTGCCCAGCACAAAATGTCTACATTCAGTCCAAGTTTGCAAAAGTGGAGTTAAACCTGGAGTGCCATTGTACATGGCATGTGCATAAAATAGGAGCATCCATGAGATGGGCATGGAGTGCACATGTAGTTTCGGTTGCACATTGAGCCATTCAAGGCTGCACGGCACAGATGATGCGTAATTCCTGTAGTGGAGATCTATGCAACACAACTCAAATGGAGGATCTCATCCAAGTTTCATAACACATCACAGGTCTATGAGGAGACAGCATTTCAGATGGTGTGCCTGATTTTCATTGCCTCCATTCAATAAAAGGAAAATTGAAAAACTGGAAAGGGCAATCCAAACAACCAGAAGTAGGAACAGTTCAACAGAGGTGGACATTTTAACACACACTCCACAGTTGCACCAAAACAGGTAGTGATGTGATATCACTTCTGGTTCCATTCTTGATTGAGGGGTATTCATTGGTTTGGAGAGCCAGGAAGACTTCCTGAGTGCCTTCTGACTCATGGTGACACTCTCCTAGGACTCTCCTGATCAGATTTGGTAAAATCATAGAGTTGGAAGAGACCATAAGGGTCACTGAGTCCAACCTCCTGTCATGCAGGAATACATTATCAAAGCACTCCCAACAAATGGTCATTCAGCCTCTGTTTGACAAACTCCAAAGCAGGAGACTCCACCACAGTTCAAGGCAGCATAGTCCACTGTCAAACTGTTCTTACTGTCAGGAAGCTCTTTCTAATGTTTGGGTGGAATTTCTTTTCCTGCAGTTTAAAGCCATTGTTCCATGTCTTAGTCTCTGGAGCAGCAGCAAACAGGTTTGCTCCATCCTTCATATGAAATCCCTTCAAATATTTAAACGTAGCTATTATGTCACCTCTTAACCTTCTTTTCTCCAGGCTAAACATACCCACTTCCCTAAGCTGCCTCTCAAGGGGTGTGGTTTCCAGGCCCTTTACCATTTTGGTCATCCTCCTCTGGACATGTTCCAGCTTGTAAGTATCTTTTGTGGTGCCCAGAACTGGACACAACATTCCAAGAGAATAGAGTGGTACTATTACTTCCCTTGACCTAGACACCAAACTCCTATTGATGCAGCCTGGAATCTAGCACTAATGAGAACACAAGCAAACCTCCTTCCAGCTCACATAAACAAGCAGCTTTCTGTTACCTTAATTTTCTGGGGGTCCCTCAGAGGACACCTAATCTGACCCCGATTTTAAGGGGATTTCCAAGTTGCACCAAGCATGTGCCCACCACACGCGAGAGGTAGGGTAACGTTACGAGACCTTGTACCCAACTTCTACTGGGTCAGGCTGAATCAAAACCCAGACAAAATCAATGTATAATTATTTTCTTTATTTAAAACCTAAGTCACTAAGCACTTACGCACCCATGTTATCACGGTTATGATATATCTGGTGAGAGCACTAGATAGCCTTTTGATATCAAATAATTTGGCCTTTGCTTGACCTTTCTCTGCCACCCTCCTCTACGTGTTTGCAATACGGACAAGCACGTATTGGGCACGGCCGTTAATGGTTGTACATTCCAAACCTCATTTAGGCAGGCAACTTAAGCCTCTCCGATGCTCCAGGGAAAAACCCTCTTGCAAACCGGCCTTGCTCAGCGCAAATCTACACAAAGATACACGGCCAAGTGCCAAGCCATTCCTTTATGTTGGGCCATTTGCACACTGGCCATACTATTCTCATCCAGTGCTAAGCTCATCACGCAAAACTTGACCTTTTCCACCTCCTTTGTCCAGCTCCAAAATTCCTTTATTCTCACCGAGCATGGCATAGCCTGTAGGTAAACTCCACCCTATAAAAAAGTTCCCACTTTTGGGACTACCTCGGATCACCTTGGACTTCCATCCAGCCTTGCTGCCACTCTGTCCAGTGAAGTTTTCCCCTCAGTTCCCCATAACTGAGTCTGCTTCCATCCCTGGAACCCCCTCTTCTCTCCAGGACTACAAGACCAGGTGTCGTATTACCCATTCCCTAAAAGCTCTCCATTTCTATTTCTAGTTAGCTGCATGCATGTGGTGTCTTTTATGTTATTTGTTCCCAATAAATGTTATTTTTGGTTACTTTAAAACTTGTCTGGCTACACTCTCTGACCTGAAACCGTAGACATAGGGTACAAGATCCTAGCTGAAGTTACCCTGCCTCTCGTTAGCTTATGAGAGTGCTCGAGCTTAATTTCCCCCAGCTTGTGTTTTATTTGGTAATTTGGGTGCCCCTCCCGGGACCCCCAACATACAGGGTAACACCCACTCACACAGACCTAAGAAAAATAAAGAGAAGAAAATTGATAGGGGATTTTGAAAAGGGTTTTTGGGGTGATACTCTACCTGATCCAGACGTCCAGGAAGCCAAAATAGAGCCAGAGAGTCAGGAGCGGTAAGGCTGAGGGGAAGGTTTGACAAATGGAGTGGCAGCAAGGCGGGGAGGAAAATGAGAGCGATCTGAGGAGACGCTCAAAATCAGGGGTTTTTATAGGGGAAAATGTACCTGGAGGCTAACCCTTTCCAGGGAAGAACAATGGAGAGAAGGGTTAAAACATAGCCCTTAACGACAGACATCTCCAGCTTGATGAGTTTTAAACGGCTTTGATGGACTCTGCCGGGGTTAGACAACGGCTTCGGCAGTATGTAGATTGCTCTCGCTTGACAGCCTGGTTGCCAGGAGCACTAATCCTATCAAGCAGGCATCTCGGGGCTGAGGACTCTTTACTTGATGGCTTGGTGTGTCTGGAGGGATCCTGGGGGCTACATGACAGATTGAGTCACTGGCCACACCGGGATTTTCCTAATTGCGGCTGTTCGGCCATGCCTGTCTACATGCTCGTTCAGTATCCCTGTCAGACACGTGGAGTGATTATTAATATTAGCCACATGGAGATATTAATCTGGATGTTGTGAATTAATAATTGTAGACTCGGGCTTATTCACCATAGTAACATTTACCTCAACAGACAAAACAGTCTCAACCCAACAAACTCTCCCAAAAAATTTTCTGGGTCTGGGGAGGTTTAACCCAACAGACACAAGCTCACCTTATGCTGTCTCTTCTACCACACCCATGTAAAATGCCTGTTAGCCTTGCCCTTTCTTCACTGAGCTCCAGGAACAGGGGCTGCAGTTATACAGAGAGCTCATGACCACTAGCTCCTCCCCAACTAAGTCTTTGACTCACTTCTGCTGGCCCAAACACAAAAGAACAATAGAGCATAGTGATCACGTAAGCAAGCCTGCCTCAAATAATCACAAATAATTAGCCTTAACGCAACAGACCAAAGCTCACCAAAATACAATAGAACAATAGAGTGCTAATGAGCACACAAGCAGGGCTCTTCCCATCTCACACAAACAAGGAGCCTTATCCTCTGACAGACACAACAGCCTTAACCCAACGAACTCTTTTGGAAGCGCAATAATGCTGTAGCATGAATGGGCCCCAAGAGGTCTGCTTGGCCCTTTTCAAAGTGGGAGCACCGTGACCGACAGCAAAGCATGGCAGAAGTGGTTAGTGCAGGGAAATACTGAGATTCCTCAAGATTAGCTGCCTCAGCATTTACTGAATATGATACTATAGGATTGCTGCTTTGTGGCTTTCCTATCTTTTCCCACTTTCGTCATCGTATCCTAACACAGCAGTCAAATTTCATAGAATCACAGAATCATAGAATCATAGAGTTGGAAGAGACCACAGGGACCATCCAGTCCAAAACCCTGCCATGCAAGAACCTATATCAAAGCATTCCTGACAGATGGCCATCCAGCCTCTGTTTAAAAACCTCCAAAGAAGGAGACTCTACCACACTCCATTAAGGCAGCATATTCCACTGCCGGACAGCTCTGACCGTCAGGAAGTTCTTCCTGAGGTTCAAGTCGAATCTCTGTTCCTGTAGTTTGAATCCATTGCTCCTTGTCCTAGGCTCTGGAGCAGTGAAAAACAAGCCTGTTCCCTTCCACAGATGGGTTGTACCAATGTTAGCAAAAAGCTATTGTGATGGATGCTTAATGTTTTGTGTTGTAGCAAGGGAGCATGTCGGGTAGCCCTCCATATTTCAATTATGGGACATATAGTAGGAGTTAATTAACTGCTTGCTTGTAACAAGGTATGGGAACCAGAGACCATTAGGTAAACAAAGCTAGGAATGTAGTGATAAGCACTGCCAAGCTGAAGCCAGCACTTCAAGGCCTCTTGAGGGCGGAATGGAAAACTATTTACTTCTAATGTTTGGATTTTGCTAATTGCCTTCAGTTCGCTCACTGAAGTCCTGTACTATGCATCACACGCCTAATAAATAGTGTATTAGCACTGTTACATTTGTGTGTGTGGATTTGGTTCCCGATAGAGCCCTGATCTCTCAGGAGAGGGAGATGGTAATTCACTGTTTGGATCCATAAATCCTCATACCAGTGGCACTCTGCTATCACTGAATGCAGATGACATGGGAAAGGTCTCTAGGCTGGACCTTCAGGATTTCAAAAAGAGTTCCCCTAAGGCCCTAATATCAGGGCTGAAAGTCTCACGGTCGAGTATTATCCTCTGGAGACAAATGGGAAAAGAAACTTATCTACACCTGCTCTAAGGGGTCACTGGATCTGGACTTTGTGAATGGTATATGGGGTCAACTAGTACAATATTCAGTATAAACATTTACTGGATCCAGTCCCCTGAGTAGGTTGGCAGGCATGTTCACAGGCCTTTGTGTGGATTGTGTCTTTCCCAGAGCAGGCCCCTTCCTTCCCAGTTTCCTGTTGTCCAGCTGGATTCTGCCACAGTCCCTTGAACAATCCACACAACAAATTCACTTTCTTGACCCCACTGTGCAACCACATAATGGGCTTCTAAGCATTATGCTCTATCAAAAACCCACTGATCACTACACATATTTCTCCAGTTTCCACCCAAAACACACTACCAAATCTATAGTTCACAGCCAAGCCCTCCAGTACAATCTCAACTGTTCAGACCTACAAGACAGAGACTCAAAACTCTTGGATTTACAACAGGCATTTCTCAAACTACAGTACCCACCTAAGGAGGTAAAGAAACAAATCAACAAGGTTGACGGACTGAAGCAAAAGGGTGCTCACCAATGGCTCCTCTTCATGCTGGAAAGAAATAACTAGGTGGGTGCCCCAGAGTTCAGTCCTGGGCCCGGTGTTATTCAACATATTTATCAATGACTTGATGGAACAGAGGGCATGCTCATCAAATTTGCAGATGACACCAAATTAGAAGGGATAGCTATGGTAATATCCCAGAGGACAGGATCAGAATTCAAAAAGACCTTGACAGATTAGAGATCTGGGCCAAAACTAACAAAATGAGTTTCAACAGGGAGAAATGTAGGGCACTACACTTAGGAGAAAGAATGAAATGCATAGATATAGGATGGGTGTCACCTGGCTTCAAAACAGTACATGTGAAAGGGATCTAGGGGTCTTAGTAGACCAGTGTCATGCCCTGCCTTGGAGATCCTGGCAATGAGGAGGAGTAAAGTCGAAGGCTTTCACATTTGGAATCCAGAAGTTGCTGTGGGTTTTCCAGGCTTTTAGGCCGTATTCTAGTAGTATTTTCTCCTGACGTTTCGCCTGCATCTGTGGCTGGCATCTTCAGAGGATCTGGTGGCATGGAAGTGAGACAGAGTAGATATATACAGTGTAGTCCTCAAGTGGGAGGGAGCAATTTGCATGTGTTACAGTTGCCCTATTGTTAAATGGGATATTCCCCAGGGTTGTGTTGTTAGTCAGGGGATATGCATAACAGTGCATTAAGTACATTAGTAATCTATTGTATTGTTTCTTGTAGAAGGACCTCCAGAGTCTGTGTGGTGTTCATTGGCATATTTTTGAGTCTCTTGATTTTAGTGTTCTTCAGTACTGGTAGCCAAATTTTGTTTACTTTTCAAGTTTCTTCTTTCCTATTGAAATTGTCCATGTGTTTATGGATTTCAATGGCCTCTCTGTGCAGTCTGACATAGCAGTTGTCAGAATGGTCCAGAATTTCTGTGCTTTCAAAAAGCCTTCTGTGTCCAGGTTGGTTTATGACATGTTCTGCTACTGCTGATTTTTCTGGGTGGATCAGTCTGCAGTGTCTTTCGTGTTCTTTAATCCACGTTTGGACGCTGCACTTTGTAGTCCCTATGCAGATCTGCCCACAGCTGCAAGGTGTGCCGTAAACTCCAGCAGACGTTAGAAGATCCCTCTGGTCCTGGGCTGAATGTAGCATTTGCTGAATTTTCTTGGTTGGTCTGTAGATTGTTTGGAGGTTATGTTTCTTCATCAGTTTCCCTATACGGTCAGTGACCCCTTTGACGTATGGTAAAAACACATTCCCTTTGGTTGGCTGCTTATCTTCACTGCTGTGGTTTTTTTCCAAGTCTTGAGGCTCTTCTGATGTCTGAACCAGAGTCACCATTGGCCTGTAGAGCCCAGTTTAAATGGTTCAGTTCGTTTTCCTTATGAAGAGCATCTTAGGGAGCTAAATATGTTTAGCCTGATGAAAAAGAAGGTTAAGAGGTGACATGATAGCTATGTTTAAATATCTGAAGGGAGGTCATGTTGAAGATGAAGCAAGCTTGTTTTCTGCTATTCCAGACACTAGGACGCAGAGCAATGGCTTCAAACCAGGAAAAGAGATTTCACCTAAACATCAGGAAGAATGTCCTCATGGTAAGAACCTTTCAACAGTGGAATATGCTTCCTTGGAGCATGGTGGAATCACCTTCTTTGAAGGTTTTTAAACAGAGGCTGGATGGCCATTTGCTGGAGGTGCTTTGAGGGCGTGTTCTTGTACGGCAGGGGTTGCACTTGATGGCTGTGGTGGTCTCTTCCAACTCTATAATTCTATGTTTCTATCATTAACACCCAGAAACTATCTGCTACAACACAGACTGAAAATACAAAACGACACCAGTAGTGATCACCAGCAGTCCCCAACTGAGACCACTGAAGTACGTCATCAAGTGTAAACCAGTTCTGGAGAATAACACTGCCCTCTCGCAAACCCTGGGAGGCAAGACTTTATTGGTCTACAGGCAGCCTCCAAATCTTGAACACCTACTCACAACAGGATATATAACATGAATGACAACACAAGGACAATGCTCTTCCACAATCACAGATGCCAATTCTCTCCCCACACCTACTCTGGGAGCAACATTATAGGGGCCAATAATATCACCCACAACAACAGAGGTGCATTTACTTGCTCTTCCTCCAATGTGATATATGACAACAATGCCCCTCTACACTCTATATTGGGCAAAGAGGATTTAAATGCTAGAGGATTAACAGACACAAATCTGACATTAGAAATAGCAACACCCCAAAACCAGATGTAGAACATTTCAATCCTCCTGGAATACAGTAAAGAATTTATAGGTTGCAGTCCTTGAAGAAGAAAATTACAAAGGAAGATTAGAAAAAGAAACAGCTGAATTCAATTATATTCACGAATTCCCATCCCTTAGCCGTAGCATGAACAGAGACAACAGCTTCATGGTGCACTACATATATTAGCATAAGAGTCCTTGCTACTGCACATATAACAAAAGGAATCTTCTCAGAGAGAATTTTGAACCCAGGGAAAATGACTTTTGGTAAACAGATTTATTGTTTTCATACATCACCACTAACTGATCCATGTAAAGATCTTGTACTGTTACCCTGTATTCTGGGGGTCCCGGGAGGGGCGCCCAAATAACCAAATAAAAACACAAGATGGGGAAATTAGACTCGAACGCTCTCTTAAGCTAAACGAGAGGCAGGGTAACTTAGCGGGAATCTTGCAACCCTATGTCTACCGCGTCAGGTCAGAAGAGTAGTCAGACAAGTTTTAAAAGTAACAAAAATGATAGCTTTATTAAAGGACAAACAACAGATAAGACAACACATGCACACAGCTAACTAGAAATAGAAATGAGAGTTTGGGGGGAAATGGGTGATACGACACCTTATCTCATAGTCCTGGAGAGAAACGGAGGTTGCAGGGGAGGAAATTCAGTGTGGCTTGCTGAGGGGACGACTCGCTGGACACAGCGGCAGCAGGGCTAGATAGAACTCAGGAGCGATCCGAAGTAGTCCTTGGAATCAGCGGTATTTTTATAGGGTGGACTGTGCCTACAGGCCATGCCATGCTTGTTGAGAACAGAGGAAATTTGGAGCGGGACAAAAGCATTGGAAAAGGTCAGGTTTTACATGATGGGCTTAGCGCTGGATGACAATAGTATGGCCAGTACGCTAATGGCTCAGCATAAAGAAAGTGCCGGCTCTTGGCTGAGCGTCTTTGTGTAAAGTCACACTTAGCAAGGTGTGTCTGCAAGAAAAATGGTCCCTGAAGCAACGGAGAGGCATTAAGCTGCCTGCCTAAATGGGGATTGAAATGTACAACCATTAACGGCCGCGTCTGTTTACGTGCTTGTCCGGTGGCCCTTGCAAACACGTGGAGCAGGGTGGCAGAGAAAGGCCAAATGAAGGCCAAATAAGTTTGATATCAAGCGATATCTAGTGCTATCACCAGGCATATCATAACCATGGTAACAGTACCACTTCACGCAATCCTTTGAAAATTTAGGGAATTACACAATACAATTCAGAAGATTACAAATGTGAGGTTCAAAATAAAACCAGAAATATATTTTCTTAATATGTTGGGATCCCAGAAACAATTGAAAAAGAACAAAAAGGTAATTTTATATTTGATAACAGCCGCTAGGTTATGTTATGCTCAGCACTGGAAAGAGAAAATGGGCCCAACTGTGGAAGAATGGAAACTTAAAGTTAGGGAAATGAAAGAGATAGAAAAGCTTTCTGATCTATTAAACAAATCTCTATTCAACAACTTGACAGAGAATGGAAATGTGTGACAGAGTGGATCAAATGTAAGAAGAGATAAGATTTATAGAAACATAGAACAAAGAAAGTGGGAGATAAAAAAATTAAAAATTGCATTTAATTGGTGTTCATTTTTCTCATTGTTGAAACTGATTAACACTTGTTTAAGTGTGTAAATCATTGTGAACATCAGTTGTTAAGAAAAAGATAATATGCATAAATGAGGTTCTAAGATAGAAACAAAAAGAGGGTATAATTTGGGGAAAATGCAAAAAAATGGAATCAAGGAGTAGGGGGGGAAAGAAGAATGTAAATTTAAAGAAAAGGAAATTTGGATGATGTGTATTTCATAAGGATTCAGTTTATTGTTTTTAATTAATAACAACAACAATAATAATAGAAAATTTAGGGCATGGAACATGATTTGCACCTTTCCCACCCCTGCAGCTATATAAATATGCTTTATACCTGAGGTCTTAATATCACTCAGTACTGCATCTGAAGAAGTGGGCTTATACCCAGGAAAGCTCATGCTAAAATAAAAACCAGTTAGTCTTAAAGGTGCTGACCCATTTCCTTTTTTCTCCACCGCCCCTTCTCCTTTTTTATGCTGCAGGAGACTAATACAGCTTCTTCTCTGAAAGCGACCACTTTGATAAGGATGTTTGGCACCCGCTTTTCCCTTGAGCAAAGTACCAGTGTCCGTAAACAATATTGAACTCACATGCAGTTAGCTGTTTTTCCCAGCAGGTGGGGATCCTAGTCCATACATAGGCCAGGTAAAGGGGTAACACAGCAAACTCTTTCTTTCTGTGTTTTCTCCAGCTAAAGGTGGAACTTTTGGAGAAAGTTATGCCCTGGAGACTGGAGTCTCTGGTTCAGCCATGCCTTGCTATATCCACAAAAGTTTCTTTTTCCCAATTGATATAGCTGTGCTCCCTTGGAAGTGCTTCGGTGGACATCCTCCTCAATTTCCAACCAGCTGCCTTTGGAACCTGACTTCTTCCGCCTTACCCTTCTCAGGGCGTTTCCGCACTGCACTGTTATAGTGCTATTATTCCACTTTTAACATCCTATGGAATCCTGGGGTTTGCAGTTTAGGAAGAGGCATTTAGAATTCTCAGCCAGAGAAATGTTTGGCCTCAGTAAACTACAAACCCCAGAATTCCACAGGATATTGAAAGTGAAATAATGGCACTATAACAGTGTAGTGTGGAAAGGCTCTCAGTCTCTGCCTCCTAGGGCTGTTTCTGGGCCACTTGGCCTTCTCCCTGGACTTCTACTAATGGTGTCCCAAAAGTGAGTGCAGAAGAGGTGGCAGGGCAGTTCTCTGAATAAATGTCTCCTTCTTTTGTCATTGTGGATGCACACCTTCAAGATGTTTCCAACTTATGGCAACCCAAAGCTGAACCTATCACAAGGTTTTCTTGCCATGATTTGTTCAGAAAGGGTTTGCTTTCTTCTGCGGATTAAAGGGTGTGATTTTTACCCAGGGTCATCCAGTGAGTTGCCATGGCTGAGCAAGGATTCAAACTCTGCTCTCCCGGAGCCCTAGTCCAGCATTCAAAACTCCCGCCTCACACTGGCTTTTATCTCCCTCTTACACATGTGGAATGACATGATATGCCACCCCACAACATCCCAATATCCATGTCCCTATGTCCTTAGGTGTCAGGATTTGGCTATTCAATCTCAAGGGACATTCTTTACCTGGCAATCCTATCCCCGGAGCAGCTATTTTGTATTCCCACTTTGTACTCCAAATCTGAGTGTCCATTTAGGGGTTGGGTGAGACCCTTCTCTTTCCTTCCAAAAACTACCCAACTGTTAGGAATGGGTCTGGAGGCCCCTCATATGCTGACTCTTTCTCAGAGTCCTTCTGGGAACCATAGACCAAAAACATCTATCTCTAGGGTGACATTTGAACACCCTTGCTACTCTTGCACCAAGAAGCGTGGCTAAAAGTTAAGTCAGAAGTAGAAGTGGGGCTAGGGGCATGATCCCACTCTCCCATCACATGTTTAATGAATGCATGGGAACCCTCATTTGAACATTGTGCATCGTTCCACATTAATTGCTCTTCCTTGGTACACTCTGTCCAATTTCAAACACAACTTGAAATACTCATTTGCACAAGTAATTTTTTTTATACAGCAAGGGGATCAACATTGCAACTTATTGGCATAGGTTCGTTCCTTGATTTTTCATTGTCATTATGTTATATCATAGAATCATAGAAATGTAGAGTTGGAAGAGACCCCAGGAGTCATCTAATCCAACTCCCTGCCATGCAGAAACACCCTCAAAGCACTCCCGACAGATGGCCATCCAGCCTCTGCTTAAAAACCTCCAAAGAAGGAGACTCCACTACACTCCAGGGCAGCATCTTCCACTACCGGACAGCCCTGACCATCAGGAAGTTCTTCCTGAGGTTCAGGTGGAATCTCCTTTCCTGCAGCTTGAATCCATTGCTCCTTGTCCTGGTCACTGGAGCAGCAGAAAATAAGCCCACTCCCTCCTCTACATGGCATCCCTTCAAATGTGTTACTTCTTGTTATTTATCTTCAATATGTGAGATGGCTTCTTAGGAAATTCTGTTCTATTTGCATTACGGAGCAAGAAGTCCGTCTAGTCAGCATGCAAAACTACATTATGCTGAGCTATTTGCCACCCACCAGACCTACTATAGAGTCTTTGAAGCCTCCAACCCATGGCCATTCATGCCTGGAAGAGAGCAGGAAAGTACTGGCAAAAGTGTCCGGCAGTATCCCCACAGCTAGACATGAAGCAAATACTTCATCTACTTCACTCACTGGGTCCTCCAGAGATCTCAGTGGCTGAGGTAATAGCTTTGCATCTGGCTACAGGGACATAGCCAGACACTTCTATGATCCCCTTGCTCTCTTCCAGGCATGAAGTAGAGGGGGTTTCAGCGAAGTATGAAGAGTCAGGTGGGCTTGGGTTGCTGTGGAGGGAAGAAAGAAATACTGGCCTCAACAGTGAACAAAGATAAACATATGCAGGTGTATGGTTAACTTACACGTGTGCATGCCACCAACAGGATGTTAGTCTATAGGACAAGCATCTCCCTAGTTGGGATATTCTGGGAGCTGCACAGAAAGGAACTTTTCCAAGCTCTGGGTTGGAGACTTCACATATGTGCGCAGGCACACACACACACATACACACACTTACATGTTGGTGATACACACAGATATAGACCCAACACCAGCATATGTATTGGGAGGGCACTGAGTCGGGAGGTCAGCAGTACTCCCGTCTGCAATACATCTACCTTCGGATACACAACAGCAGTTGGCAGATCCCACATGCAGCTTCATCTTCTTGGCCACTGATTAGCTACAAGGGTGCTCTCGGGTGTACAAGGACAGTTGGAACAAGCCCGGGTGTACCCCCACAGCCTGTCAATAGCTAGGAGATGATGTGGCACCCAAGAATCCCCTATCTGATGCTGTTGTGCACTGCAGGGAGAAACAGAGAAGATCCACCTCTTTGAATATATTAGAAGAGACTGATGTTCCACCAGAAGGCTATCCAGATCTCCACTGGTCCATATCACCATATGAGATTATAGCAAATTTCATCTGTCCTTCTCTGTCTGCTAAGGAGAGGGCATACTGCTGTGTTCTGCTCTAACCTCCAGACTTTATCATTGCATAACCTCCAACAGATGAAAACCACAGGCAATATCAGTGTGTGGTCAAGAAGGCAAAAGTTGTCAGTAAGGAAGAGCACACAAGTTAGGAGAGGCTCCAGCAGTTTGCTTTTGCCTGAGCCAACTGGGGCCATTTCTGCACTAGCCTGTTATAGTGCTCTTATTCTACTTTCAACATCCTATGGAATCCTGGGGTTTGCAGTTTAGGGATGGGCCATCTGGCCCCTCCCTAAACTGCAAACCCCAGGATTCCATAGTATGTTGAAAGTGGAATAAGAGCACTATAACAGGCTAGTGTGGAAATGGCCTGGGAAGAACAAGATTCTACTCGCTCCTGTCCTCTCCCCCTGCTGATTGAATTGAAAATAAACATCTTTGAATTTTGAACTCAGTCTGCAGCAATTGAAATAAGCTGAGGACGAAGGAAGAAAGGAAAAGGAGGAGAAAGAAACGAGGGCCATTTCCACACTATACTGTGATAGTGCTATTCTTCCACTTTCAACATCCTATAGAATTCTGGGCTTTGCAGTTTACTGAGGCCAAAGCCCTCTCTGGCTGAGAATTTTAAAGGCTCCTCCCTAAACTGCAAACCCCAGGATTCCAAAGGATGCTGAAAGTGGAATAATGGTACTGTAACAGTGTAGTGTGGAAATGGCCTAGGACAATTATAAAGGCAGCTGAAAGGGGATTAATTGAGACTGTCCCTGACAAATCAGGACAGTTGAGGGTATGTTATTGATATTAACCTCTCCCCCCACCCCCCAAATCTCTTTAGTTCCTTGCTGTTCCTGACAACTCCAATGGAAGATTTTTGTTGCCCTTCTCCCCAGACATTTCCTCACCATTCATAACTGTAAATACTAGCATTCAGCAGTCATCACCTGGAGGCCATTTCTTTATATTATTTAAAACTGAATACTCTTCCAAAGGTTTACAAGTTTTGCTGAGTCCTGTGTGTAAAGAGTGTATTTGCATGTCCGATTTAGCTTGTGAAATTATGTCCAGATGGGCTTATGAAAAGCTATGGATGCAATTGGGTCTTAGGATTACCCAAACTGGAGGCCCCAGCTGAAAAAGGTATTACTTTCGCCGGACCTCAGTTATGACTGGCAGTTTTTATATATATATAAAAAACAGCTAGCAATTTGTATATTTAATCTGCATTTAATTAGCTGATAGTTGGACACCTCAGATATCGTCATTGCCTGATTCAGTTTAGTTGTTCTTCCATTTTCACAAGCAATGATCCACATCTTAAGATTATGAAACTGGTTTGCAGCATCTTCCATTAGGGCCACATTTGGCTGGTAGAGCTTCACTAGGGGGACAAGCTTCATTCCGTGGAATATGGCAGTAGCCCCCCAGTTTTATACAGGCTCCTGTTGTTGGTGGTCTCCCTAGACAGAAAAGAAACCAAAGATTCTATTATCGATGAGAATATGTATTGCTCTACAAAATGGATTTGGGTTTAGACATAAAGAGAGAGAGAGAGAGAAGGTTAATGTCTTACTCTGACCAGAACTCCACAACAGATGGCTGTGCTGGTGACGTCAACCAAACGGTGATACCACATGCCAAAATGGGCACTGCCACTAGCTTTATGTGCATCAGGGCAGAGTATGTGCAATGGATGAGATTCAGCAGCTTCCAAATGCTACATCTGCACCCCCAAACCCCATAAGTGACTCTTACTCCCTCCCCCCAAAAAATAGTTTAAAAATTGTGCTGATTGTAGGATAACATTTCACTTCAAAACTGATCAAAACTGCCATGAAACACCTAGAAAACGTGACAGCTTAAGATGCCCACCCCACCTCAGAATTCTCCAAGCACCGCAAAAAGACCTCTACAACAAAACAATCTGTTTTCTTTTGCAGAATACTCATTTTGGTTACAAAAAAAAAAACCTCTAGAACTCAGTGTCAGAAAAATCAACATTTTATTTAAAAAAATGGATTTTGCACAAAATGCTATTTTCCACACAGTGTTTTGTTGTTGCTTGTTTGATTTGCTCTTTGGCTTTTTTTATTTGTTTGTTCTTGTACCAAGGAACCCTACAATTTTACATCTCTCCTGTGAAACACCCATGCCAGAAAGAAATGCACGAGAAGTACAGTTTCAGTTCTTACTCGTTGACTGGTAACCTGTCACTGAGGCCATTTCCGCACTAGATTGTTATAGCACTATGATTCCACTTGCAACATCCTATGGAATTCTGGGGTTTGCAGTTTTGGGAGGGGCCAGCTGGCCCCTCCCTAAACTGCAAACCCCAGGATTCCATAGGATGTTGCAAGTGGAATCATAGCGCTATAACAGTCTAGTGCGGAAATGGCCTGAATTACAACGGCGTTATACCTCTGTTCATGTCTGTGCTGTAAGCCCCAATAGCAGACTCAGCCTCAAGGAGTAAAATTTTAATATTAAAATTCATTTAAGCCAGATGGTAACTGAGCTGGTGCATAGACAGCCAGGCCAATGATCGGACAAAAGATCAAAGACCAGAAACTTCCCCCATCGCGCTTCCATAGGAAACCTCAGAAAGGCACATCCGCACAGGTAATGGGCCATCAGCCACAACAATACTTTGGGGAGATTGCCTGATTACTCCCAAACGCTTGCAACAAGTGAAACATACCAAGGCAAGGTCCAGTTACATCATGCGGCCATCATGCAGCTATCACACAACCATTATCTTTCCATTTTGGCTATTATCCTTTTCTGGGAAAAGGTCTGCCCCCAAGGTATGTTTTTCCCTATAACAAGATCCCCTTTTGAGACCTATTTTGGAGCTCTCCTATGCTATACTAGCAGACCATCACTCTGTTAGTTGAGACTCCCCTCATCCCCCTCCCTGCGCTGAGTTTTCCTCCACTTTGCCTTTTCTCTGACCAAAGACTTCAAGATCAGGTACAGCATCATTGCTTCTAATTCCCTCCGCTTTTCCCCTATCATTTTTCACCTCTTTTCATCTCGACAGTCCTTGTATGCTTGTGTGAGTGAATGCGTTGTGTGTGTAAGTGTGAATAAACTTTGTCAATTTTACCAAATAAAAGACCATTTAAAAGAACACTGGACTTTTCTTTCTTTCTCATGCAGTCTGACCCCGTAGACATAGGATAAAAAGGTCTCACTGTGTTGCCCTGCCCTCTGCTTTGCCAAGCTGTGCTCTGCTAATTTCCCAAACTTTTATAAAATTCAGGTGTCCCCCCAGGGACCCCCAGAATCCAGGGTAATAGTGCCTTCAAGTGGTCTGTCAACTTCTGGCAATCCCATGAATTTCATAGGGTGTTCTTAGGCTAGGAATTCTTAGAGGTGATTTTGCCAGTCCCTTCCTCTGAAATATAACCTACAGCACCTGGTATTCATTGGTGGTCTCCTATCCAAGTACTAACCAGGGCTGATGAAGGTTAGCTTCCAAGGTCAGACAGGATCTGGTACCTTAGATGAATTAGATCAACACCATCACAATTCACTTTTTTTTTAATTTTCGTATATAAAAGATCCAAAGGTTAGTGTGATACAACAACACAGATACAAAAAAATTAGAAAAAAATCTTACAAATGATTACAAAAGGAAAGGAAGGAGGGAAGGAAGGAAGGAAGGAAGGAAGGAAGGAAGGAAGGAAGGAAGGAAGGAAGGAAGGAAGGAAAGGTAATTAGCCATCAAACAATTCATATCAATTCTTTATATTCAAACAAATCATTCCATTCACCCCCATACAACCTTCCTGTCTACTTTCTCCTGATGAGAATTGGTTGTAACTTTGTGTTTACAAAATATTATCTAAAGCATCTCTTTGAAAATATATATTTGCAGAAGCTAAATAGTTTGACACTTTGCTAAAAAAAATTATAACATATATATTTGTTTAACTGTTGTCAACATCACAATTCACTTTAACATTTATTGCACGGGTGAGTATTATGTTCCAGCCACAAAACTACTGAAATCCGCACCTCCTAAAACCAAACCATAACAAAAACCCCTCACCTTATAAGCAGCACAACCCATTGCCCAGAATGGCCATTTCTGTGTTGTGGGAGAGCAGGGAGACGAGGTGAGAATAGATCCAGCTATTTTCTTGCAGTTTGGTCCACTGCAAGGAACATAATCTCTACAGAGGATTTCTGGATCAGTTCCCCACTCATCTCCCTGCTCTCCAACAACATGGAAATGGCCACGTTGGGCCTGCTGCACTGCTTTACAAGGTGAGGTATTAGGTCAGGGCTTTCCAAACGGTCTGCTATGACACTTTAGTGTGTCGCCTGAAGTGTGTAGGTGTGTCGCCTACAATCTTGGAAACATATGTTATTATTTATAAATCCTATATTTTTAAAAATATATGAAAGGTTTTCATGAGATATGTTGTGTCCCCATACCTTTTGTTATTACAATTTATGTATGTGTCTGTATTTCTTATAAGGGGTTAGTTTACCCTCCAGTTTGCTAACAAAACTGAATTACTGTGTCGCCAATTAATGCATGTCTAAAAAAGTGTGTCACCAACATGAAAAGTTTAGAAAATGTTACCCTGATTTCTGGGGTCCGGTGGGGGACACCTCAATGTGCTCTAAATAATGGGGAGTGGGAATTAGCCAGAGCACAAGCAATGACAATGCGAGAGGCAGGGCAACCTAGCAAGATCTTTTAACCCAATGTTTATGGGATCAGGCCAAGCCAAAAACCAAGCAGAATTGTCTAATAAATGATTTTATTGAGAGGAATTCACTCACGCTTGCATACAAGATACACACAATCACACATTCACACAAGAGCCAGCTGAAAGAGAAAGGGAGGAAAAATTATAGAGAGGCTGAGGGGTTTGGGGGGATTTATAATTACCAGTCCAGAAGAGTAGTGAAGAGCAGAAATGTATTTTGGCTTAGGCAGGACCTAAGGGCAGTTCTCATTCAGGAGCCTGATGGACAGAGTGATGGATAGACCTTCGAGACACTGCCCTGGGCATCCTCAAATCAGGGGTATTTGTACCCTGAAAATGGCTTGTGGTTGTGAAGGTTCCAGATGCAAGACAAAGGGAACCTGTTGTGGACAATGAGTCTTTCGCCCGTTGATGGTTTTAGTGCTTTGATTGACAAAGACATGATGGGTGTTGTAATAGCTGTCTATTGTGGGTTCTGTGAGGACAGAAGAAGGAGTCCAGGTGTACAAGGGATGGATATCTCTCAATCAGTGTCCTAGTGGGTTCCTCACAGTTGGATTCCCTGGAAAATTCCAGCTTCTGTTTAGGTCTAATATCCACAGGAATGGTGTGTATTTGCCTGACAGAGGACTCAGTCTTACCTGGAGGAATTTTGGAGTTGAGCTATGCTTCTCACATTTACAGTCAAATTCTTTCCCTTGCTTGGTTTGATCTGTCACCTCTCAGGCTTGAATTTGATATCAGAGCCAATAAAATGTGTTGCCAATTACATAGGATGCCAATTAGGTATGATGCCCATCCAAACCATACTGATATTGGGGACCCCCAAAGCAGGGCCTTACAAAAGCTCTGTTTTAGGGAGTAGCTCAGGGAGACTTAAGTATAGTAATAGCACTATCAGGAGACATCTCCTGCGGCAGGCTTGCGGCTATACTCATTACTGGCATTCTTTCAGCATTTCGGCTGGACTGAGGAGAAGACTAATTACTCCTCCCAAGCAAAGAAGATGTGTGTCCTTCCAGGAAACTGGAAATTGTAACAGAACTCCCTGTGGCATTGCTGAAGTCTCTGGGGCACTATCATGTTCTTCGAAGGGAGAACATCTTGCCCCTTTGGGCAAGACACTTAAGCATTGTTCCAGCAAGAGAAAAGCAAGTCATTAATTAGTTGAACATGAGCTCTTCCTTCTTTCTCAGAAGACACACACTACACCTATTAAGATATCTTCAACAAGTCTATTCCAAACTTTCAGGATACTCTTTTGCTCGGATGGAGTCTTGTTGTACCCCCAGCACACCCAACGGCCATGTCCTGAGGAACCTAATTATTTTATATCAAACATAGTGAGCCATAGAGACACCAGAAGGACATGTAGGCAGAAAATCTCTGTTTTCTGTCTTACATCCTGGGGTTGTCTGGCAAATTGGCTCAGCGGACATCAGCAGCCATCAGGAAGACCATTGGTCTTGGAGAGTAAATAAACAATGCAAATCAGGCTGGAATCTGACACCTGAGACATGCTTGCATCTCTGGAGAGATACTATCTTACAGGAAACAACAAGGATGTTTTGGTTGTATTTTCTTTGAACTAAAAAGGAAATACTCCATCTTAATAAAAAGATGGAACATCTGGCTTTTCCCAGGGCGTGGGACATATAACTAGGGACTTTCTGATTCTTTTTGGAGTTGGAGTTGGAGTTGGAGTTGGAGAGGTTCTTTTGAAGGAATCTGTAGTTTTGACAGCTAGAGTAAGGAGATTCTTTCAAATCTGCAAAACAATGAAGCTTGTAAACTCCCCTCAGCTCTTAAAGGCGTGGATGAGATCCTTTCTTCCAGCTGAAGACTTCTGGATTGGTATCAAACCTTTTATTGTCTCCTTTTCTCTCTTTCCTAATTTTCATCTCTTTCTAACTTGCTATAGTTTTGTATGCTTGCAGTGCGTGTGAAGCTTAGTGATTGCATGAATTTTAACTTTCTATAATCTATTAGCTCTTGAGTGAGTGTGGGTGTATATTAGCTTAAGTATAACCTATTGTTAGTCAATAAAAAGTTATTCATTGAATCCCTTTGTGTGAATTTTGTCTGGCCTGACTCGGTTAAAATTAGGTTTCAAAGATCCTTTGAATTACCTGTCCTCTTTGCATGGCTAATAGGAGTTGCTCAGAACTAAATTTTTCCCAAGAGACAATTTTTACAGCTTTTGGGAATCCTTTAATGGAGTCCTAAGAAAACAGGGTAATAGTCTCCTTTTCAAAAGAAACCCAGGTCAATAAAAAGAATTCATGCCATATTACTGGCATATGAACTATTATCAGTGCCAAGTGCTTAGTTGACTCACTTACTTCGACAGCATCTGGAGTTAATTTCACAGTAGCCTGGAAGAGATACAAAGGCGCATGGTTTACTTCCAGGAATCTGGCAGAACCCTCCCAGGGATTCACAGGACTGAGTTTGCCCTGAAGAAAAGAAACAACAAATTAAAAAATTGTTATTTGAGAAGGTGGCCAGGTCATAGACGAATGGAAGGGCAGTGAGTTTAGACAGATGGAAACGGAAAGGCAAGGCTCAATTGAACAACAGTTGTCAGTTTGAAAAAACAGCATCAACACTGTGCTTGAAAGTACTTACTGTGCATTATCTAATAATAAGCTTTAGAACCACCCATAGAATCATAGAATCATAGAAATGTAGAGTTGGAAGAGACCACACAGGCCATCCAGTCCAACCCCCTGCCATGCAGGAACACCCTCAAAGCACTCCCGACAGATGGCCATCAAGCCTCTGCTTAAAAACCTCCAAGGAAGGAGACTCCACTACACTCCGAGGCAGCAGATTCCATTGCCGGACAGCCCTGACTGTCAGGAAGTTCTTCCTGAGGTTCAGGTGGAATCTCCTTTCCTGCAGCTTGAATCCATTGCTCCTTGTCCTGGTCTCTGGAGTAGCAGAAAACAAGTCCCCTCCTTCCTCTACGTGGCATCCCTTCAAATATTTAAACATGGCTATCATGTCCCCTCTTAACCTCCTCTTCTGCAGACTAAACATACCCAGCTCTCTAAGTCTATCCTCATAAGGCATGGCTTCCAGGCCTCTCACCATTTTGGTCGCCCTCCTCTGGACTTGCTCCAGCCTGTCAATATCCTTCTTGAACTGGGGTGCCCAGAACTGGACACAGTATTCAAGATGGGGTCTAACCAAAGCAGAGTAGAGTGGTACCAGTACCTCCCTCGATCTAGACACCATACTCCTATTGATGAAGCCAAGAATTGCATTGGCTTTCTTGGCTGCCACATCACACTGCTGACTCATGTTCAGCTTGTGGTCTATGAAGACTCCTAGATCCCTTTCACACGTACTGCTATCCAGCCACGTGTCCCCCATCCTATATTTGTGGATTCCATTTTTTCCACCTAAATGTAGGACCTTACATTTCTCTCTGTTGAATTTCATTTTGTTCGCCCTGGCCCAGCTCTCCAATCTATCCAGGTCATTTTGAATTTTGATCCTGTCCTCTGGCGTATTAGTAACCCCTCCCAATTTGGTGTCATCTGCATATTTGATGAGCATGCCCTCTATTCCTTCATCCAAGTCATTGATAAAAATATTGAACAGCACTGGGCCTAGGACAGAACCCTGTGGCACCCCACTAGTCACTTCTCTCCAGGATGAAAAGCAGCCATTCGTGATCACCCTTTGGGTTCGGTCGGTCAACCAATTACAAATCCAACTAACAGTAGCCCTGTCTAGCCCACATTTTACCAGCTTCATTGCAAGAATGTCATGGGGAACTTTGTCGAAGGCCTTACTGAAATCAAGGTATGCTACATCCACAGCATTCCCTTCATCTATCAAGCTAGTAACTCTATCATAAAAAGAGATAACCCATAGTGTAGTCCAGTATTATTATTGACCTCAAATTCAGATGCAAAAACTGATGCTGAGACAGAGAACCAAAGTCATCTGATCAGTCCATTATAGGACTGAGACTTAGATCTGGGACTTTCTAATTTGTAATTCAGATAAGGGTTGATCACAGCACAGACAGGCAGACAGATACACATATATACACATATGTGTACCTTTGCCAGATCATTCTGCTTGGGAAGCTTTTAGAGAGATGAAAACAGAGCAGATAACATTTAAGTTATAAATGAACAAAGGGAAGAACCTTGGTGCTTCACATAAACAAAAAAACCCACACTGTTACTCTGTATTCTGGGGGTCCCGGGAGGGGCGCCCAAATAACCAAATATAAACACAGGATGGGGAAATTAACTCAAGCACTCTCTTAAGCTAACGAGAGGCAGGGTAACGTAGCAGGGATCTTGCAACCCTATGTATACAGCATCGGGTCAGAAGAGCAGTCAGACATGTTTAAACAGTAAATTAATGATGGCTTTATTAAAGGACAAACAACAAATAAGACACCACATGCACACAGCTAACTAGAAATAGAAATGAGAGTTTCGGGGGGAAACGGGTGATATGACACCTTTTCACATAGTCCTGGAGAGAAGTGGAGGTTTGCAGGGGAGAAAGCTCAGCACGGTTCGCTGAGGGGAGCTCTTCAGACAAAATGACAGCAAGGCGGGATGGAAGTCCAGAGCGATCCGAGGAGGACTTGGAATTGGGTAGTTTTTATAAGGTGGATTGTGCATACAGGCCATGCCATACTTGGTGAGAACAAAGGAAATTTGGAGCGGGACAAAAGCATCCGAAAAGGTCAAGTTTTACATGATCAGCTTAGTGCTAGATGACAATAGTGTAGACAGTATGCAAATGGCTTAGCATTAGGAAGGTGCTGGCTCAGGGCTGTGTGTCTTTGTGTAAAGTCGCGGTTAAGCAAGGTGTGTCTGCAAGAAATGGTTCCTGAAGCAACGGAGTGACATTAATCTGCCTGCCTAAGTGGGGATTTGGAATGTCCAACCATTACCAGCCGCGCCTGTTTACGTGCTTGTCTGGAGGCCCTTGCAAACACGTGGAGGAGGGTGGCAGAGAAAAGTCAAGGGAAGGCCAAATAAGTTTGATATCAAAAGATATCTGGTGCTATCACCAGGCATGTCAGAACCGTGGTAACAACACCACACTCCTATATATGTAACTTTTCTTATACATGCTCTCCCTTTCCCCCTTGAAACAGAGGAGGCAGCATTTGGGAGATTATTTGTGCTGTAGTTCTTTTTTAAAAAAAAATAAATAAATCCAAATCTAATATTGAACACACTAGCTGGAATGGCCCTCATTTCTGTGAGTGATCAGGCTTGAACCTTACTTCTAAAGGTTTTTTAAAAAAATTTCCCTGGATTTTGCTTGTGCCCGTTTTGTCTCCCCATTATACAGGAAGGAAAAAAGGGAAACCAAGACCCTTCCTTCAGCTCACCCTAGTTTGGACTTGCACACTTGGGCTCCCCCTCCCTGAATTCTTTCCATTCCAGATGTTTGTGATAAAATCATTGCACTATTACAGGTTGGTGCCTGCATCTGCTTTTTTCCTCTTCCTTCCCAATTGTTTTTCCTTGTGTGCTGCACCCTTTAGACTATAAGTCTGAAGGCAGGGACTGTCTCATTATTATCTTCATAAACTACTACAGGAGCTTTGGCCATTTCTGCATTACACTGTTCTAGTGCTATTATTCCACTTTAAACATCCTGTGGAATTCTGAGGTTGGTCGTTTACTGAGGCCCAAGAGCCCTGGGGCTGCGAATACTAAATGCCCCTCCCTAAACTGCAAACCCAGGGATTCCATAGGATGTTGAAAGTGGAACGATAGCACTATAATAGCATACTGGGGAACTGGCCTTTCTTTTTCAGCTGAAGATCGAGAGAAGGAAGGGGGAAGAACCTATTAGGATTGTTTGATTTTATTTTCACATTCTTTCTCTTTTTCTTTCTGTTGCTTATACATCCCCTTAATACATACATACAAAGACACACACACACACACACACACACGCACATTGTAGAGGTTTTCTTCTTACCTGGATCTACGTGGAAGAGAACGACAGTCACAGCAAAGAAAAAATAAAGAAACTGCATCGCTCAAACTTTCTTTGGGATCTCTCCAAGTGCTAGTGAGACGTACCTCCCTCTAACTGTAGAGATGTGGTATGAAAGCAATGTTGAAATATTAATTTGTACAAACATTGCAAGCAGGTCTTTCCTGCTCCTGTCCATTACAACATCTTTGCTTTCTGACCATTCTGCTCCCTGCTCTTCCTTCTAGACCCAGGAAGACAAAGTGAGGGCTGGGGGCCTCATGTTGCACTGGGGCTACTATTCTGGCCCGCAGAGATCGAAAATGCTCCAGAATGCCCCCAAATTCGCTCTAGGTGGTGTGGAGGTCATTTCCGCTATACTTGGAGCTCCCCACAAGGCACCCCCAGGGTCAAAAAATATTTTTGCAACATTTTTGTTTAACAAAAACATTCTTTTACACCCTGAAATGCTCCAAAATGTTCACGTGGGGGTGCATTCCTAGACATTTTTGGTGGGGCCAAAATGTTTGAGGCTAGTATTGTGACTTCAAGAGAGAGAAGAAGAGGCAAGCAGAGCTCCATCATGCCTGGGAGACGCAGATGATAGACCCTCTCTCCATCTTAGCTGCCCCATCCCTGGACTCAGAGGGAGAGAAGAAGAGGCAGTATTTGTGGGATTTAACCCCTTTCCACAGTGCCATCCCCTCTCCTTTTGTTTCATGTGTTAGTCAGATTGTAAGCCTGGGGGCAGGAAACTGTTTTGTTGTCCTTTTACTTGTAAAGCACCATGTACTGTGATGGTGCTATATAAATAAATAAATGATGATGATGATAATGATCATCATCATCATCATCATCATCATCATCATCATCATCATCATCATCATTTAGGACCAGGAGATACCTTCTTTGAAATCAAAAATGTGGTGAAATTGCCCCCAGACCACCTATGTGGACGTGGGTGTGGGTGTGATTGATAGATAGATAGATAGATAGATAGATAGATAGATAGATAGATAGTGGGAATGTGGTCTTCACTTCCAAGGAAGCCAAATGCAACATCCCTGGCATTCCACAGTTGCCCACACCTGTTCTAGACTCCAGACAGTTGTCATTGGTCTAAAGATGCAGGAAGCCTCACAATATTGCTTGTGGATGGAAGACTGACAAGGCATACCAGGTGCTGTAGGCTAGAAAGGAAATGGCAAAACCACCTCTGAGTCTTCCTTGCCTAAAAGAAACCTATGGAATTATAGAGTCATACAGTCATAGAATCATAGAGCTGGAAGAGACCCCAGGGGCCATTCAGTCCAAGCCTCTGCTATGCAGGAACCCACATCAAAGCACTCCCTCTGACAGATGGCCATCCAGTCTCTGCTTAAAAACCTCCAAAGAAAGAGACTCCACCACACTCCCAGGCAGCATATTCCACTGCTGAACATCTCTGATCATCAGGAAGTTCTTCCTGAGGTTTAAATGGAGCCTCTTGTCCTACAGTTTGAATCCATTGGTCCTTGTCCTAGTCTCTGGAGGAGAGGAAAACTCACCTAGAGTTGCCATAAGTCAACAAGTGTATGGACACACACTCACCAAGGTAGGCATCCATTCTGAACTGGATCAAGCCTCCCCAAAAGTTTCTTTGGTACCAAAATCAGACACATATCGCAGCAATAAGATGAGCTTCATTGGTGATACTAAGGCATCAGGTGGTCAATAGGAGAGAAAATGATTACAGTCCTTTCATACAAGGGTTGTCAATGTGGCAGGTCCAGGGATCACTTTTCTGTCCTTGGGTTCATTGGGGCTTCATGGGTTATCCAAAAATACAAGCTTCCCCCACTTAGAGATGGGAGCACTGTCAGAAAACGGAATTGGTTAAAAAACAGAACCCACGTACTGGACTGTAGGGACCATGAAGGACTTACAGAGGATCACTTGGAACCTTTCTCATAGTTTGAATCCACTGGGTTGCACCTATTCTCAGGGCTAGCATAGGATACAGCATTAGACTACAACTCTGGAGACCAGAGTTCAAATTCCTTCTTGGCCATGGAAAATCACTAGATGACCTTGGGCAGGTCACACTCTCTCAGCCTCTGGATAAGCCAAAGGCAACTCTCCTCTGAATAAATCTGGCTAAGAAAACCGTATAATATGTTCACCTTGGGGTTGCCATAAGTCAGAAACACCGGAAAGGCACACAGTAGCATCATTAAACAAGCTTGGTCCATCTTGTGCCTGAGAGCCATTCAGGTATGTGGAGAGTAGTTTGTGACTCAGTGCAGAAGGAGATCTGTGGCTTGAGGATGGACCAACCAAAGCTTCAGAAAAGGGCTTATTATGACATATTCTGTTGAGTGGTCGTGGCATGTTTAGACTGACAGTTATGAACAGCTCTCCTGCAACTTCTCTTCTTTTTAACAACAGTCACCCAGAAAGAAAACAAATTTAAAAAAAAAAAAAAAAAGAATGTCCCTCATCCACAGCCAGTTTCTCCTTTTTCAGAGAATATAAAGTTTTCAATACTTCCCATTTACCAGCGCTTAGTTAATGATCTGGAAAATTTGAGGAAATTTTGACCAAGGAGCATTGTGAAAATCCACATGAGAACGAAGGCCAAGAGAGTTTGTGCGTACCCAGTTAGGGAGTTTGTTAGATATTATGATATGCGACTGGTTTGGTTACTGTTAGGTAGTGTGGAGGGCATTTCCACAGCTCTGGAGAACCCCAAAGGGCGCGCCCCCCAGATCAAAACCCATCTTTGCCAAGATTTTTTTTATGCCAAAACATTTGTGTGTGTGCATGTGCGTGTCAAAGTTTGTGAGTTTCTCTGTGTCAGTGAAGACCTGACCTCATACGATTGGCTCTGTCAGGCAAAGACCTCCTATGATTGGCTTCCTAAGAAGATTCTATGGAATCCTGGGGTTTGCAGTTTAGGGAGGGCCCTTTAGAATACTGTGAGAAATAGCTGATAACACTCATGAAACAATTTAACACAGGATCGGCTGAAGCATCAAGCATTTATTTAAAAAAATACGTTTCTGCAGGCACGGGTGCTCTTCAGAGAGAAGGACCCCCTCCCACAAAACAACACACATTTTATCCCCTACACCAGCTTCCCTCCCCTTGGACAGGACCCAAAAGTTACAACCCTATCAGAATCGCCTAAGAAGTTACATGCCCCCTTCACCATATTTACAGTATAACCATGCATTTCCCTCGTGGTGCCTTAATCCTCATTTGTAATTTCAAAATGCCCATCAAACAGATTCTAACCTCCCATTTTGCGAAACAATGCCAAATTCTTGTCTTGTTTTCTTTATCAGCTTTGTTACCCCTTTCAGCTTTTGCTGACCTTCAGTCTGCATAAGCAGGTGCCTCCAAAAAAAGTACATACATCCCACTGTTGAATCCTTATCTCTATCTGTCTGGTTCTCTTTGCTCCAAGGCCTTCTTCAGCTGCCAGTTCTAAAAATACACTTCTTAGACTTCATTGTTTTGCAACAATACTATTCCAAAGGATATGTGTGTATAAATATATTTAAAAATGTGTTATAAGCTATAAGCTAATAATATGCTACTAATACTATTAATAATATTGCAGAAACTAAATTATATTTTACTTCTCACAAATACTCAGCCGGAGAGCTCTTGGGCCTCACCGGCCATGATGGAGATGAGGCCTAGCAGCAAGGGGGAGGACAGTGTATTCCCTCAGGAACCCAAACTCTGTATGTTAATAACTCTGAATACAGATTGGATTGGGGAATATGGGGAAAAGTTACAGGTACTGGGCAAGACAGTTTGGGGACTTAGAGACACAGGATCTCAAATCTTTCCAACAAGTATTACCTATGAGAAAACAAAATCCTAGGCAATGCCAGGTATATATGTTAGTATAATATATAATATAATTTTATAGATAGATAGATAGATAGATAGATAGATAGATAGATAGATAGATAGATAGATAGATTTCCCTGAAATGCTCCAAAATACTCACAGGAGGGTGGGGCGAATTCCCAGGATATTATTGGGAGAAGCAGTCCAGGACTGTGGCCTCGACAGAGAGAAGAAAAGGCAGCAGAGTTCCATCATGCCTAGGCCTAGAAGCAGATGAAAGATCCTCCCTGCATCCTAACTACCACACCTGGTAGAGGGAGAGAAGAAGAGGCAAGCCCAGCTCCACAATGCCTAGACCCACAAGCAGACAAGAAGTCCTCCCTCTGTCCCAAATAGCACTGATCTGGGCCATTTTCACATTAGCCTGCTATAGTGCTCTGATTCCACTTTCAACACCCTATGGAATTCTGGGCTTTGCAGTTTAAGGAGGGGCCTTTGAGCCCCCTCCCTAAACTGCAAACCCCAGGATTCCACCGGATATTGAAAGTGGAATTATAGCACTATAACAGGCTAGTATGGAAATAGCCCTGGCCTTGGAGAAGGAGAAAAGGTATGCATAGCTCCATCATGCCTAGTGCAGAAGCAAGCGAAGGGTCCTTCCTCCATCTTAACTGCCACATGCAATATTTAAAAAAATGATAATAATTTAGGCCCAGGAGATGTCTTCCACAGTTGCTCACTTCTGTTCTAGACTCAGAGGAGTTCCTATTGGTCTAAAGATGCAGGAGGACTCACAATACTGCATGTGGGGCTTTGCTGGCATTTGCCAGTTGTTGTCGCCTTTGTGTCCACTCATTCCCTTCTCTTGGGGAGCTGTTTGTCAGTTTCTTGGATCTGCACTACGGTTCTTCCAAAGATTTTTTTTTTAATATTAGGGGTGTGGTTTGGTGAGGTGATCCTATGATTTGAGGGATCAATTTTCTACCCTTAAAAAAAAAATAGAGCAACAGTGCTATAATGCACTCATTTGGGTGGTTCACTTGGTAAACTGCAGCAGTGAGGCATTTGTTACCCTGATCTCTGGGGGTCTCAGGAGGGACACCTAAATAACCAAACAACAACACGACTTTGGGGAAAATTAGCTGGAGCGCTCACTAGAGCTACCAAGAGGCAGGGTAACTTAGCAGGATCTTGCAACCCAGCGTCTACAGGGTCAGGTCAGCCAAGCAGTCAGATGGTTTGAAGTAATAAAATTGATGTTTTATTAAATGCAGACAAACATTAAAGACACCACAGTCACACAGCTAACTAGAGAATCAGAGATTGACTTGAAATAGGGATTTTTAGAGGGAAATGGGTGATACGACACCTGTCTCGTAGTCCTGGACCTTGAGAGTGGTCTCTCACCGTTTTGGTTGCCCTCCTCTGGACTTGCTCCAGCTTGTCAATATTCTTCTTGAATTGGGGTGCCCAGAACTGGACACAGTATTCAAGACAGGGTCTAACCAAAGCAGAGTAGAGTGGTACCAGTACCTCCCTCGATCTAGACACCATACTCCTATTGATGCAGCCGAGAATTGCTTTGGCTTTCTTGGCTGCCGCATCACACTGCTGACTCAGACCTCCTGGATGTTAGAAAGTTACTGTGAGATTTGTTCTAGTGCTTTTAGGTAGCCATAATGTACAGAGAAAAGCCAGAATTAGCAACCCTGGTCTTGCCTACACTTTTCCATTTCCTCTGCGGCTAAAAAGTGGAACGAGAGGGAATTGTTGGGACTGTCCCTGTTAAATGGGAACAGTGGGGGCATGTGGGATTCTTGAACTGGCAAGAAGTTGCCCTAGATGGCTTCTGAGCTCCCTTCCAACTATAAGATTGATTCGCCTACTCCCATCTTTTTTCATCTCCAGTAAAATCACTCTTTGTTTTGGGGCCCAGAATATACTAGAAAAGCCTCTTGATTGTCATGGTACCACATAAGTCCAACAAGATGAACAAGAAGCACCATGGAAAGCCCGATGAGGACCAAGGCCAAGAGAGCAGAGACCCCATAAACATTGGTGGAAAGATTTCACTAGGGTACACTCCTCTCGCAGGCCTCCTGACTTGAGCTAACAATTCCCCAGGCTTGCCCTGAGTCACAAACATCTTAGGGTAACAATTATTGCCCCCAAATTTGTAACATGTTCTTTCTCATCAGTCCAGGGACCATGAATTTGAATTTTACTGCTTTTTCCACTGGAAGCTTCATTAACCATGCACTATCATAATAGATCAGAACTACTTCATGTCCAACCTGCAAACAGTGCTTATAATGTAATGCAAGTGTGTGCAATTCCTTGAGGTTTGGGACCACGCATGCCTCCCATAGGAACCTGGAGGACTATACCAGGACCCTACGGTGAAACTTCAGTGATAAAGTCATAGAATCATAGAGTTGGGAGAGATCCCATGGACCATCCAGTCCAACCCCATTCCACCATGGAGGAATACACAATGAAAGCACTCTCCCTAGATGGTCATCCAGCCTTTGTTTAAAAGCTTCCAAAGAAGGAGAGCCCACCACACTCCAGGGCAGTGATTCCACCACTGAACAGCTCTTACTGTCAGGAAGTTCTTTCTAATGTTTTGTTGGAATCTCTTTTCCTGTAGTTTGAAGCCAATGCTCTGTATCCTAGTCTCTGGACCAGCAGAAAAGAAACCTAACCCATCTTCCACATGACAATGTTACCCTGATTTCTGGGGTCCCGTGAGGGATACCTCAATGTGCTCCAAATAATGGGGAATGGGAATTAGCCAGAGCACAAGCTATAGCAATGCAAGAGGCAGGGCAACTCAGCAAGATCTTGAACCCAATGTTTACGGGGTCAGGCCGAGTCACAAACCAAGCAAAAGTAAATTATAATTGTTTTCTATATTAAAAGACAGGCAAAGCGCACGTATGCAATCACTCACACAGACCTAAGAAGAGAAAGGCAGGAGATTTGATAGAGGATTTTGAGAGGGATTTTTCAGGGGAAATACTACACCTGATCCTGTACCCCAAGTAGTCAGAAGAAAAGTCAGTTGGAGCGGAGATTCTCAGCATGTGGAAGCTGAGGGGAAGGCTCAGCAAACAGAGCAGCAGCAAAACAGGATGGAAGCCGGGAACAATCCGAAAAAGCGCTCAAAATCAGAGGTTCTTATAGGGGGAAATGTGCCTGTAGGGTAGTCCGTTCCCAGGGAAAACAATGGGTTTTGGGTTGGAGACAAAGTCTCCGAAAGGTCAGTACTTGAGATGATTGAATTATGACAGAGTTGTCAATAGTGCAGACAGTATGCAGATAGGGAGTGCTTGACAGTTGGCTATTCGGCTCATCAAGCTGCCTGCTCGGGGCAGAGAATCTTTTGTACACTGCATGCATACATAATGTGTTTTCAAAGTGTACTTGCCTGGAGGTTTCCTGAAGCTGCATGCCAGCAAATTACTGGTCTGCCTGGATATTATTCAGCTATTTTTAGCCCTGTCTGTGTGCTTGCTTGTCCAGGGGCCTCGCAAGCACATGCAGAGGAATGGTTTGGGACGGTCAATCTCTTGATATCAAATTATATTCAATAAGCCCTGGGGTCGGACTATAAACTACAGCAACAACATCCTTTCAAATATTTAAACATGGCTTTCATGTCACCTATTAGCCTTCTCTTCTCCAGGCTAAACATACCCAGCTCCCTAAATCAGTCCTCATAGGAATATCATAGGATTGTGGAACGTCTTCATAGAAATTAAATACACCTCTTCCGGAGGATTTGGTCTCCAATGGCATTTTCTATGGCCTATTGGGCTCAGGTGGCTGATTATGGACAAAAGGTCTTGTGATTTCACTCTTCTGGAGCACAACCTAATTTATCTCTGCACTGTATGGTGACCATGAGAAGAGAAGAGTCTTCTCGTCCCATTGTCCCGAACTCATCTACAGCCTCTACAAGTATAGGGGAGATACTTGATTGCTATGTGGGTTATACTGGTCAGACTGAGACTCCCTCAGACTGACGAAGATGAAAGGACCTTTGCCATAGTCCTTTGTGATGGGGGAGTAACTCTAAGAAAGAGGACAGGCTAGGTTCAGAAATTGTCACAACTACTCTCCTGGGCAAAAGTTTGCTTACACGCATGATCATCATGGGCATGATTTGGTGTGATGGTAACCTGGTGGGGTTGCAGCTCTTGCTTATTGTCAATATCATATAGGCCTACTGGGTAGCTGTGAAATTATGTCCAGATGCGCTCATGAAAAACTATGGATGCATTTAGGTCATTGAATTATCCAAACTAGTGGCCCCAGCCAATAGAGGTATCATTTTAGAATCATAGAATCATAGAAATTCAGAGTTGGAAGAGACCACAAAGGCCATCCAGTCCAACCCCCTGCCATGTAGGAACACCCTCAAATCAATCCCGACAGATGGCCATCAAGCCTCTGCTTAAAAACCTCCACGGAAGGAGACCCCACTACACTCCGAGGCAGCAGATTCCACTGCCGGACAGCCCTGACTGTCAGGAAGTTCTTCCTGAGGTTCAGGTGGAATCTCCTTTCCTGCAGCTTGAATCCATTGCTCCTTGTCCTGGTCTCTGGAGCAGCAGAAAACAAGTCCCCTCCTTCCTCTACGTGGCATCCCTTCAAATATTTAAACATGGCTATCATGTCCCCTCTTAACCTCCTCTTCTGCAGACTAAACATACCCAGCTCGCTAAGTCTATCCTCATAGGGCATGGCTTCCAGGCCTCTCACCATTTTGGTCGCCCTCCTCTGGACTTGCTCCAGCTTGTCAATATCCCTCTTGAATTGGGGTGCCCAGAACTGGACACAGTATTCAGGATGGGGTCTAACCAAAGCAGAGTAGAGTGGTACCAGTACCTCCCTCGATCTAGACACCATACTCCTATTGATGCAGCCGAGAATTGCATTGGCTTTCTTGGCTGCCGCATCACACTGCTGACTCATGTTCAGCTTGTGGTCTATGAAGACTCCTAGATCCCTTTCACACGTACTGCTGTCCAGCCACGTGTCCCCCATCCTATATTTCTGTATTCCATTTTTTCTACCTAAGTGTAGGACCTTACACTTCTCTCTGTTGAATTTCATTTTGTTCGCCTTGGCCCAGCTCTCCAATCTATCCAGGTCATTTTGAATTTTGATCCTGTCCTCTGGCGTATTAGCAACTCCTCCCAATTTGGTGTCATCTGCAAATTTGATGAGCATGCCCTCTATTCCTTCATCCAAGTCATTGATAAAAATATTGAACAGCCCTGGGCCTAGGACAGAACCCTGTGGCACCCCACTAGTCACTTCTCTCCAGGATGAAAAGCAGCCAATTCGTGATCACCCTTTGGGTTCGGTCGGTCAACCAATTACAAATCCAACTAACAGTAGTCCTGTCCAGCCCACATTTTATCAGCTTCGTTGCAAGAATGTCATGGCGAACTTTGTCAAAGGCCTTACTGAAATCGAGATATGCTACATCCACAGCATTCCCTTCATCTATCAAGCTAGTAACTCTATCATAAAAAGAGATAAGATTAGTCTGGCATGACTTATTTTTGAGAAATCCATGTTGACTTCTCGTGATTACCACGTTGCTTTCTAAATGATTAGAAACTGACTGCTTAATGATCTGCTCCAGGATCTTTCCGGGTGCTGATGTCAGGCTGACTGGGCGATAATTATTTGGGTCCTCTTTTTTTCCCTTCTTGAAGATGGGGATAACATTTGGTCTCTTCCAATCTGCTGGAACTTCTCCTGTCCTCCAAGATTTCTCAAAAATTATAGCAAGCGGTTCCGAAATGACCTCTGCCAGCTCTTTTAATATCCTAGGATGCAATTCATCTGGCCCTGGAGACTTGAATTCATCCAGTGTGGCCAGGTATTCCTGTACCATCTCTCTACCTATTATGTGCCTCATTTCTCCTGCTTCCTCCCCTGCTCCCCAACCACCAGGTTGAGTGCTTGTATCCTTCTGGGGGAAAACTGAGGCAAAGAAGGTGTTAAGTAGTTCTGCCTTTCTCTCCCCCCTGTGAGTAATTCACCATCTTCTCTGAGCAGCGACCCTATCGTCTCCTTCTTTTTCCTTTTGCTGCGGACATATTTTAAAAAACCCTTTTTATTGTTTTTAATGTCTCTGGCCAGCCTAAGTTCGTTCTGTGCTTTAGCCTTTCTGACCTCCTCCCTACATCTCCTGGCTACTTGCTTAAATTCTTCTTTGGTGGTTTCCCCCTTCTTCCATTTCCTATACATGTTTCTCTTAACACTCAGCTCAGCTGAGAGTTCTTTAGTCAACCATTCTGGTTTCTTCAGATGCCTTCCATTTTTCCTCCTTATTGGCACTGTTTTAGACTGTGCCTTCAGTATCTTCTTTTTAAGGAACTCTCATGCCTCCTGAACTTCTTTCCCTTTCACTATTCTTGACCATGGAATTCCAGCCAGCAGCTCCCTAAGTTTACAGAAGTCTGCTTTTTAAAAATCTAAGATGAGTGTCTGGCTACCCTTATCTTCTCCTTCCCACTGAATGCTAAATTCCAACAGGGCATGGTCACTCCCCCCTAAAGATCCAACCACTTCTACCTCATTAACAAGGTCATCCCTGTTGGTCAGGATCAGATCTAGAATATTAGATCCCCTTGTGACCTCTTCCACCTTCTGGACCATGAAGTTGTCTGCAAGACAAGCAAGAAACTTGCTGGACCTTGCTGTCTTGGCAGAGTTTGACTGCCAGCATATATCCGGGTAATTGAAATCTCCTATTATTACTGTATCCCTCCTCTTTGAATGTGCAGTCATTTGGTTGAGGAAGGTGTCATCCAAGTCCTCAGCCTGGGTTAGAGGTCTGTAGTAAACCCCCACCAGAATATCCCTATTGTTTCTCGCTGCCTTAATTCTTACCCAAATGCTCTCGACCTGGGTTTCACTCTATAAAATTCACTCTATAAAATTCACGCTATAAAAACCCCTGATTCCAAGACCTTCCTTGGATCGCTCCCGAGTTCATCCCGCCTTGCTGCCGCTTTGCTTGGCAAGCTCCCCTCAGCTAATCATGCTGAGATTCATCATTGCACCCCAGCTTCCCTTCCAGGACTACGAGACAGGTGTCGTATCACCCATTTTCCCCTGAAAATCCTTCCACCCTGCCCCAATCTTTGCCTCCTTAGTTATCTGTGTGAGTGTGGTGTCTTTAATCTTGATCTGTAATCAATAAAACATCATTTTTATTATTTCGAATCCATCTGGCTGCTTGACAAGATCCTGCTAAGTTACCCTGCCTCTCGCTAGCTTTAGTGAGTGCTCTAGCTAATTTTCCCCAAAGTTGTGTTGTTGCTTGGTTATTTAGGTGTCCCTCCCGGGACCCCCAGAAATCAGGGTAACACAATGTAATACAATCCTTTGGACTATCATGCTTCTAAAAGCCGTGGCATATTCTGTTGAGTAACTGTGGCACATTCAGACAGTCATCAGAAGCTCTCTTGCAAATTCCCTTCTTAACAACAGTCATGCAGAAGGAAAATGATTTTTTTTAAAAAAGGAATGTCCCTCATGTGCAGTCAGGTTCCCTTTTTTTCAGAGAGCATGAACCTTCCAATGCTTCCCATTTACCAGCCCTTAGTTAATGATGTGCTGCTTACACTGTCCTTCCCATAGCTAGTCAATCGGAAAAGTAAGGAAACCACAAATAACCCCAGATATCCTGTGTTTTATGAAGTTATTGTGAGATTTATTCTGGTGCATTTAGGTAGCCAAAAAGGCAGAGAAAACCAGAATCGGAAACCCTGGTTGTACCTACACAGTTGCATTTCCTGTGTGTTTTTTGCCTAAAGAACCCTGGAGGCCTAGTTTTCCTATTCCTCTCCCTGGTTGGAGTGCACCTCAGCCTGTGGGACTCCTTCTGCTTACCCTCCATTGTTTCATAGATGAAACCTGGGATGCATGCTGGGTTGGACTAGATAGCCCATGAGGCCCCTTCCAGTATTATGATTCTGTGACTTTATGACTCTATGCAGCATCCCCATGTAGTCAAGATGGCACAAGTTATTAATGAAGAAGAACACATAGGAGAGGCTGCAGCAGTTTGCTTTTGCTTGGGCCTACTGGGAAGAGCAGGACTGTTCCTCCTCCCTTTTGCTGAGTCAATTGAATCCAAACTACTTTTGCACTTGGAATTCAGTTTGCAGCTATTGAAGTAAGTGGAGGACAACGTGAGAGGTGGAGAGAAAATGGGACATTTTAAAGCAGCTGAAAAGTGGGATGAGAGGGGATTGTTGGGACTGTCCCAGTTAAATAGTAACAGTTGGAGCATAGGAGATTCCTGCACTGGCAGGGGGCTTTTGAGGTCCCTTTTGGCTGTGTAATTGATTCTCCTCCGCCCATCTTTTTTTCCCTATCCAGTAAAACTACACTTTGTTTTCGGGCCCAGAATATACTAGGAAAGCCTGATGACTGTCATGGTACCACTGAAGGCCAAGGAGATGACCAAGAAGCCCCATGGAAATCCCCACGAGGACCAAGGCAAAGAGAGCTTCTGCATACCCAGTGAGGGAATCCCTTAGCTAGATACTATGATATGTGACTGCTTTGGTTACTTCCATCAAATTTGTACCACATTCTGTGCTGGCAGTGTGAGGTCCATGGATTTGAAACTCTCAGCCATTCATACTGGATGTTTCATTAGCTGTGTGCTTTCATATTAGACCAGAACCACTTCATGTCAAGTAGAAGAGCCCCTAAAGGAGCCTCTATTCTTTTTACTCTTTTTGCCCCACCTGGAATACTGTGCACACTTCTGGTACCACAATTTATTTATTTATTTATTTTTTCCTCTTCTTCTTCCCTTCCGTCCCCTTTAATCAAACTGTTTTTTTTATTTTATACCCAATGAACTCTTTATAGACAATTTAAACACTTAACAAACAATTAATAAATACCCCAGGAAAAAAGATGGTTCTGTTATATTGATGCAACTAGCAACAACTTAAGCTAAATTGTCTGGCGCTTTTCTGGACCTCCAAATCTTCTGCTAATGGCGGAATTCCACTCTCGCTTCCTTCTTTCCGTCTCCCACCACCCGTCACAGGGTTCCAGTTCAGAGTTAACTTTATATAGATTCCGTAGCTCTCCTCGCTCCTCGATAATCTTATATTCTTTTGTTCTCAAGTTCCAATCTCACCAACTGATTTCTCAATGCTCTTCAGAATTCTGGATACTTTCGCTTCCTTCTCTCACTTTCTCTCACTTTCTCTTACAGTCTTCATTCGTCACACCTCTTCCACATTCCTTCTTAGCAGCCATTAGTAATTTAAACACTCCTCCATTTTTCTCTGTCCGTTCTGTTCTCGAAATCCACCACGCCAATTTTTAAATATTCCGAGGTCCAATTAATATTTAAAGTACTTAATATTTAATTTTTAATATTTAATCTTTAAAAGTTACAGCAATCTGGAATAAATGTTCTTCCCTTCCACATGGGTGGTGTTGCTACAAACTTTCTCTCACCGCTTCAGTGTTTCAAACCGCTCCCGAAAAGAAAAACAATGTTACTTCAATCCCTCATAAACGCTTTCTTCAACATTTATAGTCCACTCTGCAACTTGTCCCGTCCGTCTTCGTCTTATAAAAGTCAAGCCCAGTTCAATAAATTCTGTCAAATCAGATTAAGTATGTAGTCGATCCACGCAGTCAGACACCAAACGACACTCTCTCTAACTCAAGCTCCTTCGTTCAATACATGATCGCACACGATCCCCCGGGCTTCCCCGCACCCGGGATTCGCCGCTCTTCTGCAAATAGAAGTCTAATTCTTACTCTCCCCTCAGTAAAAAGTTTGTCGGATCTCACTAACCCAATTGGTTTTAAAGCTTGTTCTTCTAAAAGCTATAATTATCGGTGGTGCCGCGGCAAGCCGATCACGGCCGCCCAGAGAAGTTATGGCGGCTCTGCGGTCCCCTCTGCCTTACTCGTCATCGTCTTTTCTTTCCTCCGATCTTCCACTCCAGGCAGGATCCGGACCCCCTTTGAGCCTCCTCCGTGTCCCCCTATAACTAGGGGTCATTTTCCTCCAGATGTCCTATCTTTTCGAGGAAATATCGACCTCACTGTGGCATGGAATCCACCACCCTCGTGGATTCCGTCCGAACGCCACTCAGCCTCCACCGGAAGTCCCCTGGTACCACAATTTAAACAGGATATTGACAAGCTGGACCACGTCCAGGGGAGGGCGATCAAAATGGTAAAAGGCCTGGAAACCATGTCCTGTGTGGAGCAGCTTAGGGAGCTCGATAGGTTTAGCCCAGAGAAGAGAAGGTTGAGAGGCAAGGTGATAGCTATGTTTAAATATGTGAAGGGATGTCATAGGGAAGATGGTTCCAGCTTGGTTTTTTGCTGCTTCCAAGACTAGGACATGGAGCAATGGCTTCTAACTTCAGGAAAAGGGAGTCCATCTAACCATAAGAAATAACTTCCTGATGATAAAGCAGTTCAACAGTGGAATATTCTGCCTCAGAGTTCACTTAAGTCTCCTTCTTTGAAGGCTATCTGTTGGGAAGGCTTTGATTGTGCTTTCCTGCCTCAAAGAGGGATGGTCTGGATGGTCCTTGTGGTCTCCTCCAACTCTCTGTTTCTATGAAATTCAAAATTCCACATTTAGGCCACAAATGGCAAAAGCACAGGTGGAGGATGGGGATCCTACAATTAACAGGAGGTTGAACTCGGAGGCCCATGGGGCCTCTTCTGAGGAAAGGCACTAGCAGTTGAGCATGTTGAACTTAATGAGGAAAAGGCTGAGTGGTGACAGGACTCCCCTCTTTCAATATCTAAATATGTATAATTATCTACTTAACTATTTAAAGATATGCAGATACTGAAAGAGTGGAGTCATGTCACCAGTCAACCTTCTCTTCGTCAGGAGAGGAGGGTGCACGTTTGCACTTGATGGTCTACGGGGCCCCTTTCAAATCTATAATTCTATGAATCACATGAGTTTCTTGGGGCTTTGTTGTTCCAATACTTACAGGAATTGGAAGAAATTAGACATCATCTGGGAGGGGATAAAATGTTGCTGCTGCTACCAGGAGTTGTCCCTGAATGGTCCAAGATGACAGAAACTACATATGGTTATTTTGACTACTTCCTATTCCCCCAAACCTACGGACATTTTCTGGGAGGGAAAAATATAAAAAAATACACAATAAATAAATAAATGAATAATAAATTTACAGTTGTTTCATATAAGCTTGGGAAGAGAAGGTAGGGGGAAGGTTAGGTGGTGTGCAGGATTCCTGGAAGAAATGAAACTCAAGTGTAGCTGAGAGCTTTCCACACCTTTACTCAAATACAAGATATTTATTTTTATATCCTAAGGACTATTTTACTATATTACAAAACACATGGATATAAATGGTCTTAAATATCTGAATAAACGAGTAGATAAAGGGGAGAAGGAGGAGGGAACTACTTATGGCTATGGGGGAAATATAATTTCTTTAGTTCCTTTGGGAATGTCCTCTTTGTAAATGGCCCTCCCACTTTTCTGGTGTGCCTTTTCCTTCCATGCCAGGGGCACTGAGGGGATGGAAGTTTTGTGGTCAGCAGCCCAATTTCTTTTTTCATCTCAGTGGCCTCAAGGGGTTCAAAAAGACTTCCAGGTTGACAATAACCCTTGCCTTTGGGAGGAAGTTAGAGTCTTTTTTGGAAAGAGCAGTCCCAGGATGCATGGATTTTGTTCCTTGGGTAGACACACTGTCTAGCATGCATGGAGCTAGCTGAGAAGGCCTGGGTGGAAGAGGGCAAACTGGCCTCTTGTTGATGCCCGGGCTGTTGGACCTGAGACTAGAGGAGACTGCAATTTAGCTGTGGCTCCACGGTTTGACTTTTCTGTAGTCACAGTCCCCAGTCTCTTCGGAGTCACCAGAGCAGCATGCCCAGGCACAGTAGAACTCTGAGGAGAAGAAACCATGTTTAAAGCAGTTCCCAGTCTTCTTCGAGTTTCATGCACAGCCTACTTGTTGGGAAGTTTCTTTGTCTCTTTACATTTGCTGATTGGGGCCAAGGCCTGCTTGATAGCACGCAGCATCCTTTTCATGCCGTTTCGAGACCGTCTCGTTGTGCTTGGATCCCGTTGAGAACATCCAGTCCAAAGGTCTTTCACCTGCTGGAATTGGGGGCGGCCGCCAGATGACAAGGGGCACTCCTCTTTGGTTACTTGTACCTTGGTAAACCCCCGGGAAGATAAAGTTGAGGAAGACTGGATCTGGATAGCCATTTGACTACACTGTTCTCTTCTTCTGGATGACGCACTAAAGACCAAGCCTTCCTGAGCAGCTGGGTGTCCGTTGCTGCCGCGTGGCTCTGGAGAATTCTCCTTTGTCTTATCCGCTCCCCTGGCCTTCAGCAGCCCCCATTTCTTTGCATGAGTCCCCTTCACCTTTACATAGTAGTCCAGGTCCATATGTACCTGCCCATCTTGCACAATCAAGCGGGGATAGACGAGGAGGAGAGCATCCCGCTGATCACGAGGGTGGGGGCAACGAGGCCGGCAGTTCCCGCACAGCCAACATACAGAAGACTCTGACCTCAGCTCCCGATGGCTCCTTTCCAGACCTTGCACCCCATTGAGACAGAGACCCTTCACCAGTTGCTCCACACTTGCCCGGGTGTGATCTGAATTGTCCAGCGTCTGGCAGTACAGAGCTTCAGGAGAGCCTTCGAAGCCTGGAGGAGCCTCAGTCTGATGATCCATCCCACACACTGTGGTGTGCTGGAATTGGAGGTGCTCACCTGAGGGCCAACGACACTCCCCTTTGTCTGTTGCCTGTGTCGTAAAAGCCCCTTGGGCCAGAGAGGAGATAACCTGGACTTTGGTCTCCATTAGACATGGTTGGGCCATCAATTTGGACAGTTTAGAAAGGGCTTTGGTGCCTCTGTCGGCTTGGTCACTTCCCTCTGAACGCCTGTTGCATTGCTGTGGTGGATACTTCTTTGTTTCCTTTTCCCGCACAGCCTTCACCAGTCCCCATTCCTGGGCATGGCTCCTCTGCATTTGCAGGTGGAAATTCAGGTGCAGATGCACCTGCTCGTTGCGTTGGATCAGCTGTGGGTAGACGTGCAGGAGAGGGTCGTGGTGAGAACGGGGGTGGGGGCAGCTGGGACTGCAGGTGCCACACGTGCGGCAAACAGGGTACTCTGCCCTCAGCACCCCGTCGACCATCTCCAGACTTTGCACGATGCTCAGCCGCAGGTCTTTCACCACTTGCTTCAGGCTTAGCGAGGAGAGGATGGAGTATTCCAGATCCTGGCGGGAAAGATGGACTGGAGGCTCCTGGAAGCTTGTGGGCGTCTGTGCCATGGTTCCTGTCTGAATACCTGCTTGCAATGGCTGTGCTTCCTGGGAGGAAGAAACTTGCCCAATGGGGAGAGGACCTGCTGGTGTCTTCCTCTCTTGCAAGAGTGCCCTAACATCCTCTGCTCTGCCTGTTTGTGTAGCATTGGCATCAATTTCTATTTCCAGATAAATTAGGGGTACAGGATGGGGGAGCACCTCTGCCCTGACTTGAGGTGCTGATTCCTGAGAGTGGGCCTGCCCTTGCTGTGACCCACTTTTCTCTTCAGAGGATGGGAGAAGTTTATAAGAGGTTGGTTCCTCCCTCCCCTGTTGTAAAGGAGGTGGGCTTGGAGACAGAAGGGGCATGTCAGAGGGCAACTGTGTGGCAGCATCCAGCCTTGGGAGCCCAATGGCTTGATCGGGCAGGGGGTCCTCCCAGCTTACTGTACAACAGCTCAGGCGCCCTGAGATTGCATAATCGTTTTCCTTGTGGGTACTTTTGGCTTTACTTTTATCCTTGGCTTTACTTTCATCCTGCAAGAAGTCCCCTATCCTGAGACTACTGTCAATGACTGTCTGTCTGTCTCTCAGGCTCCTAGGCTGATCCTCTAAGGTCATCCTTTGATTGTCCTGTGGAAGACCTGGGGTTGCAGGGTAGAGGCCGTCTGGTGCTGTATCAGCCAACCTGTTTTCCTCTCCTCTGCCTACTAGTGTGGCTTGGAAAGCACTCTGTTCCTTTGAGGGAAATGGAGAGAGAGGTTTGGTAAATTCCTCGCTCAAGGCTTCTGTGGCCTGCCAACCTGTTTTCCTCTCCTTATCAAGGGCCTGAGAGAAAGAAGTGGGCATCCCCAAGCACTCCTGGATCTGCTTCTTCTTCATATTGAATTCCAAGTGCTGTCTGGTCCGTGGGTCAATAGCTGGGCAGGGGACACGGTGGGGCTGGTGGAGCATCGACAGAGAGGATTTGGGCAAGACCAGCCGCTTCTCTTGGCAGAGATTTCCCTCTGATACCATTGCCTCCAGATGCTGGGCAGTCACTTTCACACTAACCCGGCTGACTGGCAAAGGGGACAGCCTGTGGGAGCGGCGGCTTCGAGCTCTGGGAGGTGATTGGAAGTCAGCAGGAGTCACACAGGCTGCAGGACTGTCCTGTGGAAGGTCAGCTGTCATCATGTAGAGGCGATCTGGTGCTGTTTCCGCCAACCTGTTTTCCTCTCCTTTGCATACTGTTGTGGCTTTGAGAGCACTCTGTTCCGTTGAGGGAAATGGAGAGACAGGGTTGGTAAATTCCTCCCTCAAGGCTTGGGGTGACAGTGTCTGTGAGGAGGCCTTCTTTTCCTTCAGCCCCTGATTTCCTGTGTCAGAAAGCAGGAGGTGTTTGGCCTGGAAATACCCTTCTGACAGCTGTAGATGAGCTTCCTCTTTAATGGGACCAGAAGGAGTGGTTTGGGGCACTGGCTTCGCTAAGCCAGCTTTTGCCAAGACTGCACCTTGGTGGAGGAGGGTGCCAGCCTGCATTCTTCTGTGGCCTACCACCTTATCAATGGCCTGAGAGAAAGAAGCAGGCACCCCCCAGCACTCCTGGATCTGCTTCTTCTTCATATTGAATTCCAAGTGCTGTCTGGTCAGTGGGTCAATAGCTGGGCAGGGGACACGGTGCGGCTGGTGGAGCACCGATAGAGGGGACTTGGGCAAAACCAGCCTCTTCTCTTGGCAGAGATCTCCCTCTGATACCATTGCCTCCAGAAGCTGGGCAGTCACTTTCATACTAACCCGGCTGACTGGCAAAGGGGACCGGCAGCTTCGAGCTCTGGGAGGTGATTGGAAGTCAGCAGGAGTCACACAGGCTGCAGGACTGTCCTGTGGAAGGTCAGTTGTTACCATGTAGAGGTGATCTGGTGCTGTTTCCGCCAACCTGTTTTCCTCTCCTTTGCCTACTGTTGTGGCTTGGAGAGCACTCTGTTCCTCTGAGTGAAATGGGGAGACAGGTTTGGGCAGCTCCTCCTGCAAGATTTGTGATGAAGGTTCCTGTGAGGAGGCCCTCATTTCCCTCAGCCCCTGACCTCCTATCTCAGAAGGCAGGACATGCTTGGCCTGGAATTGCCCTTCTGAGAACTGTTGATGAGCATTGTGTTTTGTGGGGCCAAGAGCAAAGGCTTTCTGCATTGTCTTGGCTGGGTCAGGCTTTGCCAAGACTGTACCTTGGTGGAAGAAGGTGCCAGCCTGCATTCTTTTGTGGTCTGCCAGATTGTCAAGGGCCTGAGTGAAAGAAGTGGGCACTCCCCAGAGTTCCTGGATCTGCTTCTTCTTGATACTGAATTCCAAGCACTGTCTGGTCCCTGGGTCAACAGCTGGGCAGGGGACACGGCGGAGGTGGTGGAGCATTGACAGAGAAGGCTTAGGCAAGACCAGCCTCTTCTTTTGGCAGAGGTATCCCTCTGATACCATGGCCCCCAGAAGCTGGGCTGTCGCTTTCACACCCATCTGGCTGACTGGCAATGGGGATAGCCTGAGGGACTCGTGGCTTCTTGGTCTGGAAGATAATTCAGAGTAAGCAGGAGGCATCTTGGCTGCAGGAGTTGTCTGGCTTTGAGCAGAAGCTATCCAGGCTGCAGGAGCTGAGAGGGGGTGAGGGTAAGGCATCTGGGCTGTAGGAGTTGAGAAGGAGTGAGCAGAAGGCATCCGGGGGAGAGGAGGCATTATAGGGGGAGTCAAAGGTGCCCAAGCTGTGGAAGATGATTTGGAGCCAGTGGAAGCCCTCTTGGCTGTTGGAAGTGATAAGGAATAAGCAGAAGGCATCCAGGTTGAGGAGGGTGGTTTTTGGAAGCTAGCAGAAGGCATCTTGTCTTTGGGTGGATACCAGGAGCAAGATGAAGACTTTTGAGCTCTGAATGGCCTTGAGGATTGAACAGCCTCCTTTGCTGTTGGAGACACTGAGGGTTGAGCAGAAGGTACCTGCGTCATTGGAGAAGACTGAGAATGAGCAGAAGTCATCCAGGCGGTGGGTGGTGTTAGAGAGGAAGTAAAAGGCACCTTGGTTGTGTGAGGCAATGGGGAGCAAGGAGAGGTCTCCTGAATTGTAGAAGGCATCTTGGCTGTGTGAGGTGATGGGAGGTGACGACCACGCTCCTGTGCAGTGGAAGGCATCTTGGCTTTCAGAGATGATGGGGAGGGAGCAGAGGCTTCCTGGGGTGTAGAAGGAATTTTGGTGGTGCAAGGCAATACAGAGTGAGACAAAGTCTTCTGAGCTGTAGAAGGCATCTTGAGTGTGTGAGGCAATGTGAAGCGTGAACAGCTCTCCTGAACTCTACAAGGCATCTTGGCTGTGTTAGGCGATGGGAAGTGAACAGCGTGCTTGTGAGGAGTAGAAGGCCTCTTGGCATTGAGAAGAGATGGGGAGTGAGTGGAGCTGTCCTGAGCTGCAGAAGACATATTGTCTGTGTAAGCTGATGGAGATCGAGCAGAGGTCTCCTGAACTCTAGAAGACATCTTGGTGGTGTGAGGTGATGGGGAGTGAATAGAAGTCTTCCCAGCCTTTAAAGGCTTCTTAGCTATGCAAGGCAATGGGGAGCAAGCCAAGGTCTCTTGAGCAGTAGAAGGCATCTTGGTTGTACAAGGTGATGGTGAGCGAGCAGAGGTGTCCTGAGCTTTAGAAGGCCTCTTGCCTAGGTGAGGCGATGATGAGTGAGCAGAGGTCTCCTGGGCAGTAAAAAGCATCTTAGCAGTGTGAGGTGGTGGGGAGGAAGCAGAGATCTCCCGAGCAGTAGAAGGCATCTTGACTGTATGAGTTGATGATGAGTGAGCAGAGGTGTCCTGAGCTTTAGAAGGCCTCTTGCCTAGGTGAGGCGGTGAGGAGCAAACAGAAGTGTCCCAAGTGGTAAAAGACATCTTGCTGCTGCAAGGTGATGGTGAGTGAGAAGAAGTTTTCTGAGCTGTAAAAGGCATCTCAGCTATATGAGGCGATGGTGAGCGAGACAAAGTCTCCTGAGCAGTAAAAGGCATTCCGGCTGCATGAGGCGATGGTGAGCGAGAAGAAGTCTCAACAGGAGTAAAAGGCATTCTGGCTGTATGAGACAATGGTGAGTGAGATGAAGTCTCCTGAGCTGTGAAAAGTATTCTGGCTGTACAAGGTGACAGGGAGCCAGCAGAGGTCCTCTGACCTGTAGAAGTCATTCTGGCTATCAGACCTGAATGGTAGTGACTAGAAGGCTTCTGTGCTGTGGGAGGTGATTGGGAGTCAGGAGGAGTTATCTGGATTGAGGAAGATGATAAGGAGGCAGCAGATGACATCTCAGCTGTGGCAAGTGATTCCGAGTAAGCAGAAGGCAGCCAGGTCGTGAGAGGAGATGGAGAATAAGTCGAAGGCGCCTGGCTTGTAACAGGTGAAAGGGAGTGAAGTGAAGACTGTAATGCTCTGAATGCTGAAGGGCTCGGAGTACCTGGCTCAGCTACAGGTGTTGTTAGAGAAAAGGCAGAAGGGCCCCAGGTTGTAAGAGGGGATTTGGAGTGATCAGAAGGCCCCTGAGGTTCCAGTTGATTGCACCGAGAATCTGAGGAGACAGAGGGAGGGAGGAAGAGAGAGAGAAAGAGAAATATGGATTGATTTTTTATGCCACAAGGGATGGCATGCATATATTAGAACAGTTACATTTTGGATTACAGCTCCTACAATTTCCCCAGCACTTGAGGCCATGGACATGCTGCATGGTGCAGACTCTGAGTACTAGTTCCAAAGGTAACTTTTCCAAATCCTATACTGCAGCAGTGGTGTAACAGACCTAGAATCAGGGCTCACTGTTCAAAGACATTTGGATGAGCAAATGAGATGATTATTTATACCTTGGAAAGAATTTTTTGAAAGTGATGCATTCCTATTACTTATTGCAGTATTTAAAAGGGAACTCTTTGCGTCGTTTCTTGCAAAACATTTTTCATTCCTTGGTCTTAAAAGGCAATTTTAAAAGTAACTTAGGCCCTTTCCACATGGGGAAATAACACATGGTAGCGCAACCTCCATGGGTGGTCATCGACACCATAAAGTGGATTGGGGCAGATTACTTTAGAGTAATTCCACACCCCAATCTGCGCTAGGGCGCCCAGAAGTGGCGGTGCCACATCTTTTTAAAGACCACTTTTCATGTGGTCTTTAAAAAGAACGATCGTGCAGCCACATGCAGCCCCGTCACAGTGCCCGGTGTGGATTTGCAGGCGCGCGCAAGGGTGTGCCTGCAGATCTGCCGGGGGCGGGATTTCCAGCTGGCGAGCCTCTCCGGTTGGTGGAGAGCCTCCGCCAGCCGGCAGCCACCATTTTGGACGCTGGAGGACCCCGCAGGACCCCGCAGGACACCGATGAGTGTGGAGCAGCGAAAACGCGCTGCTCCATGTGGCGACGGACTGGGGTAAGCTCCGTTTCAGGACGTCTCAGGACGTCTTTTCCTTTACGTGTGAAAAGGGCTTACATGTCACTCTGTGCACTAACAATGTGACTTCACATAAACTTGTGGCAATGTTTTAGAAATATTACTGTGTGAATGTTTTCATTATTCAAAAAATAACTTGTTCGAGGTATGTCTTTACTTTGAAGCTCTGCAGTCACAGCATCTGCCCTTCCTACCGACTCAAAATTCCCTGTTCCTTTGGAGGTTAGCTGCGATCCTTACAATAGCTGCCCATGTGGGGACAAGAGAATTAACTTTGCCAGTAACACTCGCTGATGCACTTCTAGGGTTTTCTGTATTCTGAGGAGGTTTGCCATTGTCATCTAAAGCACAGAGAGTGTGACCTACTCAAGGTCTCCCACTAGGTTTCCGTGGCTGAGCAGGGTATGGAACCCTGGTCTCCCTGAATCCCACCCCTGCTGTATCAGAAGGAAGTTTCTGGGGGGGTTTGTACCAAGAATCCAAATGTGCTGGCTCTCCTGTTGCCCCTGCACTTTGGTTTTTTCCCTGCTGCTGGTGCTGGCGTCATCGTCAAAAGTCTTTGTTAGGCTTGAAGTACTGGCCACGCAGGAGAGGGAGGACAAGGAAATGCTGGATAAGCTTGGCGGGAATTTTGGGCTGCAGGAAGACAAAAGAGGCATGAGATTTGTGCTGCAGTGGTGAAAGAACAACAACACCAGGAGCAGATCTATTCTCTCCAGAGAGGGTGAGAGACAGAGGGGGGAAAAAACAAGACATCTTGCAAAGAGAAGTTGCAATGTGTGGAGTGGGGCCACAAATGGCCTATAATTCATCTGTAACCTCCAGCCATGTTTGTGGCCCTCAGAAGTCCCATCACTCCCATAAGACAGTGGTCTCACAAAACCCAAACATACACAATCACCCTTTTCTTTTAAAATGGTGGTGAAACAGTGCAGCCTATGGGCCACGTGCGGCCATTGAGCCAGAATAACTTCTGATGGCTCATTAAAATTTTGGTTGATGTTTTTGCATATTTCCTCCAAAAAGCAATATTTATGCTGAAGGCCTCCAAGAATGGAGGACTTCCTTAATCGGCACTCTATCCACCTCCCTTTTCCACAAAGCCACTTGAAAAACCAAGCAGCTGTTTCCCATTGACAGACAGACACTTTATTTCGGTCATTGACCAATAAAACAATAATAAATACAGAATAAATACATAAAAACTATCAAAAACAAATAGCAAAATTAAAACGGCTCGCATCATCCACTGTTGCTATTATTAACTGTTTGAGAACGTATCTTACACATGATATACAAAAACTTTGCTACTTTGAGCATAACAGTTTGCTCCTGATTATCCAGCAGATGGCATAGATAGAAACCATCAGGATGTCCTGGGAATTGGGTTAATAGAGGAGTAATCAGTTCTTGACGAATGTCTCTGTAGAACTGACAATATAGGAGTACATGAATTGTAGTTTCTACCGCACCGGTATTGCAAGGGCAAAATCGCATCTCGTAAGGAATTTTCTTATATTTCCCTTCCAATACCGCTGTGGGAAGGACATTAAATCGAGCCTGTTTCCCATTGTGGTTTGCAGCAAAAATCATAACAGTGCAAAGTTGTCTACCCTTGGTTTAGTGATACTGGTGACCCAAAGGTTTCCCTTCTTCTTCCAAGTCTGGAGAGAAGAACTTGGTGGATGTAACAGGCAAGTGAGGAGAAACACAGTGGTGCTGTGCACAGGGTGAGGGTTTACTACTTACATTTTCATTTCGGCTGAGGGTCCCTCTTCTTTCCCCAGAGGTCCGGTTCCAGTTCTGTGACGGAAAGCCTGTCACACAAAAGGAAAACAAGCAACAGAAGAAAGCATTGATTAGTTGGAAATTTGTTGAGGGAATGGAGGAGAGGGAAAAGGAACCAGGGCAAATAGCCTCGTTGCCTAATTGACTGAACTTGCTGAAAGGCTGACATATTCCCCTGGGGATTTACAGATCTGGCACTAATCCATACATTCAAGCCAACTTCCTTGGCTGCTGCAGTCATGGCTGGAAGGGCATCATAAAGCCCACCTATGCTCCCGTCCCTGCCCACTTTCACAGCCTCATCTCTGCCACCACCATTTGCTGGCATGGTGGCCATAAAGAAATCAAATAAAGGCTGGATCCTCCCAACAAGAGCATGGATCCACCGTTCTCCTATAGAACAAGATGCACAGTCCCCATAGAACTTGTTTTGTCATAAATATATGAATACTTTGATAAAATTTTGAAAAGAAAACCTGGAAATGCAACTTTGGGCACCTTCATGCCTGAAATTTGTCTTCACTCAGGTGTGTTGGGGTCCCCATAGGTTCCATGGTTTTGAATAAGAAGGCTGGCTGCCAGCCTTGCCTTCATTTGCCCAACTCTGGTGAGCAGGGACCCTTGGAACAAAATTATAGCAAATGACTAATCCCAGGATTCCATAGAATGGAACCATGGCAGTTCAAGTGGAAGCAAGACCCTATCTTTTTGTGGTGTTATCTAGACATTCCCATCAAACCTTTCCCTTACTGGAGAGGGTGAAACCATCCAGTAGAGACATGAGAGAATGAGCAGAAGCAAGAGCTCCAATTCCAACACGGTCCCCAAGATGAACATGATATCCATTGTGACCATCTCCTTTGCTGAGAAGCGCAAAAGTAGTGGTGACAATTTTCCAGCCTGACTGGCCTCCCTGTCCAAGTGTCACTCCTGCATCACAAAGGCCTGTGACAAAGGCACCTCCTCCTTACTTTGTGGAGGATGAGGTTGACTTATGAGACATGGTGGTTATGAGATTATTCATCTGCTCTCATGGCAACCATACTGTGCTGCGCTAAATTAGGTTGTGACCCCAAAAAATCAATTCATAAGACCTTTTGTCCAACATCGGCCACTGGAGCATATTAGGCTGTAGAAAATGCCATTGGTGACCACATCCTCCTCTGGAGAAGAAATCTGCTTAATTTCTATGAAGGTGTTACTGCGGTCCAGGCCTACCTGGAGATAGCACTCAATATCACTTTGATATCAAACAATTTGGTTTCCTCTGCCACCCCGCTCCACGTGTTTGTGAGGCCACCGGACAAGCATGCAAACAGGCACGGCCGATAATTGCTGGACATTCCATTGTCCACCCAGGCAGGCCAGATAAAGCCAGTTCGTCGCTTCAGGGACCTCTCCGGCAAACACCTCATTGCATATGCGTGATACTAACAAAGGCTCCCTGCCCCGAGCAGGTAACTTGACAAAGCTATAGTAAGCACTCCACATTTGCATACTGGCTACCCTATTGTTAAGTCGGCTCTGATTCAATCATGCTAAATTCTGACCTTTCCAAAGCTTTGACCCGTTCCTAAAACTCACCGAGTAAGGCATAGCCTGCAGTCACAATTCGCCCTATAAAAACCCCTGATTCCGAGACCTTCCTTGGATCACTCCCGAGTTCCAGACCGCCTTGCTGCCGCTTTGCCTGGCAAGCCTTCCCCTCAGCTCTAGTAGCTGAGACTGCTCAACCCCAGGATCGCTCGGACCGCTATATCGCACTGAATTTCTTCATTGCACCCCAACTTCACTCCCAAGGTCCAGGACTACGAGACAGGTGTCGTATCACCCATTTCCCTCTGAAAATCCCTATCCCTAAGTCAATCTCTGATTCCTTAGTTGTCTGTGTGACTGTGGTGTCTTTAATATTTGTCTGTACCTAATAAACATCATCTTTATTATTTTAACCCGTCTGACTGCTTGGCTGACCTGACCCCGTAGACGCTGGGTTACAAGATCCTGCTAAATTTAGCTTTAGTGAGTGCTCCATCTAATTTCCCCCAAAGTTATGTTGTTGTTTGGTTATTTAGATGTCCCTCCCGGGACTCCTGGCAAACAGGGTAACAAAGGCATCCCAGACTTCTATGATATTCCCATGAGGAGTGCTTGGGGGAGCTGCGTATGTTTAGCCTGGAGAAGAGAGGACTGATAGGTGTCATGATAGCCATGTTTAAATATGTGAAAGGCTGTCATGTTGAAGATGGGATAGGCTTCTTTTCTGTTCCTCCAGAAACTAGGACAAAGCGCATCTGATTCAAACTAAAGGAAAAGAGATTCCACCTAAACATTAGGAACAACTTCCTGACAGTAAGAGCTGTGCAGCAGTGGAATACACTGTCCTGGAGTGTGGTGGAGTCTCCTCCTTTGAAAGATTTTAAAGAGAGGCTAGATGGTCATATGTTAAAGGTGCTTTCCTTGTGCATTCCTCCATAGTGCAATGGGGCAGGACTGGATGGCTCTTGGGGTCTCTCCCAACTCTATGATTCTATGATTTTATGATTGAAGTATCAAAATAGGGTCTGGGTATAGCCTTCCAGGATCCCAGGGGAAGGATATGGCCCCAGACCTCAAGGAGTTGAAGTCACATGCATTACATTCATAAACACTGTTTGCAGGTTGGACACTGATAACTTATGTCATCTTGACTACGTGAGGATGTTGCATAGAGTCAAAAAGTAGCAGAATCATAATACTGGAAGGGGCCTCGTGGGCCATCTGGTCCAACCCAGCATGCATCCCAGTTTTCATCTATGAAACAATGGAGGGTAGGGGGAAGGAGTCCCACAGGCTGAAGTGTACTCCTCTTACGGAGAGGAATATGAAAACTAGGCCTCCAGGGTTATATAAGCAAAAACTACACAGAGGAAATGCAACTGTGTAGGCATGACCAGGGTTGTTGATTCTGGCTTTTCTCTGTTCTTTATGGCTACCTAAAAGCACCAGAATAAATCTCATCGCAACTTCCTAACATCCAGGGAATCTCGGATTGATGAGGGTTTCCTTGCTTTCCCTCTTCATTAGCTATGGGAATGTCAGTGTTAGCAGCAAATTCCACCTCCAGATCATTAATTAAGGGCTGGTAAATAGGAAGCATTAGCAAGTTCATGTCCTCTGAAAAAGGAGAACCTGGCTGCGGATGAGGGATATTCCTTTTTTTAAAATCTGCTTTCTCTCTGGGTTACCATTGTTAGGAAAGAAGGGAAGTTGCAAGATAGCTGCTCACAACTGACAGCCTGAATGTGCCATGACCACTCAACAGAACGTGTCATAATAAGCCTTCCTTAAGTCACAGATTTCCTCCTGCACTGAGTTGCAAATTCTGCAAATGTCTGAATGACTGTCAGGCACGAGATGGACCAAGCTTGTTTAATGGTGTTGCTGTGTGTCTTCTAGGCATCTCCAGCTTATGGTGGCCCCAAGGTGAACCTATTACAGGGTTTTCCTGGCAAGATTTATTCAGAGTAGGGTTGCCTTCTTCTGAGGCTGAGAGAGTGCGACCTGCCCAGTCACCCAGTGAGTTTCCAGGCCCAGACAGGGCTTTGAACCCTCGTCCCCAAAAGCTGTAGTCTGATGCTCTTTGCTGCAGTAGCTCTGAGCATAAGGTGCAATACAATGTATTCCCAAGTGATCCTCTGTAAGTCCTTCATGCTCCCTCTAGTACAGTACATGGCTTCTACTTTTTAACCCATTCTGCTTTCTCTCAGATAAGTGGGGGAAGCCTGTGTTGCTGCATAATTCTTGAAGCTCAGATGGATTCAGGGACAAAAGAGTGATCCCTGGACTTGCCACATTGTCTACCCTTGAATGATAGGATTGTAACCGTTTCTTCTGCTCCCGACCACCTGATGTGTCAGTATCACTCATGAAGCTCAGCTTATTGCAGTGATATGTGTTTGGCCTAAGTACCAACGACACTTCTGGAGAGTCTTCATTGAGCTCAGAGTGGACGGAGCACTCCGGACAGAGGACCCTTCCCGTATACAGCCCTAACCCTACTTTTAGGGCCAGCGTAGTGCAGTGGTTAGAGTGTTGCACGTGGATGAGGACTCTGAGGGACCAGCGTCTGAATGCCCACTTGGGCAAAGAAACCCACTGGGTACCCTTACGCAAGTCCCTGTCTTTCTTTAGGAGGAAGGAATGACAACTCCCTTCTGAAGAAAGCCAATGCAATTCTCGGCTGCATCAATAGGAGTATGGTGTCTAGATCGAGGGAGGTACTGGTACCACTCTACTCTGTTTTGGTTAGCCCTCATCTGGAATACTGTGTCCGGTTCTGGGCACCCCAATTCAAGAAGGACATGGTCAAGCTGGAGCAAGTCCAGAGGAGGGTGACCAAAATGGTGAGAGGCCTGGAAGCCATGAAGTCCTATGAGGACAGACTTAGAGAGCTGGGGATATTTAGTCTGCAGAAGAGAAGGTTAAGAGGGGACATGATAGCCATGTTTAAATATTTGAAGGGATGCCATGTAGAGGAAGGAGAGGGCTTGTTTTCTGCTGCTCCAGAGACCAGGACAAGGAGCAATGGATTCAAGCTGCAGGAAAGGAGATTCCACCTGAACCTCAGGAAGAACTTCCTGGCAGTCAGGGCTGTCCGGCAGTGGAATCGGCTGCTCGGAGTGTAGTGGAGTCTCCTTCCTTGGAGGTTTTTAAGCAGAAGCTGGATGGCCATCTGTCGGGATTGCTTTGAGGGTGTTCCTGCATGGCAGGGGGTTGGACTGGATGGCCCGTGTGGTCTCTTCCAACTCTACATTTCTATGATTCTATGAACAAATCTTGCCACGAAAACCTTGTGCTGGGTTCACCGCATGGACGCCATAAATGGGAAACGAACACATACAGCAGTGATGTAGACTCGAGTCAATAGACTCGGTCTCAAGTCAGACTTCAGTCACTTTAGTGACTTGACTTGGACTTGACTCGGCAAAAATTACATACTGACTTGACTCGACTTAAGACATGCATATTTTTAGTGACTGATTTGCTGGATGTAGTTCAGTGACATAACACATTCATCTAGAAACCTTACAACCTACTGCTCATATGAAAACCTATCTCAAACCCAAAGTGTGGACACGTTCCTCAGAGGGAAGAGCAAATGGGTTAGGCAGTGAACCTATATGAAGCCTGTAGCTGCTACATATAGGAGGAGCTTTCTAAAACTTTTCCTGAAAGCAGAAGGCAAGACTCGTGCGCAGAGTGCAGGGCATGTATCTCAGAGGGGAACAGCAAAGTTGTTAGGCAATGGGCTTGAGGAGGAAGGATCCTTCCTTCTAAAGCTCTTGAAGCTTCAGTAATGTGGAATAAGAAGAATCTGATTCCCTGCTTCCGAAGCTGTAGATGGAAAAATCACACAAGCAGAGTACTGACTCAAATTGTTAAAACTGACTTTATTCAACTCTGACCAATTCTGGAATACAGGCTGGGGTATAAAGTTGGCTCCTAGACTTGAGTCTTGACTTGAGACTTGGAATAAAAGACTTCATGTGAGGCACCAAGAGACCTCTTCCTGTTCATTTATAACTTCACTGAAATTCATTTTTAACTTAAATATTTTCTGCCTTGTTTTTGTCTCCTGTAAACCTTCCCAAGGAAAAAGATCTGGCAAAAAGACACCGCAGTGGGCGTGCTTGAATGTGTATCTGCCTCTCCATGTTGTGAACAACCCTTTCTCTGAATTACAAAGTCACAAATAGAAGTCTCACCTCTATAATAAACAGACCAGATAGCCCTGGGCAAACTGTTCTCTGCCTCAGCCACAGTTTTTGCATCTGCAGTATGGGGCAATAATAAACCTTAACCACACTGTGGGATTGTTGTAAGGTTTATGGTTAGATCATTTTTGTTTCTTTTGTAGAGGGCAAACCCAGTCCTGTGCAGCACTGGGAGGTTACTGCCAGCTTCCTCTAAGCAAACCATGCGCCTCTGGATCTCCCAGGTAGACCTCTCTGGTTGCTGGAGGCTCCACCAAGATGTCCTCATGGTGGGCGATGGGCTCCCCAGCCTCTGGGATCCTCCTTGCCTTTCTGCCTCTCCTCTCCTGCAGCCTCCCAATTGCAGCACCATATTATGTGATATTTAATTTCACTTTTGTATGATTGATTTCTTTACAAATCTGCCTGATAACTGAGATTCAAGAAAGAGGAGAGTGATGGTGGGCTCCACCACTGGCCCTTTTTTGCAGAGCTGGGGAAAACTGGATCCTTGCAGGTGTTTAGAGTGACTGCACACACCATCATCTCCAGATGACCTCCCAGGAACCTCTTTTTGAAAGCCTTTGGGTTTCTCCCCACCCCTGGATCTCTGTCTGTTCCCATACCTTTTGTGCATCCTCTTATCAGATTGCCTCCAGAGCAGAGGTGGTGAGCAGGCTAGTTATTGAGGATTACAGTTCCCAGAATCCCCTCTTCCATTTCCATGCAGTTGCCCTTTGCTCTAGGGCAGTGGTTCTCAACCTGTGGGTCGCAACCCCTTTGGGGGTCGAATGACCATTTCACAGGGGTCGCCACTCCTCTATCCCGCCCCATCCCCTTTTGAAAGAAGGCGGCCTCACAGCCAATGGGAGCGCTGTTTCTGAGACCCCGCGCTGGGAGGAGGGGAGAGGAGGCGTGCTGGGCTTGTGTGGGGACGTTTTGCCGTCTTTCCCTGCCGGGTGGGGGCGGGGCAGAAGTGGCGAGAGGAGACCCCACGCTGGCAGGAGGTGAGAGGAGGCGTGCTGGGGACGTTTTGCCGTCTTTCCTTGCCGGGTGGGGGTGGGACAGAAGTGGCGAGAGGAGACCCCACGCTGGCAGGAGGCGAGAGGAGGCGTGCTGGGGACGTTTTGCCGTCTTTCCTTGCCGGGTGGGGGTGGGACAGAAGTGGCGAGAGGAGATCCCACGCTGGCAGGAGGCGAGAGGAGGCGTGCTGGGGACGTTTTGCCGTCTTTCCTTGCCGGGTGGGGGTGGGGCAGAAGTGGCGAGAGGAGACCCCACGCTGGCAGGAGGTGAGAGGAGGCGTGCTGGGGACGTTTTGCCGTCTTTCCCTGCCAGGTGGGGGGGCAGAAGTGGCAAGAGGAGACCCCACGCTGACAGGAGGTGAGAGGAGGCATGCTGGGGACGTTTTGCTGTCTTTCCCTGCCCGGGGGGCAGAAGTGGCGAGAGGAGACCCCACGCTGGCAGGAGGTGAGAGGAGGCGTGCTGGGGACGTTTTGCCATCTTTCCCTGCCAGGCGGGGGGAGCAGAGGTGGGTAGGCCGAGAGCGACTCGCGGGTGTAGCGTGGTCGAGGGGCTACAGCGGGTATTGCACCCCACTCCCGAGCCCTCAGAGGGACGAAAGAGGAAGGAAGGGGCACCGGTGCGATGTGGGAGTGAGAGCGTCCGAGCAGCCGCGCTCCCTTTAAGGGAGGGAGGGAGTGAAACAAAACGCGTCTGCTTATGCCGCTGCCATCTTTCCTCTCCCTGTCCTTTCCTCCCTGCGCCTCCTGTAAAATGTGGGCTGTTTCGGCCTTGCCTTTGGGAGTGACTGGCTTTTTGAACTGTGGAAACCCAACATTCAGAACTAGAACTACTGCCTTAATTCTGGCATTGATGGACGCTTTCTGTGCTTAAAAAAAGGGGGGAGGGTTACCAGTTTTTAGGCATTAGAAGTCTATCCAGAGCAGTGATTTAGGGCAGTGTTTCCAATCTATTTGATGTTGGAAATAACTAACTAACTAACTAAATAATAAATAAATAAATAATAACGAAAATGATTTTATGGTTGGGGGCCACCACAACATGAGGAACTGTATTAAGGGGTCGCGGCATTAGGAAGGATAAGAACCACTGCTCTAGGGGGAACAATCCTACATTTCCTCCTCCACCGTCTAAGTGGCGCCCAGAGAGGGAAACAGTGCTCAGGCGCAAAAGCCGCCCTGCCCAGCCCTTCTGTTGGGCAAATGAACTACAGCAACACTGCCTTGTTACCCTGTTTACTGGGGTGCCCGTGAGGGACACCTAAGTGCACTCTCAAATATATTATATTATATTATATTATATTATATTATATTATATTATATTATATTATATTATTTGGAGGAGGATGGACTGGATGGCCCTTGTGGTCTCCTCAAACCTTTTTTTTGGGGGGGGGCTGTTTTTTTATTAGAAATTTTACACACATAATACAAACCAAAAAACAAACAAACCAATTTATGATAAAGACAAACAACAACTCAAGTTACATATACAATTACACTAAACATACAGAAAAATAAAATTATATACATATATACCATACTTAAATTAAGCTAATAATCAAATTATACTAAACTAAACAACAAGAAAGAACCCTACATCTAATTAAAAATGGTTCCTACCCTTGTGGCAAAGAGCTCCAAGATATGAAAATGTACTTAACTTAAATTCATTACTTTCTACTGTTTTAAATTTGTTGCTCCTTTTGTTTATATTCCCAAACTATTTTAATTTCTAAATTTCTTATATTCCATAAATTTCCATTTCAAAACTCAATATTATTAACTATTTTAAAATACTATTGTTTAATCCCACTATATTACTGCTCCCTTTAATCAAACTAAATCTATCATAAATATAGCAACATCGCCTCGAACTCTTAAGATTCTATGAAATGCAAAATTCTAGCCTTATTAGCTTTATTGGTAAGGTACTAAGGTGACATTTATTTCTATAAATATTATTTTCCTATCGTACACAATGTGGATAAAAATGATCTCACACATCTCAGTAAAGGCCAATGTTGGGAATCTTTCCAAACTGGGTCAGATTTCACCCACAATTGCATGGACTACTTGGGGTGGCCCAATCCGGTGTTTGGATTCAAGGGCGACTGTTGACTGTGGGTTCCAGTCCTACCTGCATTGCTGGAAATCCTAACAGCTTTTTGAGCATGGATTCAAATCCCACTTGGCTTGGTGCCAATACCTGTTAGGCTTGAAATTTGGCACTTTGTAATTTGCTATAGAATTAACACTTGGTTAGTTAACACTTGAGGGGTTGCTAATACACCAGAGGACAGGATCAAAATTCAAAATGACCTTGACAGATTGGAGAACTGGGCCAAAGCTAACAAAATGAATTTCAACAGAGAGAAATGTAAGGTCTTACACATAGGCAGAAAAAATGGAAGGCACAAATATAGGATGGGGGGAACACGTGGCTGAATAACAGTACGTGTGAAAGGAATCTAGGAGTCTTGGTGGACCACAAGCTGAACATGAGTCAGCATTGTGATGCAGCAACCAAGAAAGCTAACACAATTCTTGATTGCATCAATAGCAGTATGGTGTCTAGATCAAGGGAGGTAATGGTACCACTCTATTCTGCATTGGTTAGACCTCATCTGGAATACTGTCTCCAGTTCTAGGCACCTCAGTTCAAGAAGGACATCAACAAGCTGGAGCATGTCCAGAAGAGGGCAACCAAAATAGGGAAGGATCTAGAAGCCATGCCTTATGAGGAACAGCTTAGGGACTGCGTATGTTTAGTCTGCAGAAGAGAAGGTTAAGAGGGAACAAACCATGTTTAAATATTTGAAGGGATGTCATGTCAAGGAGGGAGAGGGCTTGTTTTCTGCTGCTCCAGAGACTAGGACAAGGAGCAATGGATTCAAGCTGCAGGAAAGGAGATTCCACCTGAACCTCAGGAAGAACTTCCTGATGGTCTGAGCTGTCTGGCGGTGGAATATGCTGCCTCAATGGAATGTGATGGAGTCTCCTCCTTCTTTGGAGGTTTTTAAACAGAGTTTGGATGGCCATCTGTTGGAAGTGCTTTGATGTGAATTCCTGCATGGCAGGGAGATGGACTGAATGGCCCCTCTGGTGTCTTCCTGCTCTATGATTCTATATTTCTATGATTCTACTATGGACACTCAGAGTTCAGTCTATAGGTCTGTGGTAGTAAGCATTTCTTACATTCTTTGAATTAGGATTGCTTGTTCTGCTTTGTACATGTTTGTGCAAAAGGAAGGACACTGCGCTCGAAGAGATGTCTTTGGAGATGACCCAGCATATTGACAGGAACACAGAGACTTAGGAATGTTAAGGGCCAGATAAAATGTAACATGTGTACAAGCTGTGACTTTGCTGGTGAATGAATCTTTTTCTTTCATGTAAGCATTATTTAATATAAACATAAAACTGGTATAAGAAGAGAAACCTGAAAGAATAAACCATCTTTCCTTTCTTCCTTGGATGGATCCTTTGGCCAAAGCTACTTGTGTGGGTGTAGGCGTGTCTTTCCTTCTTTCCTTCTCTTTTTTATCTTCCTACCTTGTGTTTGGGGGTTTAGGTCAGCTCCGTGTCCACTTGGGTATATGGTGAGGTATGGTTTGTTTATCCACCCTAACACTCCCAATTAATTTGCTTTGGCAGATAAATCTTTTAAAGTTTGGACTAAAACATGGAGCCAGTTCAATATCCAAATAACAATGGAGCCTCCAGCCTCCCTTGGTCAAGATCAACATAATTTTCAAGATGAGGAAGAGCACAGTTCTTCTTGGCCAACAGAGTGGACTCCAGCTCCAATGGTGGGGGCCACTCTGTTCACCCCAGGAAGGCTGTGCAAGCTTCCAACAGCCCTCATAGAAACATAAGAGTTGGAAGAGACTGCAATGGCCATCAAGTCCAGCCCCCACCATGCAGGAAAAAACACTCAAAGCACCCCCAGCAAATGGCTGTTACCCTGTTCTCTGGAGGTCCCGGGAGGGGCACCCAAATAACCAAAACACAAACATAATTCTGGGGAGAATTAGCTGGAGCACTCACTAAAGCTAGCGAGAGGCAGGGTAACTTAGCAGGGATCTTGCAACCCAATGTCTACGGGGTCAGGTCAGTCAAGCAGTCAGACAGTTTTAAAATAGGAAAACGATGTTTTATTGAAAGATAAACAAACAGTAAAGACACCACAATCACACGGCTAACAGAAGAATTGGAAATAGGGATTTTCGGGGGAAAGGGGTGATACGACACCTTTCTCATAGTCCTGAAGAAGTTTAAGATTGAGTTCGTTGGGGTGCAGGCAAGAAAGCTCAGCACAGTTCGTTGAGGGGAGCTCGCCGGATAAAGTGGCAGCAAAGCAGTCTGGAACTCGGGAGTGATCCGAGGTGGTCTCGGAATCGGGGGGTTTATATAGGGTGAGTTGTGACTGCAGGCCATGCCTTACTTGGTGGGAACAATGAGAGTTTGGAGTGGGACAAAGCTTTGGAAAAGGTCAAGTTTAACATGATTGGCTTAGTGCTGATATAACAATAGTGTAGCCGGTATGCAAATGCAAGATGCTTAGTCTGGCTTTGTAAGACTGTTGGCTCAGAGCTGGGCACCTTTGTTAGTGTCACACTTAAGCAAAAGGGTGTTTGCAGGAGAGGTCCCTGAAGCAATGGAGTGGCTTTGTTTTACTTGCCTAGGTGGAGAATGGAATGTCCAACAATTACCGGCCGCGCCTGTTTATGTGCTTGTCCGGAGGCCTTGCAAACACATGGAGCGGGGTGGCAGAGGAAGGCTGAATGGTTTTGATATCAAAAGCGATATCAAGTGCCATCTCTGGGTAGGCCTGGGCCGCAGTAACAAGGCCATCCAGTCTCTGCTTAAAAACTTCCTAGATAACAGGAGGGTAGAGTGGGGTTAACCATATCAGCAAAGATCATTGCATCTCCCATGGTGTAATATCCACATCGGCCACTTGAGCCTAACAGGCCATAAAAAATTCCATTGGAGACCAAATCTTCCTTTGGAGAAGGGTTGTGCTTAATTTTTATGAAGACATTCCACATTCCTGTGATATTCCAAAGAGGAGTAGCTTAGGGAGCTAGGTATGTTTAGCCTGGAGAAGAGAAGGCTAAGAAGTGGCTTGATAACAATTTTGAAATATTTGATAGGATGTCATGTGGAAGATGGCATAGGTTTCTTTTCTGTTGCTCCAGAGATTGGACACAAAGCACTGGATTCAAATGACAGGAAAAAAGATTCCACCTGTGCAATTCCTCTCCCCTTCCTCCTGTTTGCACCCACTCCGATGCTCCCATTAGTCCTTGTTCTAGCCCGTCCAAAGTGGAGTGGGAAGCATGTTAAAGCTGTCCACAAAAGGCAGGAAGGAACCCAAAGGGCAGCGTTGCTGTGGATCGCACATCCAATGGAAGCTCCTGGGCAGGGAGGCATTTGGGGCTGCGCTCCCCTTCCCTCTCTGGCCTCTTTTGAGCGCCCCCTGCAGGATGGAGGAGGGACTGCAGGACTTCTCCCCTGGAGCAAAGGGCACCTGCATAGATGTAGGAGGAAGGGAGGTGGATTCTGGGAGTTGTAATCCCCCCAAAACTAGCCTTGTCACCAACTCTGAGGTTGAGGTAGAGAACGGTTTGCCCAGGGCCACTTGGTCAGTTCATTATAGAGGTGAGACTTGTAGGAGCCCTGATGGCACAGTGGTTAAATGCCAGTACTGCAGCCACAAGGTTGTGAGTTCGATCCTGCCGGGCTCCTGGTTGACTCAGCCTACCATCCTTCTGCAGGTCGGTAAAATGAGTACCCAGCTTGTTGGGGGAAATTAGCTAAAACTCATTGTAAACCACTTAGAGAGCAGTTAGCTGATAAGCGGTATAGAAATACATGCTATTGGGACATTCTAATTTGTATTTCAGATGCAGACTCTTTATAATACAGACAGGCAACCACGCACATATACACACACGTGTACCATTGCCAAATCTTTTTCCTTGGGGAGCTTTGGGGGAGGTGAAAACAGAACAGATAATATAAATGAACAGGGGGAAGTCCCTTGGTGCCTCACATAAAGTAAATAACCACATCACACTCCTTCCTATGTAACTTCCCCCACATATACTCTCCTCCACCCCCATGATGACCGTGGGGGCAGTGTTTATCTGAGCAATAGTTTTTTTAAAAAGTTATTTTTCCAAACTCTAATATGGAACACACTGGCTGAAATAGCCCTTATTTCTGTGGGTGATTTAGGCTTAAACCTTACTTCTAAAGTTTTTTTTTAAAAAAAAAAAAAAAACTTTCCAGGGATTTGCCTCTCCCTGTTCCCCACCCCTCTTTCTACAGGAGAAAAAGAAGGAAACAAGTCCCTTCCGTCAGCTCAGCACAGTATGATTTGCACACTGGGGCTCCCCCTCTCTGAACTGTTTCCATTCCAGCTGTCTGCGATAAGAGCATTGTACTATTAAGAGCTGGTACTTCCATCTGCTTTTTTCCTCTTCCCTCTCAATTCCTTTTCCTTTTGTTTTAGCCCTATAGACTGTAAACCTGAAGGCAAGGGTTGTCTTATTACTGATTTTCACAAACTACTGAGGAATTTTTTTTTTTTCCAACTGAAGATCAGAGAGGAAAAGGAACAGCAGGGAGAGAAGCTATTAGGATTGTTTGATTTGATTTTCACATTCTTGTTTTTCTTTCAGTTGCTTGTATATCTCCCTCATACATACATGCAAAGACATGCACACACACTTTAATTAGAGGTTTCCCTCCTATCTGGAGCAACATGAAAGTAGGACCAAAGGGCAAAGAAAAAAAATAAACATGATGGCTCAAGCTTTCTCTGAGATCTCTCCAGTTGCTGGTGAGACAAACCACCTTTTCGCACAAAGTTGCAAAGGCGAAAGGCCTCCTTGAGCATCACGTAAATGGGAGGAGTGGTCCGTACGACACACTCCCATTAACGCGACACTCAAGAGCCAGACACAGAGAAGAAACGCACCTTTTTATTTTAGGCTTTAAGCCGAAAATGGTGCGCAGACGCGCAATGCTCTCGGGGTCCGTGCACACTTACTTGCTGTGCGGTGCATTGGGAGCCGGGCCAGTCATGCTTCCTGCTGCAGCGCTAGCCTACAATTCCCAGGTTGCGCTGCGGTAGGATAGGGTGGGGTGTTTGCGCAGTGCTTGTGCGACTGACAAGCCAGCTGCGGGAGGAAGGAGAAGTGATGTGAGTGCCGCTTGTGCGAACACCGCCCCCACCTCCGTGAACAGGTAAGGTGTGGAAAGGACCAAAGTTCCTTCTCTTTTTAGGCCCTTTCCACAACTCACCTTTTCTTGGAGCTGGGCTGCAGTGCTCGCACGAGCAGACTCTTGTGAGAGAGGCCCTTGTGTCCAGGTTTCTTCAGTTCCGCACAAGCTTCCTGCTTGCATGAGAGCCCTGCCTCTTCCTTTCACAGTGCAACAAGAGGGTTGTGTAGGTTAAACAGATTAAGATCCTTGGCTCCATCCTGTGTTTTTTAATACCTAGGTGGGAGAAGAGAGATGTTACTGCCATGGACTAGCCCAAGCCCAAGGTCTACAATATAATATTTTAGATATTGGTATCTCCACGTGGTTCACCATAAAACGCTCATCACGTGTCTGACCGGGTCACCAAAATGCTTGCGTAGGCAGGCACAGCCACATGGCCGCAATTATGCACTTTAATGTCTAGGCCAGTAAACAACTCTTGTCACGACGCCATAGGTGCCCTCCAGACACGGCAAGCCATTAGGCGAAAGAAAGGATTCTCAACCCCGAACTGCCTGCTTGATGGGATTAGCGCACCCGTCTATACAACCGCCAAGCGCTCCTTCATCTGCATGCTGTCAGAACAATTGGCCATCCTGACAGAATCCAATCAGTCAGATTTTGACCTTTTGGGGGCTTTGTCTCCACCAAAACTTCTATTGTACTTCTCGGGAGAGGACTAGCCTCCAGGTACATTTTACCCTATAAAAACCCCAAATTTGAGCGTCTCCTCGGATCACTCGTGACTTGTCTCCCGAACTGCTGCTGCTCCATTTGACAAGCCTCCCCTCAGCCTCCACATGCTGAGAATCTACGCTTCCAAGCTTCTTGACTTCTACCGGACTGCAGGACCAGGTGCGGTATTTCCCCCGAAATTCCTCTCAAAACCCCTATCAATTTTCCTCCCTTTCTGCTTCTATTAGCTCTTAGATGAGTGCGTGAGTGCTTCTGTTTTGTGTGCTGAATTGGATAAAGTTCCTTTAATAAAATCATTATATTGAACTTACTTGCCTAGTTCTTGACTTGGCCTGAGCCCGTAAACATAGGGTAAAAGATCTCACTACGTTGCCCTGCCTCTCGCATTGCTAACTTGTGCTCCAGCTAATTCCCAATTCCCCGTTATTTTTGAGCACACGAGGTGCCTCTCGCAGGACCCCCAGAAATCAGGGTAACAGAGATTCTTTCTTGATTTGCAACTGTTAATTACATTGCTCACTTAAGGTAACAGACTTTCTGAAGAAAGCAAATACCTATTCTTGTTTTATCGCATGCTATCTGAAAGTGATAAACAGATTGGAACAGTTTAATGTTGATAGATGCCAGACAGAGAGGATGTGCTTTTAACTAAGTGTTAATTGTTTTTTGAGCATTTACATGAAGAAACTCACCTGTTTAGTGGATATGAAATGGGTGAAGGGAAATATGTTTTGTCTCACTTTGGACCTCCACAACGTGTTGACCTATTTCTGCTGCAGAAAGAAACTGCCTTTCCGTAGCTCCGTGCTCACCTTGCTTTGCTAATCTGAGCCTTCTGCTGTGCAATGAATCTCACACTTGTGACAGGACTATCCCAGGCCCCAAGATTTCTGGGCCAATACTTGAGACATAAGAATGAGACACATTGTGGTAAGATGTGTGGGAAGGGAGGCTGGGTCCTGGAGATGTTACAGACGTGATGTTTCAAAGGGCATTCCAGTGATGAAGTCATTAAACGTGATACATCCGGTATCAACTGCAATTGCACAGAATATACCATTCAAATAAAAAAAAAACTTGCAAGTCTAACAAATGAGGGAAGTACATTTGCATATTTTTCATAGGAGCATTTTCACCCTAAGATTCCCCTGCTCCCATTGTCTTCAAGACTAGAAAAGAATGACCAGAGTCTGAGCTATATGAACTCAAACTGGACTAGAGACTAGCTCTGCTACACCCAGAGTCAGAGCCAGTATGGTGCAGTGGTTTGAGTGTTGGACTACAATTCTAGGAGACCATGATTCGAATCCTCACTCAGCCATTGGCAGTGAGGAGCAATTGCAATCTAAACAAATCTTGACAAGAAAACCCTGTGAGGTTCGCCTTAGGAGCCATTTCTGCACTAGAGTTTTATAGCGCTATGATTCCACTTGAAACATCTTATGGAATCCTGGGGTTTGCAGTTTAGAGAGGGGCTGCCAAGGTCCTTCCCTAAACTGCAAACCCCAGGATTCCATAGAATGTTTCAAGTGGAATCATAGCGCTATAAAAGTCTAGTGCAGAAATGGCCAGGGTCACCATAGTCAGAAATGACATGAAAGCATTGAGAAATAACCATCCATCTACTACACTCACACACTGCCTTTTCTAGTGGGGAGATCTCAGAGCCCCCTCTGCCTATCACCTCTCCTTTCTTGGGCCAATCCGTGCCTCACTGAGACAATTCACCCCAGTGTTACTGGTTATCAACTGTCCTTTCCAGGGCTTAAGAAATACTGCCTCAAGGCACCTATGCTGATAGCTATGTTTACACAAAGTTTAGGAGTCAAGGAGTGCATGAAGTGGAAAGAACTCTGAATCTCTTGACAAGTACTGTCATCAGGTTTGTTAGGTATCATGAAAGGTCATAGAATTGCAGAGTTGGAAGAGACCACAAAGGCCATTCAGTCCAACCGCATTCTGCAGACACCATCAAAGAACTCCCGACAGACAGCTATCCAGCCTCTGTTTAAAAGCTTCCGAAAAAGGAGATTCCACCACACTCCAGGGAAGCATATTTCACTATTGAACAACTCCTACCATCAGGAAATTTTTTCTAATGTATAGGTGGAATCTCATTTCCTCTAGTTTGAATGGAGTAAATGAGTCTTCAGCAGAACCTGGAAAAGTCATCTAAAAAGAAAAAACTATAGTTCCCAGAATCCTATGAACAGTATGGCCAAGTTTGCTGGGTGGATTCTGGGAACTGCAATCCAAATTAATTATTTTTTCCAAACTTTGGTCTTCATCAGAACCACTCTACCCTATCTCAGAGGAAGAGCATTCCACAAGGTGGCTGCTGCAATGGAGCCTGCATCGTGACTAAACAAACTCATTAGGCTGTGGTTTGAAAAGTTCTCATTTAAGGGTCTATGATCCAGTCTATATTCCTCAGTTCATAGATGTTCCATTTAGCTTTTACACTCACCAGTAAACTCTGTTAGGTTAGAAACAGCCCTTTATGTGCAGTGGCCCCAATCCTCACATAACGCCCTCCCATGAAGAGTGCAAATGGCTGCCTTCCTTTTTGAGTCCAGACAAACTTAAACATTATGTCTTCCAGCCTGCTTGGAAATGAATGGGTCCCTTCTTTTCACCTAACCAGCTGTTTTTCTGAATGCTTATTGCTGTAGTTTCAGTTAAATATCTTTCATATTTTATCCCTTTAAAGCAGTGGTTCTCAACCTTCCTAATGCCGTGACCCTTTAATTCAGTTCCTCATGCTATGGTGACCCCCAACCATAAAATTATTTATTTATTATTTACAATGCCTCCCCGCCCCCAGGAGTGGTGGTGCACAAAGGCCCAGGAGTGGTGGAGCGCAAGCGCGAGCCACGCGCTTGCATCCTCCTGCCCCCTTTGGCGGGAGCGCGTGCGGCCACACGCGCTCCCACCAAAGGGGCAGGAGGATGCGAGCGCATGGCTCACGCTAGCGCACCACCACTAAGGAGGGATGGAGCCTAAGACCATCAGAAATATGTATTTTTCAATGGTCTTAGGCGACCCCTGTGAAAGGGTCTTAGGCGACCCCTGTGAAAGGGTCGTTCGACCCCCAAAGGGGTCGCGACCCACAGGTTGAGAACCGCTGCTTTAAAGTCTCCTCTTGCAAACCACCTTGGAAAGGTCTCACCTTGAAAAGCATCCTAAAAAGGAAAAAAGATTTCACCAGCCTTTAAGCTCTGGAAGATGGGAATTGTACTCATATGGCACTCTTGACATACCAATCTTTTCTTCATACATTTCCAGTACTAGCCACAACTCTTTAAATGCATGGCAAGCTTTTTTTCCTGCCCTGAGAGCTTCTAGTACAGGCTGTGGTAAATGTCACTCACCTGCATTTCGGGTGATCTCACAGATAAACCCACTGATGAGTAACCCCAGATATTTGCATTCATCTCCCTTGCAACTGAAGTGATGCTCAAAAATTCCACCAAAGACTTTCATCATATGTGGAACAAGAAATGACAGATGTCCAAGCTGTGCTCAGAAAAGGAAGAGGCACTAGAGATCATATTGCAAGCATACATTGGATAATAGAGTACACAGAAGAATATGCTTTATAGATTACAGCAAAGACTTTGACTGTGTGGATCATGAATAACTATGGATCACTCTAAAAGAAATGGGGATGCCACAGCATTTGATTGTTCTAATGTTACAGGTAGAGGAAAAAAGCTACAAGCATCTCTACTCATCTGCCTTGCTCTCCAGCAACTTGGAAATGGCTGTGTTGGGAGGAAGCTGCACTGCTCAGAAGATATTCTGAGGGCAACTTTGGGTCATTGTATGGCCAGAAGAGACTTTCAACCTAGAATCATAGAGAACACATTGTAGAGAACTGAAGAGAACACAAGGGCCATCGAGTCCAACCCTATTCTGCCATGCTGGAATACACTATCAAAGCATTACTGACAGATAGTCATCCAACCTCTGTTTAAAAACCTCCAAAGAAAGAGACTTCACCACACTCTGAGACAGCATATTCCACTATTGAACTGCTCTTACCATCAGGAATCTCTTTTCCTGAAGTTTGAAGTCATTGCTCCATGTCCTAGTCTCTGGAGCAACAGAAAGCAAGCTTGCTCCATCCATATGACATCCCTTCAAATATTTAAACAGAGCTATCATGTCACCTCTTAGCCTCCTCTTTTCCAGGTTAAACCTATGCAGCTTCCTAAGCCACTTCTCATAGGACATGGTTTCCAGGCCTTTTACCATTTTGGTCATCTTCCTCTGGACACATTCCAGCTTGTAAATATCCTTTTTGAACTGTGATGCCCAGAACTTGACACAGCATTCCAGGTGCGCTCTGACCAAAGCAGAACAGAGTGGTATGATCATTTCCCTTGACCTAGACACCATAATCCTATTGATGCAGCCCAACCTGCGCAATAACCAGAAAAGTGAATTGCTATGACTTGAGTCAGAATCATTACATCATAGTTTATGAACAGCATGCCAGCCAGTGTCTCTTACCATTGTGTAGGAACTGATCTGTAGCCATGTAAACTGGAGTATTTACAACCACCACAGTGAGTAAAAGTTTACCAAGATTTGGGATTCTTGTCCTCACTGAAGAAGTCTTCGCTTATCAGCTAAGTCACTTGAGAAACTACGTCTCATTCTGTAACACTGACGAAGTCTGCTGCTTGGTTTTTTCCCCTCCACTGGCTTTATTTGCGAGCTGCATCTATTGTTTAGGGGATATTGCACTTCCCGCTCAGCTCCGGTTTTCCCATAGGAAGGTGAAACTGGCAGCCACCGTCCAATCAAATCCACCAAGAAGTATTAAGACTTGTGAACGTAACCATTCCCACCCACACATTCTGCAGTCTTAAAAGATCCACTGCATGTAAGAACATCTTTTTTCCCAGCAGCAAAAGGAACTGGAAATCTCTTTAGTGCAAAATCAGCTCGCCATGAGGATTCTGCCCTTATGTTTCTGGGTTGCTTTCTTGCTACTTTACACCTCAACCACAGGTAAGTGCAATTTAATAGCACAGCTGGCTCTGCCACGAGGCAAAATGAGGCTTTGGCTTTAGGTGCCAGATGCTGGAGAGTTGGCATCCATCTAGTTGGGGGGTTTTTTTTGGGGGGGTGCTTTTTTTCCCCATTTTGTTTTTTGTTTTTGAACACCATGGCTGTTTCCCTTTTTTGGTGTGGCCACATCATATTTCCTGGGGCCCTTAGTTGCCCTGGCTGCCTCTGGTGTTTGGAACAATGCTAGCTCAGTGGTTCTCAGACATTTTATTCCTGTGACCCCATTTACATCTATCTGAAGACATTGCGCTCTGACTTCATGTTGCACCCTCCATGTCCTATACTACGATTCTCTCCCTCTCTCACAGGCCCCTTGTGCCACATGCACTCTCTGTCTTAATGCTGAGCTCTTGCACCCTCCAATTCCAATTCCTCCCCAAAAAACTGCCACATGGTCACTAAGGGGCATGTGCCTGCTGCACCAATAGTGGAATGCTTGTAGAGTCTTTTATTGTTATATTTTTATTTTAAAAAAATACTAATTTATAAGAATGCACACCATTATATAACAATACAGTAGTTACTATTTCTTTAATCTACCAAAACAGACACAGAGATTCTCCACTGATCTTACAGGTTAAATTGTAATTGTATTATCTTAGCATGAGTATTATTATCTAATTTCAGTACTTTGTCTCTTCTTACCCCAAAGCTCTTACCCTCTACTAAGGTCCGTCTCTCAAAATGTTGGTTGCTTAACTAAATGTTAGGTTCCCCTCAAAATCAAACACTGGCATTCTTAGCTATGTTTGAATCTTCTTTTCTTCTCTGCACCACACCTCATGGTTTTCTACACCCTGGTTGGTGATCCCTGTTCTCTGTCTTCACACAGGGCACAGCATGGCAGCAGACACACTGGAGTGTCAGGAGAAGAAGGGCACGTGCCACCCGACGCTTTGCCCTGCACAGAAGATGGATAAGGGGACCTGTTATGGAGGTTCTGAGCTTTGCTGTGTCGGTGAGATAGCAGGGGCTTATGTACCAGTGGGATGGGGAAACTGTTCTGGGTTTTAGTCTGAACTTTAAAAGATGTGATCCAAGGATTCCTATTTTTATCCCCTGTGTTCAGCCTCTTGGATAGTTCCTTTAAGGTCTGGGCTAAAACCTCAAATGGATTTATTGGCCGACTGACATGGCAGTCACCACCGATCTCTGAGGCAAGTTTCTCCTCTCCATCCTCATTCATGACCTATCTGCTCATGTGAGGTTGCCCATCTGCCATGAGAAGGAGCAGAAGGACCCTGAGGAAAACCAAAAACAGTGCCCCTGGTGATATCCAGCCTTGTCTGTGACTTTTGAGAGCCTAGAAAGTGTGGGGAGGCTGGTGGTGACAGCCATTCAGGAATTATTCAATGGGGGAAACCTCCTCTTTTGCTCTAGGTGTGAGGCACAGCGTATTGTTACCCTGATTTCTGGGAGTCCCGGGAGGGACGCCTAAATAACCAAACAACAACACAACTTTGGGGGAAATTAGCTGGAGCACTCACTAAAAATAGCAAGAGGCAGGGTAACTTAGCAGGATCTTGCAACCCAGCGTCTACGGGGTCAGGTCAGTCAAGCAGCCAGACGGGTTTAAAATAATGAAAATGATATTTTATTGATTACAGATCAAGATTAAAGACACCACACTCACACAGATAACTAAGGAGGCAAAGATTGGAGCAGGGTGGATGGATTTTCAGGGGGAAATGGGTGATACAACACTTGTCTCGTAGTCCTGGAAGGGAAGCTGGGGTGCAATGATGAATCTCAGCACGATTAGCTGAGGGGAGCTCACCAAGCAAAGTGGCAGCAAGGCGGGATGAACTCGGGAGCGATCCGAGGAAGGTCTCGGAATCAGGGGTTTTTATAGAGTGAATTGTGACTACAGGCTATGCCTTACTCGGGTAAAACAATGAGTTTTGGGTGCAAGACAATGTCTCCGAAAGGTCACAATTTAGCATGATGGAATCAGACCCAAATTAACAATAGTGTAGCCCGTATGCAAAAGCGCAATGCTTAGTACAGCTTTGTCAAGTTACCTGCTCAGGGCAGGGAACCTTTGTTGGTAGCGCACATATGCAATGAGGTGTTTGCAGGGGAGGTCCCCGAAGGGATGAACCAGCTGTGTCTGGCCTGCCTGGGTGAGAAATGGAATGTCCATCAATTATCGGCCGTGCCTGTTTACGTGCTTGTCCGGTGGCCTCACAAACACATGGGGCGGGGTGGCAGAGGAAAGCCAAATTTGTTGATATCAAAACGATATCTGGTGCTATCCCCCGGTAGGCCTAGACCGCAGTAACACTATACAGTAATCCCCATTTATCTGTGGTTTGCTTTCTGTGGCTTCAGTTACCTATGGTTAACCACGGTCCAAAAGTATTAAATGGAAAATTCCAGGAACAAAATTAAAATTCTTGACCTGACTGCCCAACCTACGTTAACAGCCACCAAGTTGCAGAGGCCCAGCAATTAGGTCATTGCAAGATGATATTTCCAGAACCTCCCTGCCTGCAGAATGTGATCCAACAATGAGACTCAGAACCCCTGTTGTAACTCTTCATCACAACTGGCAGGCAAGAGGAGGTTGGAAATTCAGCACCCCAGTCACTAGCAGACTAGACCTCCATTGCTCATTGCAGAAGTTGGCTGTTAAAGTAGGTATGGGGGCATTTGAGATCATGGTGATAGTGCCACAGTTGTAAATATTAATACCAAACAGTTACAAATGGGTGCATTTAGCTTATGCATTTGTAACTAGAATCACAGAATCAGAGAGCTGGAAGAGACTATGGCCCTTTCCGCACCGGCCTACTAAAACGGTGCAGAGTGACCTCCAACGGAGGTCTTCTGCACTGTGGAGTGGACTGGGGCAGACTACTTTTTGTAGTTCCGCACCTCAGTCCGCTCCGGAGTGACCGGAACTGGTCGCACAGCGTGCTTTTTAAAAACCTCTTTCAAGAGGTTTTTAAAAGGTATGGAGTGCGCGACCCCATGTCGCTCCGTCGCCACGCTCCGGTGCAAATTTGCAGGCATGCACTAGTGCGTGCCTGCAGATCTGTCGGGGGCGGGCTTTAAGCTGGTGAGCTTCTCCGGTTGGTGGAGAATCTCCACCAACCGGAAGCCACCATTTTGGATGCCGGAGCAGTGCGGAGTGATGAGCTCATACTGCTCCTCATCAGGATGGACCCAAACGGACCCACCAAAAAGCCGGTGAGTAGCGGCAGGGAGCGTTTCCCTTGCCGCGTGCGGAAAGGGCCTATAAGGGCCATCCAGTCAAACCCCATTCCATCCAGGAAAACACACTGAAAGCATTCCCGAGAGATGACTATTCAGCCTCTCTTTAAAAACCTACAAAGAAGGATCTCCACCACACTCCAAGGCAGTATATTCTACTGTCGGACAGCTATTGCCATCTGGAAGCACTTCCTAATATTTAGATGGTATCTCTTTTCCAGAAGTTTGAAGCCATTGCTCCATGTCCTAGTCTCTGGAGCAGCAGAAAACAAGCTTGCTCCATCCTCCATATGACATTCCTTCAAAAATTTAGACATGGCTATCATGTCATCTCTTAACCTTCTCTTCTCCAGGCTAAACATCCCCAGCTCCCTAAGCCTCTCCTCATAGGACATGGATTGCAAGCCTTTTAGCATCTGAACGCCCACCAGCTTCTCTATCTCCTTGTCCTTTTCCTCTTATGCTCTCTAACTCAGAATAAATTGTTTTTCAGAAACCCATGCTGGCTCTTGCACTCATGGCCTTCTGCTTTCTTTTTAGACTGTCCCTCACACTTCCTCTCATATGAAGGGAACGGGGGTTACTGCCCACCCAGATTTGGCCTACGTACATCTATCAAAATCCTGCTTAGCCTCTGCTGTGGAAAGAGTTTGGAAATGTTATGAACATGCCAAGAATGCTCAAGAAAATGAAGTCAGGCAGAATGGATGCCCTTCCTCTAGAGAAGAAGACAGTGTTGCCAATGGGTGGAACCAAGCAAGACTGAGGAAGTCCAGGTCTACTATGAGAACTGTTCTCCCATTAAACCACAACTTGGAAAGTTCATTTTGAAACATAATTTGTTCCCAGCATCCATCACAATGTTTGATCTTTCAGCTGTTGTCATTCATTGTTGAGATGTTGAAAAGTCAGCTTGTTGGATTATTTGGTGTGATGTTTTAATGACCACCAGAGCCTAAGGCCATGAACCAGCTCTGGATTTAGTCTGAACTTTAAAGGAGCTATCCAAGAGGCTGCATCTGTTTGGAGAATGGAGTTCAGCACCTTGGATAGCTTTAAAGTTCAGACTGAAATACAGAGCAGATTCACCACCCTGCTAATATATTATCTACCAGTTTCCACTGTGTGCTTTGTTATTTTTCAGCTACTTTCAATTGCTCTTTTTTAAAAAAATAAAAAGTAAATAAAAGTCTTTGGGTTGATAAGAGAATGGGATAAAGCTTGAAAAATTCTTGTCAAAATGCCTCTACAATGCCCTTTAAAAAGTGGCTTATTGAAGTAACTTTTAAGTGTTAATAAATTAATTTTGTTATTACTCATTGCACTACTTTTGAAAAGTGATTTGTGCTGCCTCAAAGTAACTAGTTACATGGAACTATCTTACCTGTAACTTACCCAAGCTCTGTTTCAAATGCAAGCTTTTCAACTCATGTTGTGACAGTCTCTCTTTCAGAAGATCCTTGAATCTCATCTAGTCTAGAACTGTGGCGGGTGGTGCTTTCCATCTCAGAAGGACAGTGAGTCTGCTCTGAGTTTTAGTCTGAACTTTAAAGAGTTCTCCAAAGGGCTGAATCCTCTCAGGAAAATGTCTGGTTGTGGAAAAAATAATAATAATAATGATAATAATAATAATAATAAAAAGAGTGACTCTGTGATAAATGGTACCCTTTTCCACTACTAGGTGGCACTGTTGCATGCGCCAGCCACTGCACCCTGGTAGATTTTTCAGAACTGCCCTCATCTGGATCATAAATTATCTTTGATTTTAAAAAACACCCATCCCAGCCCCACAGCAACAGTAGCTCCATTCCAGCCTTTTAGGTGCCAGAATAAGACATATTTTGTTGTTTTTCTTTCTTTTCTTTTTTTTGGCAGACTGTAATCTGAGGTGCATTTTTATATCACACTCCATCAGTGCTTACACTTTTAAGTCATTTCATTGGTGGTTCCTCATTCCATTTTATTGTTGTGTTCATTCCATTTCAGTTTATGTGTACAAATTTTCAGGGTTTTTTTTTTAAATAACTTTTTGTCTGTTCTCCTTGTACCTGCTTTTATTGTGAATCGTCTTGAGTCCAAGTCACACATGAAATAAACAGCCTTACCATCTGTTTATCATAGGAGCATTTTCTGCATTTACGTCACTGTTGTAACTTCTCCATTCTTTTTTTTTTATAATATCATTTTATTAAAGTTTCACAATTAAAACAACCATTAATTATTGCTATTTCACATGAATTATTTCTTGAATCTTCCAAACTGATCTAGACTTCATTTCTAAAATCTCTTAACATTGTTATATCATTGTACTGCATTTTTCAGCCATTTTACACGTTAGTACATAGCATTTCCATTACCACATTCCTGCTTCATGATATCTGCCGTAATCATCACAATGAAATTTTTCCACATATTACCATGAATTATAGACTTCTATCAAAGGTCACCCAGCAATCACCTACAATTTGCCATTCTTTCTGAATTTCATCATCTGATTTCCCTTTCAATCTTTGAGAGACTATGGTAACTTCTCCATTCTTAGATAAGAATTTGACTACAATTTCCAGGTGGCATATACTTTTGAGTCATGCCTCCAATTGAAAGTTCTCACACTTTGAAGAAGATCGGACTATTTATAATACGTGAAGGCTGTTCTAGTCCACTACACCTGAGCACTTCTCCATAGCAGAAGCGGCAGAGCATTTACCAGGGCTTTGTTTTGACCAAGTTTTGAGAACATTGTCCATCAGGACATGATTACATATTGCACCCCAGTGCCCCTCATAGGTCTCGTAGGTCCTTTCTATATTCTTTGGTTGTTTTCTGTGGCTCACCAATTATACTGTAGGTATCATATTTACAGTATTAATCTAATGTACTGTTCTGTATTAACATAATTTTACTTGTGCTATTATTATATGTGTGTATTTGTTATATATTTTTCATATCATTCACTAAATACTTTATAGCTCTAGTTCCAGGTTTTTCCAGTTCATAAATACATCATCGTCATTATCTTTTATCATCTGTAAGAGCTATTCAGTGGTGGAATAAGCTGCCACAGAGCGGTGTGGATTCTCTATAACAGCGGTTCTCAACCTGGGGGTCATGACCCCTTTGGGGGGTCAAACGACCCTTTCACAGGGGTCGCCTAAGACCATCTGAAAATACATATTTCTGATGGTCTTAGGCTCCATTCCCCCTCGGTGGAGGTGCGCAAGCGCGAGCCACGTGCCCGCATCCTCCTGCCCCCTGTTCAGAAGGGACTTAAATCGCTCCCCTTCTCCGCTACCAGGACAACCTCCTGTCTGACGGGCCAGCTTGGGGGGGGGCAGCGGCAGCATGGGGGGCAGGCCCCCTTCTCACCATGGCCCCTGCCCCACTCGCCATGGAGGGGGGCGCTGCGGAAGGGCCGGGGGGCCACAAGGTGGCGCTTTTCCAGGGGGCGAGCTGCTCCCGGCGCAAAAGACAAAGGCGCTGGGATTCCTCCCCCCTCCCGGGTCGACACTCTGGAAACTTTTCCCACACTGCCCCCCCCCAGTGGAAACGAGAGCGAAGCAGAAGCAGAGCCCGGGGGGGTTCTGAGAGTTTTTTCCCAGGGGAGATGCGCAGCTCCTCTTTGCCTCCCTGCCCGCCCCCCACCTGTTCCTGGCTGGCGAGGCAGCCTTTGCGGGGGGGGGGAGAGGCATTGTAAATAATAAATAAATAATTTATTGGTTGGGGGTCACCACAACATGAGGAACTGTATTAAAGGGTCGCGGCATTAGGAAGGTTGAGAACCACTGCTCTATAAGTTTTTAAACAGAGGTTGGATGCCCATCTCTCAGGAGTACTTTGGTTTCATATTCCAGCATGGCAGGACATTGGGCAAGATGGCCCTTCCAACTCTGCATTTCTGCTATGATTACGCTTATTTCAGTGGAAGGTGGATTCTCCCTGGCCAACATGCACTCCAGCTGTCCTGATATGGCAAGGACAGTCCCTGTCCTCACATTTTTAACTGCTTTCAAAATGTCTGGGTTTTTTCCCCCTCCTCCTCTCCTTCTTTGTCCTCAGCTTACTTCAGTGGCTGCAAACTGAGTTGAAAGTGTAAGAGTAGTTCGCACTCAACACAGAAAAGGGAGAGGAGATTTTTTGGGGGGGGAATCTTTCCCTTCCCAGTAGGCTCAGGCCAAAGCCAACTGCTGCAGCCTCTCCTAGCTCATCTGTTCTTCCTCTTTAATAATTTCTGCCAGGGGCGGAGCTTAGAGTGTGTGGAGGGGAAAGGGAGGGGTGGGTCTACGGCATAAGGGGTGTGGCCGCTGTGTGCGGGGGCATGGCCAGGGCGGGCAGGGGGTGGCCATGTTATCATGGTTATAATATGTCTGGTGAGAGCACTAGATATCCTTTTGATATCAAATAATTTGGCCTCTACTTGACCTTTCTCTGCCACCCTACTCCACGTGTTTGCAGAGGTCCACCGGACAAGCACGAATTGAGCGCGGCCGTTAATGGTTGTACATTCCAAAATCTCATTCAGGCAGGCAACTTAAGCCTCTCCGATGCTTCAGGGAAAAACCTTCTTGCAAACTGGCTTTGCTCAGCGCAAATCTTTACAAAGATGCATGGCCACAAGCCGAGCCATTCCTTTATGCTGGGCCATCAGCGTCCTGGCCATACTATTGTCATCCAGCGCTAAGCCCATCATGCAAAACCTGACCTTTTCCAACTCCTTTGTCCCGCTCCAAATTTCCTTTGTTCTCACCAAGCATGGCATAGCCTGTAGGTAAACTCCACCCTATAAAAAGTCCCCACTTTTGGGAACACTTTGGATCCCCCTGGACTTCCATTCCGCCTTGCTGCCACTCTGTCCAGTGAAGTTGTCCCCTCAGCGAGCCACGCTGAGCTTTCTTCCCCTGCAACCTCCTCTTCTCTCCAGGACTATGAGACCAGGTGCCGTATTACCCATTCCCCAAAGCTCTCCATTTCTATTTCTAGTTAGCTGTGTGCATGTGGTGTCTTTTATGTTATTTGTGCTCAATAAATGTTATTTTTGTTATTTTAAAACCTTGTCTGACTACACTCTCTAACCTGAAGCCGTAGACATAGGGTACAAGATCCTAGCTGCCATTACCCTGCCTCTCCTTAGCTTAAGAGAGTGCTCGAGCTTAATTTCCCCATCTTGTGTTTTTATTTGGTTATTTGGGTGCCCCTCCCAGGACCCCCAACATACAGGGTAACAGCCAGGGTGTGTGAGGGCATGGCTACAGACCAGGACACCTCAAAAACATTGCCGCCAGGGGCGAATCGCCCCCCCCCACATCCCTACACAACTGACTTCTGCCATCTTCACTGCATTCTGATGTTGCTGGCCGTGTCCTGGCTTTTATCGATGAATGTTGGTGGGCGTGAGCCAAGCTCCTAGGACAGAGCTTTCCAAACTGTGAGTCGTGACACATTAGTGTGTCGGCTGCAGTGTGTAGGTGCTCCAGAGCCACGAAAGACCCCGGAAAGGGCAGCAGTTAGTTTGTTTAACCTCTGGTTTGCTAGTAACTATGGACACATACATAAATTGTAATAATGAAATATATGGGGCACAACACATCTCATTAAAACCTTTTAGTTTTTAAACAAATATATGATTTATGCTTTCTTTCTTTCTTTAATACATAAAACTGAATTACTGTGTCACAAAATGATGCATATCTAAAACTTGTGTCACCAACATGAAAAGTTTGGAAAGTTCTGTCCTAGGGAGACTGGACTGCCACCATTGCTTTCTCTTTGTTTCCTTTTTTTAAAAAATATTTTTATATAAGTATTAAAAAGGAAAACATATAAAAGCAGAAAATGTACAGAATACACACACACACATACAAAAAAAAGATAGAAAAAGGCTCAAAATATACATTGGTTAAGGGGAAAAAATGATAAAGAAAGAGGACATATTGACAGTAACGCTAGAAAAATTAACACTAGAACCTAAACAAAGATATATGAAACAAACAAAAAATACCCAAAAAGAGAATAAACCTCCCCATGTGATGAGGTTACAGGCTTGGCTAATAAAATTCAAGTGCCAACCTTCCTTAATATAGTAGTCATTACTCCCTATCTCATTTTTTCCTAAGTATGCTGACGGAAGCATACACAGCTTTCCCCTTCCTTGCTGTGACCCCATGGACTTCATCAATAGGAGCATAGTGTCCAGGGCCATTTCCGCACTAGCCTGTTATAGCGCGATGATTCCACTTTCAACATCCTCTGGAATCCTGGGGTTTGCAGTTTCGGGAGGGGCCAGCCGGCCCCTCCCGAAAGTGCAAACCCCAGGATTCCATAGGAGGTTGAAAGTGGAATCATCGCACTATAACAGGCTAGTGCGGAAATGGCCTAGGTCAAGTGAAATGATAGTACCACTCTATTCTGCCTTGGTCAGACCATACCTGAAATGCCATGTCCAGTTCCAGGCACCATGATTCAAGAAGGATATTAACAAACTGGAATGTGTCCAGAGGAGGGTGAACAAAATGGTAGAAAACTGGGTATGTTTAGCCTGGAAAAGAGAAATTTAAGAAGCAACATGATAGCCATGTTTGAATGTTTCAAGGGATGTCATCTGGAGGATGGAACAAGCCTGTTTGCTGCTGCTCCAGAAACTAGGACATAATGCAATGGCTTCACATTTCAGGAAAAGAGATTCCACTTAAACATTACAAAGAAATTCCTGACAGAGCAGTTTGACAGTGGACTATGCTGCCTGGGAGTGTGGTGAAATCTCCTTTGGAGGTTTTTAAACAGAGGTTGGATGGCCATCTATTGGCAATGCTTTGACGACATATCTCTGCATTGCTGGGGGTTGAACTCAATGGCCCTTGTGGTCTCTTCCAGGTCTATGATTCTATGAGGCTGGCCAGTTTTAAAGATTGTGACTGGCACAAGCTTACCCCATAACTTACCAATAACAACTATTTTATCCGTGCAAGTAAGAATGTATAATTCTCATCCTATTTTCCATACTGCAGAGAAAATTAATATTTCTGCCCATCCTTTGCCTGGTATTCTCACATCTTGAATTATTTTGGGAAATTATTCTGTGCCTACTGGGTGACCATTTTTCAGGGCACTTCACAGACCCCAAAATGTGATGTTGCGGGGGGGGGCAGTGTCACCAGAATAGTACTACAGGTGGGGACAAGATTTCATTTTCCTCCTGGAGCAGTGGGAGAGCCAAGTAGCCCTACTAGGAAAGTACAGCCTGAATACTTTTTGATAAAACCTCAACCATGATAGACTAATTGAATCACATGTTGACGAGCGAGTTAGCATTTACGTGAACCCTATTGATTCAATGGGTCTGCTTGGGCAGAGAGAATTGCCAATGGGATTCAGGATTTCTTCTTTTGCTGAGCATAGGGATGGAAGGGATGACATTCTGATTAGCAAACTGATTAAATGTGGAATACTGTCAGATAGATCCACAATTGGTTGGAAAGCTGTGCTCAAACAGTCATAATCAATAGTGCCACAAGGTTCTGCCCTAGGGCCATTATTTTTCAACATTTTTATCAATGACTTAATGGTTCTCAACCTTTGGTCATCCAGAAGTTTTGGACTTCAACACCCAGAAGTCCCAGCCAGTATGGCCAAAGATCAGGACTTTTGGAAGTAGGAGCCCAAAACATCTGGAGTACCAAAGGTTGAGAACCACTAGACGATGAGATGGAGAAGAACCCTTATCAGGTTTGCAGATGACACAAAACTTCAATGGGTGGTTAACACAATGGAAGACAGGAACAGAATTCAAAAAGATGTACATATACAAGAATATTGGGCAGAAATTAATAAAATGAAAATCAATAGAGACTAAAGCAAAATTCTGCTTTTGGACCACAAAAACCAAATGCACAGGTACAGGATGGGGGATACATGGTTCAATTGTTCCAAGGATCTTGGAACTATTGTTGATCATAAGTTAAACATGAGCCAGCAGTGTGGCGCAGCAGCAAAGGAGGTGAGTTCTATTTAGCCTGCATTAATAGAAGCAGAGCTTCCAAGTCAAGGGAAATAATGATCCCACTATATTCTGTGTTGGTCAGGCCTCATCTGGAATACAGATGTTTGTTTAGGGCACCTCATTTTAAGAAGGATATAGGTAATTTGGAGCAGGTTCAGAGAACGACAATGAAAGTGTAAGATCTCAGCTTAGATTTATTCACACAAGCGTTTGCTCAATGAAACCTGCCTCCAAGCATAAAAAAGAACTAAAACAATGGAATATTCCAGATATATCACATGACTAGCTTTAACCAATAGGGAGACTGGATGTATGTTCTCTATCATGTTCTGCCTGTTAGGAGAACAATGGCATTTTTCTTGGCTGGTGTATGTATGTTGATGGCCAAAGAACATCATGAGCAGAACTTACATTATCCAACCTATATCTTCTCCCACTTTGCCACTCGTTGAAAAGCCATCCATCTCGTACTTATTTTTAGGGTTTGTTCCAGTTTTTTGGAGGTCACAGGTCAATTTCTTGACATGAGAGTCTGTAATCTCTTGGTTGGTGCCATTTTTGCTGTCGTCCTCATCTCTTTAGGTAAGAGAAGTAAGTTGGATCAAATTATCGCAGGTATAACTATCACAGATAACTATCGCTGCTAAAATAATCCACCTATTGCTCTTTTTTTCCCCCACAAAGTCCCTGAAGTCTTTTTTTGGTGGGGAGTGGAATGCAGACTAGGGTTTGAATCCTTGGCTTGACCACAGAAACCCACTCGGTAACCTTGGGCAAGTCCCACTGTCTCCGCTCGGATTTCCGCACGAGACAGTTATAGCACAATGATTCCACTTTCAACATCCTATGGAATCCTGGGGTTTGCAGTTTTGGGAGGGGCCGGCCGGCCACTCCCGAAACTGCAAACCCCGGGATTCCATAGGATGTTGAAAGTGGAATCATAGCGCTATAACAGCCTAGTGCAGAAATGGTCAGCTTCAAAGGAAAGCAAAAGTCAAAGCCCTTCTGAACAAATTCTGCCAAGAAACCCCCATGACAGGACGGTCTCAGAGTCACCAAGAACTGGGAATGACTTGAAAGCACACAACCACAAACAAAGGCCTAGCGAGTTGTGTGCTAGCAGCCTTAAAACTTTCCTCTAATAAATTTACCAGTAATAGACGACTGGTTGATAGAATGATAAGGTACCATAGAAACAGACAAATGGACTGTGTTTCTAAAGGATAAAACACTTGATAAATTTAGAGAAGACTGAACCTGTTTATGTAATTATTTAGAAAATGAATGGGAGAGATGTTTCAGTAACTGCTTTAAAAAAAATAAGAAGTAAGACTTGGGAATAAAGAAACTTGTAGATAAGGATATTAAGAAACAAGGTAGAGATGTGAATAAAGTTTTTTTCCCCCACAATTATATTTTACACAATATAATTATTGGTTAGGAGGAGATAATAGCTGTCAAACTTCTCTTACTGTAAGGAAGTTCTTCCTAAGATTTCGGTGTAGTTTGAAACCTTCTTCTTTTTTTCTTAATTATCCAGCTCATGACTGATTGTATGTAATAATAATAATAAACAACAATAAACAATAATAATAAACAATAAACAACAACAGCAACCATTGCTCCATGGCCTAGTCTCTGGAGCAGCAGAAAACAGGCTTGCTCTATTGATTGATTGATTGACTGATTGATTGCTTGATTGATTGAATGAATGAATTGATATGCTGCCTTTTCTTCCAAGATGAGACCTAAGATGGCTTCCAAAAGGTTAAAAAACATTAAAAGCATAAAAACAATTAAAACATTAAAAAGTATATAAAATTATAAAACTAACAATAGACTTTTTAAAAACAGCTAATAAATAAGTAAAAGGTCTCCAGCTCACCCATTAAATGCCTGCTTAAAAAGAAATGCTTTTGCCTGCCTACGAAAGGAAAGCAAGGAGGAGGCCAGCCTAGCCTGCCGTGGAAGAGCGTTCCATGGAATGACAGCGATCACTGAGAAGGCTCTCTCATGTGTCCTTACCAGATGAGCCTGGGATGGTGGAGAGACCAAGAGAAAGCCTCCATATAACATTCCTTCAGATATTTAAAACTGGCTTCAAACTTCAGGAAAAGGGATTCCATCAAAATGTTAGGAAGAGCTTGCTGGGTAAGAGCAAGACTAATATTCTACTACTATTCTACTAATATGCTGCCTGGGAGTGTTCATAGAATCATAGAGGTGGAAGAGACCCCAGGGGCCATCCAGTCCAACCCCCTGCTATGCAGGAACACCCATCAAAGCATTCCCAACAGATGGCCATCCAGCCTCTGCTTAAACACCTCGAAAGAAGGAGACTCCACCACACTCCGAGGCTGCATATTCCACTGCCAGACAGCTCTGACCATCAGGAAGTTCTTCCTGAGGTTCAAGTGGAATCTCCTTTCCTGCAGCTTCAATCCATTGCTCCTTGTCCTAGTCTCTGGAGCGGTAGAGAACAAGCCTGCTCCCTCCTCAACATGACATCCCTTCAAATATTTAAACATGGCTTTCATGTCCCCTCTTAACCTTCTCTTCTGCAGACTAAACATACCCAGCTCCCTAAGGCGTTCTTCAAAGGGCATGGCTTCCAGACCCTTCACCATTTTGGTCGCCCTCCTCTGGACACGTTCCAGCTTGTCAACATCCTTCTTGAATTGCGGTGCCCAGAACTGGACACAGTATTCCAAATGAGGCCTAACCAATGCAGAATAGAGTGGTACCATTACCTCCCTCGAGGTAATGGTTGTGTGTTGCGTTGTATGTTGTGGAGTCTCCTTCTTTAGAGGTTTGTAAACAAAGGTTGGATTGCCATCTGTCGGGGTATATTCCTAAGTAGCAGGCAGTTGGACTGGATGGCCCTTGTGGTGTCTGCCAAGTCTGATTCTATGACCCTTGTGGTCCCTTCCACCTCTGAAGATTCTGTTATTCCATGATCTTCCCCAATGGAAGACAGAGGTATGAGTAAACCAAAGTAAAAGTACTTTTCCCTTCCCTTCCCCTGGAGTAATAAGGAGCCTGTGTGTGCAGAGGAACCCGAGAGTATGAGAAAGTTTTATTCTAAAATAAGAAGTATTTAATCAGTTGTTTTGTATTGCCTCTTGGAACATCTCTCTCCAGGCAATAGCTTAAGGAGTTGCAAAGCTGGAAGAAATCAGTTGCATTCAAAGAGACTTTGGAACTGACAGCTGCCTACGGAAACATAACAAGAATTCCTGAAGCCCATAACTAAAACAATCCCTCACCCCTTCCAGAGAAGACCTGGTGTTTTCAGCTTTTCCCATGGCTAAGGAGTCTAGCAGTCTAGCAGCATCCCAACAGGAGCAGGAGAGAGCTTGAAACAATAGACGCTGAGAACAAAAGCAGTAAAAAAATTATACCCTGAGCATTGAAGGTTCCAAATGTGTTTAGCCCCTCTATAGCTCAAACAAAGCTTGATCGGCAAAGGATATCTCCCCTAATCTTACATAGTGCTCTGCCATACTAAGTGATAGATTAACACCTCCATTAAGTTGATGTAGTTAAATGGATGTCGGTTGTTGTTGTTGTTGTTGTTGTTGTTGTTGTATGTCTTCAAGTCATTCTTGACACTTACAGTGACCCTAAGGTGTGTCACACCCAAAATATAGCAGAGATTGCTCCCACAGCTTTGGAAGCATGCCCAGCAGCAGAGAATATCTTAGCAGCAATGCACTGTAGCCAGGAAAAACTCACCCACGCCAATTGTTTTCTTCCATCAAGGAGGCAATTTATTCTTCAGTTACAATGTGTACATATTTACAAAAATCTCCAGAAGGCATTCCAGCATCCCCCTGCTTGCTCTTTCTGACAGAGCCTCTGGCAGACACATCGGGCACCATATGCAACTTGTTGGCTAGCTCTCAGCTATATTTATACTCACACTAGCTGATGCAATCCTGCCAGCCTTTGCATTCTCCCCACACCTGATGCAACCTTCTCCCCTGGTTGCTCCTCAGCATGACTCAGCATGACTCAGCTAAAGTCACATGGCTCTCCACAAGTGCACTTAATGACCCACATCACAAAGTATTTTCTACAGGTTTGGTCCAACCTTTTCTGACAAGGTGAACGTATAAATTTGGTTTTCTTGGAAAGAGTTGTTCAGAAGGGATTTGCCTTTGCCTTCCTTTGAGGCTGAGATTTTTTTATTATTATTATTATTTATTTGTATCCCACCTCTCCATATGGATCGAGGCAGCGAACAACTTACAAATAGCATGTATTTCGAAACATTTCTATACATGCCCCCCAACAAGCTGGGTACTCATTTTACCGACCTGCGAAAGGATGGAAGGCTGAATCAACCTTGGAGCCCGGCAGGATCGAACTCACAACCTTGTAGCTTGCAGTACTGGCATTTAACCACTGCGCCACCAGGGCTCAGTGGTGTGACTAGCCCAAGGTCACCCAGTGGGTTTCCGTGGCTGAGCAGAGATTCGAGCCCTAGTCTCCCAGAGTTGTAATCTAACACTCAAACTGCTATACTATGTTGGTTCCCAGTTTGTCTCACAGCTACTAGATAATACACGAGTGACATTATCACAGGATCATTACGTGACCACATTAATCACTGATCTTCGTGCATTGCACTGCATTGAGGTTCAGTATAAGAGTTGCATAATGCGAGCAGAACATAATTCCCTTGGTGTTTATCTATGCTACACTGCAGCCCATGTCTGCAGGATTGTGCACCCACTCTGGATTTTAGTCTGAAGTTTAAAATAGCTATCCAAGGAGCTGAAGACAATTCAGGAAATAAGTTCAGTACTTTGGGTAGCTCCTTTAAAAGTGAAGACCTGGAGTAGATGTGTTGGAGTTTGGACTCAAAGGCCCTTGTGGGCTTTTCCAACTCTGATTCTATGATTCTACAACCACTCTACTAAAAGTCAACCACAACCAATAACAGAAAGACAGCAAGAGTTAGATTTACAGAGCTGTCTGTATTTATTTATTTTTGACTTTTTTGGAGAGCTGGCTACAGGGACTGTCCAAATGGGCCACTACGCTCTTAGTTCCTTTGTCTCTTAGTCATGTTGTATGGAGAATGAGTGGTTATGAATTTCCATTTTCCCTTCTTAAGGAACCAGTTTGAGCTTACCTGCCAGACGCTGTTGGCAAAGAGGCGGACGATGCCGGAATGTTCAGTGCCTCTACAACGAAGATGAGATTGGTACCTGTCACCACGTGTTGCTGAAATGTTGCCGGGAGAAGGTATACGAGGAGTCATGGCTAAAGAGGTCTCCAAAACCTGGGCGTTTAAGAAACTGATTTCCTTATAGTCTACTGTTCTACCATGAAATGAGAAGGAAATTAGAACTGCGATGAGAAGGAAATTAGAACTGCAGAAATTAGAACTATCACTTATCTCAATAGTGATAGAACACTGTTTTTTAAAAAAAATAAATTAAAAATTATCTGATTAAAGAGAAATGTACATTCAATCTTACCAGTCCCCGGTGTCAAGTTGTTATAGTACCAGCCTCAGACTCTGGCCCTTTTCGCACGGGCTTTCTGTCACGCGACAGCCCCATGAGCCTCGCGGGAGTGGGAGCGTCGCTCTGCACAACGCACTCCCACTTCCGCTGCGCTCACGGGGCTGCAGCGGCGCGATTGCGGGTTTTTTTGATTTTCGCCTCAAAGTGAAAATCACCCGCGCTCGCGCAACGCTCCCGGCGCCCACGTGCACTTACCTCCTGTGCGGAGCGTCGGGGAGGCGGCCGGGTCGCGCTTCCTTCCCTCTGCCTCTGCGGAAGGAAGGGGCGGGGCACTAGCGCGACGGACACGACAGCCTCCTGCTTCGCGCAAGCGGGGGGGACGGACGCGACAGCCTCCTGCTTCATGCAAGCAGGGGGAGATGGACGCAATAGCCTCCTGCTTCGTGCGAGCGGGGGGGGATGGACGCGACAGCCTCCTGCTTCGCCCGGGGGGAGGGCGGCTCGCGCGAGAAGGCTCCTCCGGGAGGCTGCCACTTCCCCCTTCGTTCCTTCGACTGCGGAAGGAACGAGGGGGGAAACAGCAGCCTCCCGGAGGAGCCTTCTCGTGCGAGCTGCCCTCCCCACTCGCGCGAGCTGCCCTCCCCACTCGCGCGAGCTGCCCTCCCCACTCGCGCGAGCTGCCCTCCCCACACTCGCGCGAGCTGCCCTCCCCACTCGCGCGAGCTGCCCTCCCCACTGGCGCGAGCTGCCCTCCCCACTGGCGCGAGCTGCCCTCCCCACTGGCGCGAGCTGCCCTCCCCACTGGCGCGAGCTGCCCTCCCCACTCGCGCGAGCTGCCCTCCCCACTCGCGCGAGCTGCCCTCCCCACTCGCGCGAGCTGCCCTCCCCACTCGCGCGAGCTGCCCTCCCCACTCGCGCGAGCTGCCCTCCCCACTCGCGCGAGCTGCCCTCCCCACTCGCGCGAGCTGCCCTCCCCACTCGCGCGAGAAGCCTCAATGCGAAAAGGGCCCCTGAAAAAAAGAAAGAAACAAACAAAACGTATAGACTAAACTGAGGAGTGAATGGCTTTGTTTTTATCAAAAAATGAGCTCAGTTTTATGTCCACACGACCTCCAGCTCTTCACACACGTTGATCTCTGAGTTAGGGGTTCCCTTACCATACCTTTTCTTTTGCAGGACATTTTCTTAGTAATAAAGTATTTGTTCATTGAAGGTTGAGTGCTCTTACTACTCATTATATTTGGAAAGAAAAGACAATAATCCTGTTGGAGACATACATAGGCATGATTCAGTGGTCATAGCAGAAGAAGGTATCCACTGCCCAGTTTATGAAAACAAGCCGGTGACTGTGACAGATCCCTTTTCCCAGGCTGGCCCCACAGTTCCTTCATTCCTCTTTGAATCCTGCCACTCATCTTGCCCTTGTTCCCCCACTGAATCCTTTTCTAGACTGGGTACCTGGATTTTAGGGCAACCCCTTAAATTATTAAATAATAATAATAATAATAATAATAATAATAATAATAATAATAATAATAATAGTTCTCTTTATTTTTATCCCACTTTTCTCCCCGAGGGCACTCAAAGCGGCTTACAGCCATTAAAAGAAACATAATTAAAAACTGTCATATACAAAAGTTAAAACAAAGATTAAACTACAATAATAATTAAAACATATTAAAATACATATAAAATTAAAATATCAATTAGATAACAATTAAATGACCAGCGCCGATAGAAATTACATATAAAATGCCTGCTGGAAGAGGAATGTTTTTAGCTGTTTCCTGAAGGTGGGCAGGGAGTCCCAGAGCCTGGGGGCAGCCACTGAGAAGGCCCCGTCTCTCCCGTGTTCCCACCAATTGCACCTGTGAGGGTGTTGGAACCAAGAGAAGTGTTACCCTGTATGTTGGGGGTCCCGGGAGGGGCACCCAAATTACCAAATAAAAACACAAATTGGGGGAATTCAGCTGGAGCACTCTTTTGGCTAAACAAGAGGCAGGGTAACTTTAGCAAGGATCTTTAACCCAATGTCTATGGCCTCAGGTCAGAGAGCAGGCAAGCAAGTTTAAAAGTAACAAAAATAACAGTTTTATTGAAAGATAAACAGCAAATAAAACAGCACACACACTAGCTAACTTGGAAACAGAAATAGAGAGCTTAGGGAATGGGTGATATGACACCTGGTCTCGTAGTCCTGGAGAGAAAGACGGGGTTCTGGGAGAGAAAGCTCAGCGTGGCTGGCTGACGGGAGCTCCTTAGACAAACCGGCAGCAAGGCGGGATGGCAGTCCAGGGTGATCCAAAGTACTCCAAGAAGGGAGGCAGACTCAGTTATTGAGAACTGAGGGGACAGCGCACCAAACACAGCGGCAGCAAGCCTGGATGGAATTTAGGAGTGATCTGAGGAGGGCTCGGATTTGGGGACCTTATATAGGGTGGATTTTACCTACAGGCTATGTTATGCTCAGTGAGAACAAAGGAAATTTGGAGTTGGACAAAGGAGTTGGAAAAGGTCAGATTTTACATGATTAGCTTAGCTCTTAATGACAGTAGTGTGGCCAGTGCGTTGATGGCCTGATATAAAGGAATGGCTTGGCCCTTGGCCAAGTGGCTTTGTGTGGATATGCGCCAAGCAAAGCCAGTTTGCAGGGAGGTTTTTCCCTGAAGCATCGGAGAGGCTTAAGTTGCCTGCCTAAAATGAGGGTTGGAATGTACAACCATTAATGGCCGCGCCCCAGACGTGCTTGTCCGGTGGACCTCTGCAAACACGTGGAGTAGGGTGGCAGAGAAAGGTCAAGCAAAGGCCAAATTATTTGATATCAAAAGGATATCTAGTGCTCTCACCAGACATATCACAACTGCAGTAACAGAAGGGCCTCTCCCGTAGATCTCAACACCCAGGCTGATTCGTTGGGGAGGATATGGTCCTTCAAATAACCTGGGCCTGAGCCATGTAGGGCTTTAAAAGTCATCACCAGCACTTCAATTTGTGCCCAGAAACAGATTGGCAGCCAGTGGAGCTGTTGCAGCAGAGGTCTTGTATGCTCCCTGTGTTGTTGCGTGCATTCTTTATCGTAGGCATGGTCTGATTCCTTATTTGGCATGAAAGAAACAATCAAAGACAGTTTTAAAAAGAAATGTAGGTTCATTGAAATTCAGTAATATAGCACATTATCTCTTAAATGATCTATTCTGCCACAGCTCCCCAGAATAGAGCCAGTTCCCCTTTCTAAGTGTCTTGTCTGTGAGATCCAAATCTTATGCTTGTCAATTGTCTCACTTGTTGGATAAAAAAAAAAAAGTGCAATGTCATTTGCTCCATTGGAAAATACCTTTGATGAATGTGTGAAACACCTGGGGAATGACTAAACAAGTGATGACACAGTTCCTAGGGGACAAGCAGTAAGGGCTGTGTTACCCTGTTCTCTGGGAGTCCCGGGAGGGTTGCCCAAATGATCAAACAAAACACAAGATAGGGAAATTAACTCAAGCACTCTCTTAAGCTAGTGAGAGCCAGGGTAACTTAGCAGGGATCTTGTAACCTAATGTCTACTGGGTCAGGTCAGAAGAGTCATCAGACTGTTTTAAAATAGCAAAAATGATTTCTTTATTAAGAGACAAACGACAAATAAGACAACACAAGCACACAGCTAACTGGGAATTGGAAATGAGAGGTTTCAGAGGAAATGAGTGAAACGACACCTTTTCTCGTAGTCCTAAAGAGATTGGAGGTTGCAGGGAGGAAAGCTCAGCGTGGTTTGCTGAGGGGAGCTCGTCAGACCAAAATGGCAGCAAGACAGCATAGAAGTCCAGAGCGATCCAAACAGGATGAGAGGTCCGTAAGGGGCGAGTGAGTGATCCAAGGAGCGAGCAATCTGAGGGGGTCTTGGAATTGGGGAGTTTTTATAGGGTGGATTGTGCCTACAGGCCATGTCATACTTGGTGAGAACAATGCGAGTTTGGAGTGGGACAAAGCACTGGGAAAGGTCAAGTTTTCCATGATCGGCTTAGCGCAGGTTTGACAATAGTGTAGCCAGTATGCAAATGGCTTGGCATTGTAAGGGCGTCGGCTCGAGGCCGAATGTCTTTGTGTCGAGTTGTGCTTAAGCAATGGGTGTCTGCAAGAGAGGTTCCTGAAGCAACGGAGTGGCATTAATCTGCCTGCCTAAGTGGGAGTTGGAATGCCTAGCACTTACCAGCCGTGACTGTGTACGTGCCTGTCCGGTGGCCTTGCAAACACGTGGAGTGGGGTGGCAGAGAAAGGTCAAATGATTGGATATCAAAAAGGAGATATCTAGTGCTATCACTGGGTAGGCCTGAACCATAGTAACAGCTGAGTCACGATACTGCAAACATGGCCAGGTGTTGCATCATGTGAATGGCCTAGACTGTTGACCTGTAAGCAGGAATGCATAAAAGAGAAATGTGAATACTTGCTCTCTCTCTGCTTGCTTGAATCTATGTCTGCCAGTATCTCTGCATGTATCTGTGCCTGCGTATCTGCTATTGATCTGCGTATCCTGTATATATTTGTACATATTGCAACGGAGAAGATTAAAGCCTCCAAGTATTTTTTGGATGACAAACCCTGTGTCTGTGAGTAACTAACCTGCGGGTAGAGTGGTCAGAGCATGTATCTTTTGTTGCAGTTGTACTCTGCTGCACACGTTTTTGCTGTTTTTGAAACTCTGCTACATAGGATTGCCTCTAAGGCAATGTGTCCAGAGAGCATCAGCTTCGGAGATAAGTTTTGTCTTGGTGCTTTAAATCATCTCCATTCAAATCTGCTCCCTGTCTCTCTCAACTCCAAACCCAGTCTGCTCTCCTAGAGATAGACTTCATGGTTTTTTTTTAATCACCCACAGACCCCACAGCCTGCCCTAAGCTGCAACTGGCTGTCTTGAGCCAGATCTGCCCTTCACAAACCCCATATCCTCAGTACCTGCCCCTCTGCTGCCAAGGTGTGTGCCCATAGCCATTCAGTCTTGGAGGAAGAGTAGGGGAAAACCAGGAAGCATTCAGCTATGATCCTCAGCACAACATTGAAGACAACCTCTGGGACCTCCAAGAGGCCCAAACTGTATTTAATCTTGATTTTCCATTGGAAGGACAGATTGTAATTTTGGTTCTGTTACCCTGCTCTCTGGGGGTCCCGGGAGGGGTGCCCAAATAACTAAACAACAAACACAACCTTTGGGGAAAATTAGCTGGAGCAATCACTAAAGCTAGCAGGAGGCAAGATAACTTAGAGGGATCTTGCAACCCAGCGTCTACGGGGTCAGGTCAGTTAAGCAGCCAGACAGTTTTAAAACAGCAAACAATGTTTTATTAAACACAGACAAACATTAAAGACAACATAGGCACACAGCTAACTAAAGAATTGGAAATAGGGATTTTCGGAGGAAAATGGGTGATACAACACCTGTCTCGTAGTCCTGGAGAGATATGAAGATTGAGTTTGTGGATATGGAGTCTCAGTACGTGGAACTGAGGGGACGGCTCTCCAAACAAAGCGGTAGCAAGGCGGTCTGGAACTCAGGAGCAATCCGAGGAAAGTCTCAGAATCGGGAGCTTTTATAGGGTGAATTGTGACTGCAGGCCATACCTTACTCGGTGAGAACAATGCGATTTAGGAGCAGGACAAAGCTTTGGAAAGGTCAGAGTTTAGCATGATTGGCTTAAAGCTGAATCAACAATAGTGTAGCCAGTATGCAAATGCGGAGCGCTTAGTACAGCTTTGTAAGGTTTACCTGCCCGGGGCCGGGAGCCTTTGTTAGTATCGTGCATAAGCAAAAGGGTGTTTGCCAGAGAGGTCCCTGAAGCGATGAGCTGACTCAGTTCGGCCTGCCTAGGTGGGGAATGGAATGTCCAGCAATTATCAGCCGCGCCTGTTTACGTGCTTGCCCGGAGGCCTCACAAACCATGGAGCGGGGTGGCAGAGGAAAGCCGAATGGTTTTGATATCAAAACGATATCAAGTGCTATCTCTGGGTAGGCCTGAACCGCAGTAACAGTTCTCTCCATTTTAAAGAATGTTAACACTATCACAAACATTTATTTGGGGGAGTATGTTACACATGATTAATTTGTTTCTTGCCAAAATTGGATCAGATGTTTACATTGTGCAAAGAAATGCTTCCTTTTCCACATTCTGGATCTTCAGTGACACCAGGTTCTAGTATTATGAGACACCGTTTGTATCAACTTTCTCTGCACCATGCCTACATTTCTACATTGGTGGCATATTTCCCTCCGTCATCCTTTTTACCAAGCTAAAGAACCCAAAACACAATAATCTTCATAGAGGATTGGTTCCTGCTCCTTGATAATTTTGCTCATCTTTTTCTGCACCTTTGACTTCTAGATCCAGCCACAAAGAATATGTGAAAATGATGTAGGGGTCTTAATATGTTGTTGTGTGTTTTCAAGTCATTGTTTCCTACTTTGGGCAACCCTAAGACAAACTCATCACAGGTTTTCTGGGGTTGTGAGTGTATGATGCACCCACAGTTACCCGGTGGGTTTCCATGGCAGAGCGAGGAATTGAACTCAGGTCTCCATGTTTGCAATCCAGCATTCAAACCACTACATCACAGTGGCTTTCAGTCTTAATATATCACAAGCTAAACACGAGTCAATAGTAAGATGCAGCATCTAAAAAGGCTGATGCAATTCTAAGCTGCATCAATAGGTTGTAGGTACCACAATTCACGAAGGATATTGGCAAGCTGGAATGTATCCAGAGAGGGGCAGCCAAGGTGATGAGGAATCGTGATGAGGATTGAAGAATGACTTAGGTTGTTGGTTATGTTTAGTATAGCCAAAAGAAAACTGAGAAATAACCTAATGTCATGTTGAAAAGGGGCAAGCTGTTTTGGTGCTTTTCCAGGGGCTAGAGCACAAAACAAAGGGTTCAAATGATTAAAAAAGAGATGCCACATATGCATTAGGAAGAAGTTTACTGTAAGAGCTGTTTGGCATTGGAATAGACTTCCTCAGAGATGGTGAACTCTCCTTCCTTGGAGGTTTTTATGCAGAGGTTGTATGGCACATTTCAGGAGTGCTTTAGTTGCATGGTGGGGGGTTAGACTAGATGGCCATTGTGGTCCCTTCCGACTCTAAGGCCCTTTTCGCACTGAGGCTTTTGCGTGAGCCGGGGTGGGCGGCTTGCGCAAAAAGCCTCTTCCAAGAGCCTGCCGGTTCCCCGCTCGTTCCTTCCGCAGGCGAAGGAACAAGCGGGGAAGCGGCAGCGTCCCGGAGGCGGAGGCGGCTCGCGTGTCCATCCTCCCCCGCTTGCGCGAGAAGCAGGAGCCTCTCGCGCCACCCCCGCGCACGTGAGAAGCGAGCGACAGTCGCGCCCGTCCCCCCCGCGCGCGCCAGGAGCGAGCGACAGTCACGCCCACCCCCCCCCCGCGCGCGCACGAAGCGGGAGGCTGTCGCGAGCAGCCCCCCACCCGCGCGAAGCAGGATGCCATCGCATCCGTCACGCAAGCGTCCCGCCCCACCCCCTCCTTCCACAGGAGCGGAGGGAAGGAAGCCCTACCCGGCCGCCTCTCCGATGCACCGCACAACAGGTAAGTGCGGGTGGGCGCTGGGAGCGTTGCGTGAGCGCGGGGTGATTTTCGCTTGGAAGCGAAAATCAAAAACCCCGCGCTCGCGCCGCTGCAGCCCCGTGAGAGCACCGGAAGTGGGAGTGCGTTGTGTGGAGCGGCGCTCCCACTCCCTCACGGCTCACGAGGCTATTTCGCTCGGGAAAGCCCGTGCGAAAAGGGCCAACGATGATGTGATTCTATGATTCTGTTTTTCAATTCAGATATTTAAAGTCACATCGAAATCCAGTGTTAAACACTCCAATAGACCACAAGCTGAACATGAGTCAGCAGTGTGATGCGGCAGCCAAGAAAGTCAATGCAATCTTTGGCTGCATCAATAGGAGTATGGTGTCTAGATCGAGGGAGGTACTGGTACCACTCGACTCTGCTTTGGTTAGACCCCATCTTGAATACTGTGTTCAGTTCTGGGCACCCCAAGTCAAGAAGGACATGGTCAAGCTGGAGCAAGTCCAGAGGAGGGCGAACAAAATGGTGAGGGGCCTGGAAACCATGCCCTATGGGGGTAGACTTAGAGAGCTGGGTATGTTTAGTCTGCAGAAAAGAAGGTTAAGAGGGGACATGACAGCCATGTTTAAATATTTGAAGGGATGCCACGTAGAGGAGGGAGAAGGCTTGTTTTCTGCTGCTCCAGAGACCAGGATAAGGAGCAACGGATTCAAGCTGCAGGAAAGGAGATTCCACCTGAACCTCAGGAAGAACTTCCTGACACTCAGGGCTGTCGGGCAGTGGAATCTGCTGCCTCAGAGTGTAGTGGAGTCTCCTTCCTTGAAGGTTTTTAAGCAGAGGCTTGATGGCCATCTGTCAGGATTGCTTTGAGGGTGTTCCTGCATGGCAGGGGGTTGGACTGGATGACCCCTGGGGTCTCTTCCAACTCTACATTTCTATGATTCTATGATTCTATAATAGGCTATGCAGTTTTCTGATACTGAAGATTTAACTAGACATTAAAGGGAATGCAAGTATAAACTAATTAAATCAGTTAGCTCCACAGCAATCAGACTTGCAAATTAATTCCAGATAGGCGAAGAATATTATATGTTAGGCAAGGGCTATCACGTTCTATAAAAAGCAGATGTCTTTCACCACTTGGGGGAGCAGCTCTGTAAAAAAAACCGTGACCATCGATCACCCTGAGTGGTAATCCAGTTCCAGACCTAATCTGGTTTTTATGTGCTTCCAAGAAAGAAAGAAAAATCAACAAGAGAAAAAGGCAGAGATTCTTGGCAGCCAATTGACAAGGAATTATCTGCATATGCCATCTGACTGGCTAGCGTTGCTCTGGAACGGAAACAAGAGGCTGCTGGACAAACAATGGCCTTGCTTCCATGACACTTTTTTTCAGCCAATGGCAAAAGAGGAATTCATTATCTTATGTCATACTATGTGTTCCAAGTTTGAGTTGGTTAGAATCACAGTGTGAGGAAAGCACTACAGGGAGAGAGGGGTAAGCATCGTCTTGTGGGTGTTAAATGTCCAATGGGTGTTAATATCCTTTGTTTTTGAACTGATTGTTCAAATATCAGGTAATTCTGTGGTCCCAAAGCTTAGATCATCATCCACTTCTGCTTCAAATCATCTACAGACCTGTCAAGGCTACAAAGAACCAGAGTGAACCCATGTGGTTGTTTGGTGGTGTCTGGCATCTCCAACATAAATGGACCAGTGAATCCAACCGTTAGTCTGAACTTTAGCTATTTGGTTTCAGCACCTTGGATAGTTCCTTTAAAGATTAGGCTGAAACCTGGAGCAGAATCACTGTCCAGAGCCATCTGACACCATGGACTTCCTGATATAGAAGTTAAAGATCTATGACATTAAGGATCTAAGAACTGTGTCCAGTTCTGGACACCACATTTCAGGAAGGATATTGACAAGCTGGAACATGTCCAGAGGAGGGTGACCAAAATGGTAAAGGGTCTGAAAGCCATGCCCTAAGAGGGGAGGTTTAGGCAGATAGGTATGTTTAGCCTGACAAAAAGAAGGTTAAGAGGAGACACGATAGCCATGTTTAAATATTTGAAGGGATGTCATGTTGAAGATGGAGCAAGCTTGTTTTCTGCTGCTCCAGAAACTAGGACACGAAGCAATGGATTCAAACTACAGGAAAAGAGATTTCACTTAAACATCAGGAACAACTTCCTGACAGAGTCGTTTGACAGTGGAAGATGCTGCCCCAGAGTGTGGTGGAGTCTCCTTCTTTGGAGGTTTTTAAGCAGAGGTTGGATTACCATTTGCTGGGGGTGCTTTGAGTGTTTGTTCCTGCATGGCAGGGGTTTGGACTCAATGGCCATCATGGTCTCTTCCAATTCTATGTTTCTAGAATTCTATGAAATGTAGTACTTTGGCTGGAATCCTGTTGGGGACTTTTTTTATGAGTAGACTTACACCTGTGGGAATTAGAATTGGGCACTTCCATAACGTCTGTATCCAGTAAAGGATGGCTGTTACATTACTATGGAGGAGACCCAGCAAAATGACCATTAAGCATTGGAAATGATGTACAATGGACTGTGGCACATCAGAGTGCTGCCTGGGGTGTACCAACGCACATTAAAACTCTCTTGCCAATATTCCATTACGCATCTTCACATACAATCGCAGGCTTTCTTAGCTCCTGTGCTAAGTCGCTAAGTATATGTAATCTTACATAACATACACAGTGACAATGGATTCCAGCTTTAGCAACCAAGTTCATCTACTACAATAAATCCTTGACTTGGGAGAAATCATTCTTTCTCATGTAGCTCTCAATAGGTTTGAGGCTTTGGAAAAACAATTCTGCTTGGCATCTCTCTGGATTTCTTCTACCTCTCTTTTACCTGACCAAATAACCCCTAGCCAACAACCACTCCTGCTGATCATTTATTTATTTATTTGTATCCCACCTCTCCATATGGATCGAGGCGGCAAACAACTTACAAATAGCATGTATTTTGAAACATTTCTATACATGCCCCCAACAAGATGGGTACTCATTTTACCGACCTGCGAAAGGGTGGAAGGCTGAGTCAACCTTGGAGCGGGGCAGGATCGAACTCACAATCTTGTGGCTTGCAGTACTGGCATTTAACCACTGCGCCACCATGGCTCTTTGCTCTCTCCCTGTAAAAGACATTGGTGGATAAAGGAAGTATTCTATGGTCTCATTTATAGCTACATCAATACTTCTCCATATAAATTACATGGACAAAAAATTCAAAATAAGTTGACTCCAGATGCCTTTGAATTCCCAAGAACAGCGGAACAATTTAAATTGGAGTGGATGATCAGCGATCCAAGACAGGCTCATTAAAAAAAAAAAAAAATATCAAGATGTATATGGATTATACTTGCATTCTGTCTTCATTGTCAACCTGGAGCTGTCAGATTTTTCAGTCCAGTCATAGTAACTAAGATAAAATGAAGGATGGAGATAACCCTTGGAAGGGTAGATAACCCTTGCCCTTTAGGGAATATTACCTATACAAGGAAAATAAAATATAGTTTTCTTTTTTGTTTTCTTTCCCTTTTTTTCCCTTGGCTTCCAAGCTGAAACGACAGGCTCCTTTTTCACACTACTTAATGCTATATCTTAGAGAGCTAGCGTAGCAGTTGAGTTTTAGACACTGGGAAACCAAGGTTCAAATTGCCCCTCAGCCATGGAAATACATTGGATGACTTTGGGCAAGTCACACTCTCTCAACCCCAAAAGAAGGGGAGGGCAAACCCCCTCTAAACAATTTCTGCCAAGAAAACCACATACAAGTTCACCTTATGGTTGTCATAAGTCAGAAGAGACTTGATGGCAGGCAACAACAAAATAAAGCTATAACGGGGGGCCCCAACATGCACAGGAGTTCCATTCCGGGAACCCCTGCAAATAATGGGATTTGTAAATACTCACATCCCATTATATTATATAGTGGTGGTGACATGGGCATGGCTGTATCAGTGCAGCTACAAGAATGTCACCACCAATTTAGGCATAGGATGCAGGGTTATCATGGACATTTGAACTTATGTGCCCAGAGACCGTCGGTAAGGAAAGCCCAAACTCGGAAAATTACAGGATAGAATTAATGACAACAAGAGTGATGATGAATGTACATGCATCTCTACTAGGAAGTTTGGAAAGGTGTAGAGGGGCAGTTTTGACTGTTCACGACCCTGAGATTTGTAAGAAAGGCCCTTTTAAAAATCCCACTACCTTTACAAGTTTGGTTGGTGCAAAGACAGGAGAAGAGAGCCTAGAGTATGAAATTCCACCCCTTGAGAGGCTATCCTTCTGCCAGCAAGTGAAAACTTTTATTTAAATAAATTCATACAGGCTTTTAGAAACTTAACACTTTTAAGGAAAAGGCTGTCGCGAAGGCACGGTACTGCTTTAAACGGTGCTCTTTTAACTGCTTTCTACCCTTGTTAAAGTGTGTATTCTAAATTGTTTTACACGTTCAGTAGTTTAATTCTGTTTTAATGTTGATTTCTGGCATATTTTGAATCATATTGGAATCATGGCATTTAATGTAGTCTTAAGTTCCAATCTTCAGGGAAGGCAGGCTGATGGTTAGAAAGATAAGGATGACAACAATTACAGGCAAAGGACGATCGGTAGAAAGAAAGGTAGAAAGAAAGACAGACGGTGTGATGCTGGGAAGGGAGATACCATGATCATGAAGGTGGTTTTCCCAGGGTGAGGCTCATCCATTGCACTCCGGGTGTGTTGACCCCTGCGATTTCCCCAAATGCGGGAAACTCAACTGCATAATTTGTGGTTTTTAGAAGAAGGAAGGACAGAGAGAGAAGGGAGGGAGGGAGGGAGGGAGGGAGGGAGGGAGGGAGGAGGAAGGAAGGAAGGAAGGAAGGAAGGAAGGAAGGAAGGAAGGAAGGAAGGAAGGAAGGAAGGAAGGAAGGTTGGTTCATCAATCTTCAACTCTTCTGTCTGCAGCTCACCAACTTTTTACTCTTTTGTGTCATTATCCCTAGTAAGCATTCATCCATTTTGCTGCACTGTTCAACTACTCAGCCTTCTAATTCTTCCTTTCTTTCTTTGCTCCCTCCAGTTTTTCTAAAGACCCTGTCTGACCAAGCCATGAGGACTGGCTACCTTTTGGTTGCCCTGTTCTTTGTACTGCTCCTTGTGAATCCAGGTAAGACGCAAACCACAGATTCCCCCATGAGATGGAAGCCCATTTCTCAACCCTCAGTGGTCAGACATCTTCATTACAAGATGTCCATCTCAGTCCAGCCTCAGGCAGGTGGTGGCTGGTAGTTTCCACATCAGTGTAACGGTGAATCTGTCTGGATTTTAGCCTGAACTTTAAGGTGCTGAGTCCCAACTCAAAAATGGGTTCAGAACCTTGAAAAGTTCCTCTAAGCTTCAGAATGAACAATATTTGGGGACTTGGGTTCAGCACTTTGGAGAGCTCCCTTACAACTCAAACAGAGGCCATTTCCACACTACATTGTCAGAGCGCTATTATTCCGCTTTCTACATCCTATGGAATCCTGGGTTTTGTAGTTTACAAAAGGGTATTTAGAATTCTCAGCCAAAGAGCTCTTTGGCCTCAGTAAACTACAAACCCCAGAATTCCACAGGATACTGAAAGAGGAATAATAGCACTATAACAGTGTAGTGCGGAAATGGCCTAAAATTCAGAGTGGGTCCACAACTCTTTTACAATTCAGGCTAAAATTCAGAGTGGATCCACAACTACATTGACATGGCTTCAAGCTAGTTAGGAATTACACTTTCCCCAGTTTTAAACAAGAGCAATTTCCTAGACCTGAAAACTTAAAAATCTAACAAAATAACACTAGTTAACTGCTTTACAAGGCAGCCTGTGAGTTCCAAAAGATAAATACAGAAATTATTGCTAAAATATACTGTAATTATTTATACCCCTATAATTGAAACTGAAATTGTCAGGGCAAGGTACAATAATCACACACTCAAAGTAGTTTAAAACTGTGAAAAAATAGCTTAAACACACTAAAAGCACATTAAACTATCTGAGTTACAGAAAGACTTTTTTTAAATAGGTTGAAATACTTTAAGACAATTTAAGATCAGGCATGTCCATATTTTAATTTTCATTTCATATTAATTTTTTTTTTTTTGAAAAACCAAAGTATTGGTTTGCAACTCCAAATGAAAATGGGTTGCAGTGTTCAGAAGATGTCTTTGTAAAATAAATAAATAAAAATGCGTATGTTGAGAAATTATCCATTTGATAGTGAATCCAAGCTCCAGTGCCAGGGATGCCCAGAATGTATGGAAAAACCCACCATATATCCCATTAAAAACATTTTGCTCAGACTGAAAAACTATAGTGAATTCAAAGAACATCTCTTATTCTACTCAGTTCTCTTCCTAGGGCCTTCCACACTACACAATTACAACACTTTGGTACTCTTCTTATTCCCATAGCACCATCCTGGGAATCCTGAGAAATTCTAAATCTTCACCGAACTACTGGGATTTGTAGTTGGGTGAGGTGCTTAGAGTTCTTTGCTAGAGCGTTCAAATCCATGCTTCTGAATTACAGCACGGGACAATCTCTGTACCAGAAATTACAGAGAATCCAAGTACCTAACTCAATTTGCAATCCCAGGATTCCATAGGACAGAGCTGTGGCAGTTAAAATAGCTATCAAACTGCATTATCTGCCCAGAGCAGATCCATCTTTGATGTCAGCTTCATAAGCAGGACTCAACACACCATTGCAAGACAAGAGAAGGGAAGATTCCTTTGCAAAGTCAAAATCCTTTGCTGAGTCAGAGGCCCTTTCCACATGCGGGTGGAGAAACGGGGTAAGCCACGCTGAAACGGAGCTTACCTTAGTCCGTCGCCGCGTGGAGCAGCACGCTGCTCCATGCTCGTCGGTGTCCCACGGCATCCGGCAGCGCCCAAAATGGGGGCTTACGACTGGTGGAGGCTCTCCACCAACTAGAGAACCTCACCAGCTGGAAATCCCAGCACCGGCAGATCTGCCCACACGTCCTTGCGCACGCCTGCAAATCCACACCAGGCACTGCGACGTGGCTGCACGCCCCGTGCCTTTTAAAAACCACATAAAAAGTGGTTTTTAAAAAGCACGCAGAGCCATCACTTCCGGGTGCCCTGGCACGGATTGGGGTGTGGAATTACTCTAAAGTAATCCACCCCAATCCACTTTATGGTGTAGACGAACTCCCACGGAAGTTGCGCTACCACATGTTATTTCCCCATGTGGAAAGGGCCTCAGAATTGTGTCTCTTTTGGAGAAGACAAGCTTCACAGGTGACATGATAGCCATGCTTAAATATCTGAAGGGATGTCATATGGAGGGTGGAGCAAGCTTGTTTTCTGCTGCTCCATACCTGAAGGAATGTCACGTGGAAAATGGAGCAAATTTCTTTTCTATTACTCTAAGTACCCAAGCTGCAGAACCAGCGTGGTCTAGTGATTTGAGCATTGGACTATGACCCTGGAGGTCGAGGTTCAATTCCCTGTTCAACCGTGGACGCCCACTGGATGACCTTGGGTGCGTCACACACTCTCAGCCCCAGAAAACCCCAGGATAGGTTCACCTTATAGTCACCATGAGTCGGAAATGACTTGAAGGCACACAAAACAAACAGGACTCAAACCAGAGGATTCAAATTACAAGGAAGGTGATTCCAAGAAAACAATTAGGAAGAATTTCCTGATGAGTGATAGAATATTTGAGAAATGCTCAAAAACGTGTTTCTTGATGTCAAGGAATCCCACCAAGAAGAATCTTGGACTGAAAAGAATCTTCACAGTCTAAAGCCTATTCTACACAAAATGTACGCATGGATTTACAACATGTTGTGTGCAGGAAACAGCATTTTCAGAAACATTATTTCTGTTCAGAAACATTATTTTCTGCACAGAAAATGCTGTTTGCTGCACAGAAAATAACCAAAGGCAAATTTTGCACAGACTAAAGCCATTTTTGCACTACACTGCCATAGTGCTATTATTCCACCTTCAACATCCAGTGGAATTCTGGGGTTTGCAGTTTAGGGAAGGGCCTTGGCAGCCCCTTTCTAAACTGCAAACCCCAGGATTCCATAGGATGTTGCAAATGGAGTAACAGCACTATGAGAGTCTAATCTGGAAATGGTGCAAGTCTCCAACTGATCTTCATTTTCAAAAGCTTTCTTGCAGTGAGAAGAAAATTGCTAAAGTTTCACATTGCTTCCTTCAAGGAGAAAATTAGGAAAGAATTACATCATGAATTCTGACTATACAAGCTGTTTGTTAGTATATCATCCAGCCGAAAAGACGTCAGCTAGAAGGATAACTATACTCTATCTGCATTAGCATAGCATGGGGTCATTGAGCACAGAGATAAAGCTAAGACTATTTCCACACTAGACAATTATAGTGCTATTATTCCCCTTTCAACATCCTATGGTTTGCAGTTTAGGGAGGGGCCTCAAAGGATGTTGAAAGGGGAATAATAGCACTATAAAAGTCTAGTGCAGAAAAGGCCTAAGTTGTCCTGGGAGAAACCCTAGGAGGCACTGGGAACAAAAGTTGCTTTGGATGTCTGATTTTTTTTTTCTTTGGATCAGATGCTCTGCTCTTTAGTTAGAACTGAAAATGGGCAAAATTTGGAAATATACCTTTTGTGGGCAGTATGCCCCATCTGGCACAGCCACCAGTGTGGTATAGTTGCTTGAACATTAGACTACAACCCTAGAGTCCAAGGTTCGATTCCCTGCTCAGACATGGAAACTCACTGGGTGAGTTTGGGTGCACTACGTACACCCAGCTCCAGAAAACCCCTGATAGGTTCACTGTATGGTTGCCATAATTTGGAAATGACTTGAAGGCACATGGCAACAATTAAAAAGGTAATAAAGACTTTTCTAAGAATTGACAAATTAGGATTGACAAAAAGAAGCGCAGCTGAACACAACATATAAAACTAAGCTGTGGAACTCTGGATATACTCCTAATATACTGTTGACCAGTGACTTAGGTGGCTTTTTATTAAGTAGGATTAGTTCAATACGTAGAGAGCCAGTGAGGTATAGTGGTTGAGCATTGTACTAAAACTCTCAGAGACCAGGGTTTGAAGCCCTGCTCAGCCATGGAAACTTTCTGGATGACTGTGAATAAGTCATACTCTCTCACCCTCACAGGGAAACAAAGGCAAACCACCTCTGAACAAATCTTGCTAGGAAAACCCCGTGATAGGGTTGCTATAAATCAGATATGACTTGAAGGCAAAGAATAGCAACAAGGTCAATTCATGAAGAAGACTCTATGAAACATTATATAACATGAAAAACAGTATGAAATCTCCATGATCAGTCAGATGGGTTAGGTGGTTTCAATATCAGTAGGGTGATGAATCCACCCTAAATCTTAGTCTGAACTTTAGATGATCTATCCAAGGATCATACACTCAAATAAAATTTAACACGGAGCAAGCTTGTTTCCTGCTGCTCCAGAGACTAGGACGTGGAGCAATGGATTCAAGCTCCAGGAAAGGAGATTCCACCTCAACATTAGGAAGAACTTCCCAATCACAAGAGCAGTTTGATAGTGGAATACGCAGCTGCCTGGGAGTGTGGTGGAGTCTCCCTATTTGGAGGGTTTTAAACAAAGGATGGATAGCCATCTGTCAGGAATGCTTTGATTGTGTATTCCTGCATGGCCGAATGGGGTTGGATTCAACGGCCCTTGTAATCTGTCCAACTCTATGATCCTTCGATTCTATGGCCATTTCCACACTAGACTGTTATAGTGCTATGATTCCACCTTCAACATCCTATGGAATCCTGGGGTTTGCAGTTTTGGGAGGGGCGGGCCAGCCGGCCCCTCCCGAAACTGCAAACCCCAGGATTCCATAGGATGTTGAAGGTGGAATCATAGCACTATAACAGTCTAATGTGGAAACCCTATATGATTCTACCTTAGATGGCTCCTTGGAAGTTCACACAAAAACCCCCATCTCTAAATCTCAAATGTCAGAGACAGAGAAAAGGGGAAGAAAGGAAGCAAATACTTTCAAGCCCTTTTTAAATTAACAAACATGGCATTTAGATTTTTCCTGGCAGAAACACAATGCTAAACCAGATGAGTGTTCTCCTGTCCTCTGATTCCCAGGAAGTGGCCAGCGTGTACCCCGGTTTGTGAGCCACTGCCTCCGGAGAGGAGGGATCTGCCGGTACGATGACTGCAGCGAGGGTGAAGAACAGATCGGGACCTGCTACCACCACACCATGATCTGCTGCAGGGATGAAGTGATATAGTGCAGAACAGCAAACTGGCAAGGCGGAGAGATCCCCCAAAAAAGGAGAGTGCCTCTGCTCCCTTCCCCTACCACCACCCCATCATGAATGACCCTTGCTAAAAGTTACATGCCCTTCTTAATAAAATCTCTATGCTTGCTCTTGCATTTATGTTTGTTATCCTTCCGATCCTTTCTAGTTTGGGGCCATATATGACTGAATGTAGCATTCCCCTTGGCTCCGTACAAACCTGTTTTAAAGAGACATCATGGAGGACATGCTTTGGCAGAATCTGCAAAGGCCATTTCCTTACAACACTGTTATAGTGCTACTGTAAGCCCCCTAATACATCTAAAAACCATGTCCTGAGGACCCTAATTATTTTATATCGAACATAGTGAGCCATAGAGATATACTGGAAGGACACATAGGCAGGAGAGCTGAGTAGCTGTTTTCTGTCGCATCCTGGGTTATCTGGCAAATGGCTCAACGGCCACTTGAATGGATCTTCAACAGCGATCAGGAAACAATTACTCTCTGAAACAGCCTGGAATTTGACACTTTGAGGCAGGCATCTCCGGAGAGATACTGATCTTGCAGGAAACTACAAGAATGGTTGGTTGTATTTTCTTTGAATTACAAAAGAAAATAATCCATCTTAATAAATAGATGCAACCATCTGATTTCAAAGGACAGCCAACAATATAACTAGGCACATTTTCTGATTCTTTTTGGAGAGTTTGGAAGTTTGGTTTTGTAGTTTTGAGAGCTTAGAGTGAGGAGTCCTTTCAGATCTGCAACCATGAAGCTGGTAAGCTCCCCTCAGCCCCTAAAGGTGTGGCTGAGATTGTTTTCTCCCAGCTGAAGACTTCTGGATTGGTATTAAATCAAACTTTTATGTCTCTCTCTCTCTCTCAATTTTCATCTCTTTCTAACTTTCTATAGTCTTGTATGCTTGTTGGAATGAGTGCAGCTGAGTGATTGTAGGGACTTTACATCTATGTCAATAAAATACTTAAATTTGAACAATTTGTGTGATTTTTGACTGGGCCTGACCCCATAAAAATTGGGTTAAAGATCCTATTTACCCCCTCCTCTTTGCATTGCTAGCTTGTGCTCTTTGACTAATTTCCCCAACTTGTATAATTGAGAGCATATTTAGGTGTCCTGTTCCACTTTCAACATCCTATGGAATTCTGGGGTTTGTAGTTTACTGAGGCCAAGGATGCCCCTCCCTAAACTGCAAACTCCAGGATTCTATAGGATGTTGAAAGTGGAATAATAGCACTATAACAGTGTAGTGCAGAAATGGCCAAAGTTTCCTGAAGAGAAACATGCATTAGTTTTTCCAACCAAAAAACATTTTTATCTGCACAGAAAATGAGTTTCCTGCACAGAAAACAGGAGGAAATAGGGCAGAAATTTTGCAGGAAAAATTGCAGGAAATAGGGCAGAATTTTTTTTTTATTTTTTTTTAAAAGAGGTTTTCTCCATAAAAAAATTCCTCCATAGTGTTGCCCTGCTTGCTGGGGGCCCCTTAGGGGGATTCCCAACTCCTGTCAAAATTATCACTTGTGGGGAAAATCAGCTATGAACACTGCTTTAGCAATGCAAAGAGGGCAGGGTAATTAAGGATCTTTTGCCCAGTGTTTACAGAGTTGGATCACAGAGAATCAGGCTAACTGTTCAAATGTAAGTATTTTATTGACATAGGTGTTAAAATCTATACAATCACTCCACTCACTCCAACAAGCATACAAGACTATAAAAATTTAGAAAGAGGTGAAAATTAAGAGAGAGGGAGACATAAGGGTTTTAGGGTAATACTGTACCAATCCAGAAGTCTTCAGCTGGGAGAAAATGAGCAAAAAGCAGATCTCAGCCATGCCTTTTGAGGCTGAGGGGAGCTTACCAGTTTCATGGTTTGCGAATCTGGGAGAACTCTGGAAAAAGGAGAAAAAGGGTCTAGTTATAGAGCTGACCCATGTCCTGGGGAACAGACGGCTGCATTTTTATGAAGATGGATTTCAGCTTTGTAGTTCAAAGAAAATACAGCCAGGCATCCTTGTAGTTTTCTGCAAGATGAGTTTCTCATTCGGGGATGCATATCTCAAGGTGTCACATTCCAGGCTCTTTGACATGTTAATTTGTTCCTGGAAACCTATTGTTTGTTAGCAGCTGAGAATCCTTCCAAATGGCCTGCAAGCCATTTGCAAGATTCACCTAGGATGCATGATAGAAAACAGGCTACTCTTTTGATCTATCTCCATAGCTCCACTGCCTACGTGTCCTTCCAGTAGATCTCTATAGCTCACTATGTTTGATATAAAATAATTAGGACCCTCAGGACATAGCTTTTAGGTGGGTTAGGTGGGTAACCATAGCACTTCGGAATGTTGGAACACAGAATACTGTACAGGAAGAATATCTTTTTCCATCCTCAGTGGGTAGAAATCTAACCCAATTATTTGTCCTCACATGTGAGATAATTTATACCACCTATCCTTAACTAAAGGCACAAGAATTTTTCACACTAGGTTGCTAGGACAAAGTGATCCCCACCTACTGGAAATCACTTTTCACGGGTATGAATAATGCAGTCTGTCAGTAGGTGATTTTGGCCAGCACTCCTGAATTGTTCAAGTGCCTCCTCTGGGTCACAGTGACACAGAAGGTGTGTGAAACTGAGAAAGGATAACTTCATTCCCTGACATTTCCTCCTTGGTCCTGTCTGAACTCCAACCAGTCAGTGCTCAACAAACAAAGAAGCTTGCCATTTCGGATTTTTCCCATTTCAGTCTTGCGTTCAGTGACCAGGGCTGTTGGCTTACAGCAATGAGGACTTCTTTGCAACTATTTTTGCTGCTGCTGCTCCTTCTGGCTCTCATCAACGTAGCTCTGGCTGCTCCAGGTAAGATCTCCCGAAATGCCACTGAAAAACTGATTCCGTTCTCAGCAAAGAAAATTACTTTTGAGCAATTTGCACTCTTTTCAATGAATCATTTGCTTTGTGGGAAGATATTTCTAGAAGTTCCCCATCCCCTTTTTAAAAAATAAATTCTACACAGGAATGCAAACAATAGTCAGCAATTTTCAGAGGTCTCCACACATCAAGGTACACTGTAGGAGAAAAAGCTGGTGAGTTGCTGCAGGAATTTTCTTCATTTGGGGGGATTTTTGTGAAAAAGTTTCCTTGCAAAAACAATGATTTTGTGCCACAAGAAAAAAAAATCAACCAAGCATTTTGCAAAGAAATCAGTGTATTTTGTAATACACACACACAGGAGACAGCCAGCATAGTGTCGTGGCTTAAGCATTGGACTACAACTCTGGAGACCAGGGTTTGAATCCCCACTCAGACATGGAAACCCCTTGGATGACCTTGGAAAAGTCATATATATTCCTGCCAGTTTTGTACAAAAATGTTCTTTTCTGTACATATAGATCACCCCCCCATCAAAAAAAAATGCAAAATAAGTTTTAAAAATGTTCTAAGTCCTCTTGGATCCTGTGCCCTGTGGAGGTGGGGCCTTTAAAATATTGCATGTAGTAATAAAATAAATATTTACATGCATAATGATTATATATTATACCATGATGAGCTTGCATATACCTTGGAAGAGCACACTGCTCCTCCCACATACACACCACTTCTCCCCAAACCAGGAAAAAATGCACCCAGAGAATTGATCATTTTGCCCAATTCCTTCTCTAATTTGTTTTTGGCCCTGGTAATTTGAGTCGCTTCCAGGATCCTAAAAATAAGTCAAAAGGCAAAAATGTAATAACAGCACCTCTTAGAGGGTACCACTGCCTGTGTAAGGACAACAAATATTTAAGAGAGGTCTGGAATTGCACCTTAGGTAAGAAAGGGCTGAGGAACCTGGGAGACTTGGGAAAATCCTGCTTTGCTAATTCGTACTTTTCTAGTTATTTGCCAGCAAGTTGTCTTCAGCTTATGGCAACCCTATGAATGAGAAACCTCATCAGCTTCCCTGTTCAGCTCTTGTAGAGTCAAAACACCATGGCTTCCACAAATGAATTAATCTACCTATTGAATGGTCTCCCTCTTTTCCTACTGCCTCCCACTTTATTGAGCATTACCACTTTGTCCAATGAGTCACATTGTGTTAGGATACATACAGAGTACAGTAGCCTCAGTTTAGTCATTGTGGCTGTTTGGGATAGTTCGGGCTTAATCTGGACCCCATTATTTGTCTAATTTCACTATGCATTCACATTTCTTGAAAAAAGTGACATGGCATTGCTTCTGGTCACCATTTTAAGACGGATCAGAGGGGGAAATGAAGTAATTTGTGCTTCCTCTGAGGCCATTTCCGCACGGGGTTATTACCGCAAGTTACTGCGTTGTAGCACTGAAGTGTTCTACATGCAGGAGTGAATTAGGTTTGCCCAATATTCTATCATTCTGCACAGAATCCCATGCTAATGCGCCCCTGTGTGGTGGGAAAGCATTCTATATGAAAACTGGAAAAAATCCAATTCGTATTCTGACATCAAAGCAAATTCAGATTTTCGCAGTGATGCAGAAATGTACATTCACACCAATGCACATTGGTGGGCAGTGGTGGGCGGGCTGTGGGAATGGGAAGTAGCATGTATGGTATTTGCTGGTCTTAGACATGCTGGTATAAGATGCACTGTATTTTCAGGCTGCATTCTTGAGGGGAAAAATTTTTAGTACCCCTGTTACCCATTGCATTCTCTGCACCCCTTTACCACCCCCTCCCACTCCTCTCCAGGCCTTCTCACCACCTGCATGCACCTCTCCGCGCATGCTTGCCACCCCCACACACTTCTCCAATGGGGCTGGGAGACGTGCATGTGGGTGGCGATGGGGCTGGGAGAGGTGCATGCGGGTGGTGATCGGGCACCGGTGGTGATCTGTGTGGGTGGAGAGAGTTACCCTATTGGCACCCCATTTTCAGAAGGCATTGGGGGGGAAGTGCCTCTTATACATTAGCAAACACTTACCTACATAGGTACATACAAATATACCAACCCAAAAGACAAAAAAAAAAAAAATCACAGCTGCCGGGGCGGAGTGAGGGGAGTGGCCAGCGACAAGGTAGTGCAGATGCATGAACTTGCACTCCTCTGCAGGGAAATGGATCAAAACATGGGGCTATGTGGAAAACAATGAAGGAAAACTGCATTATTTAAATATGGTAAGAAATGGCACAAACCACTTCTCGCGCCTGGTGCGGAAATGGCATGAGTGTGTGGCTCATAAGATAATTATCCCATGGATCCCATGTAATTGCTTGCCCCTCATATAGCACGGCAATAAAGTCATCCTCGAAGTTTCCAAAGAATACCTTGTTCTAAATATCTTGTCTTTAGGCTCAAAGCTGAAGGCTTCTCCACTATCACCACTCATTCTTTTCCATTGATAAGTAAGTGGCTGAGTTGGGGGGTGAGGCTGAAGCAGATAAAAGATGGGTGTGAAGGTGAAGGGAGAGGAGAGAGACATAATTCTGCCTGGTGGAGTTAAGTGCTATGACTCCCTGATCCAAGATCTTGGCCAACATTTTGACCATGTAAGTAGCCAAACCACAGCACTCAGACCACAGTACATGTGAAAGGAATCTAGGAGTTTTAGTAGACCACAAGCTGAACATGAGTCAGCAAGCAGTGTGATGCAGCGGCTAAAAAAGTCAATGTGATTCTGGGGTGCATCAATAGGAGTACAGTGTCTAGTTCAAGGGAAGGGATGGTACCACTATATTCTGCTTTGGTCGGACCCCACCTGGAATACTGTGTCCAGTTCTGGTCCCCACAGTTCGGGAAGGATATTGAGAAGCCAGAACGTGTCCAGAGAAGGGCAACCAAAATGGTAAAGGGTCTGGAAACCACGAAGCCCTATGAGGAGTGGCTTAGCGAACTGGTCATGTTACCCTGGAGAAGAGAAGATTAAGAGGTGACATGATAGCTGTGCTTAAATATTTGAAGGAATGTCATATGGACAATGGAGCAAGCCTGTTTTCTGCTGCTCCAGAGACTAGGATACAAAGCAACAGCTTCAAACTTCAGGAAGGGAGATTCCATGTAAACATTAGCAAGAACTTCCTGACAGTAAGAGCAGTTTAACAGTAGAACACACTGCCCCAGAGTGTGATGGAGTCTCTTTCTTTGGAGGTTTTTAAACAGAGGCTGAATGGCCATCTGTCGGGAATGTTTTGATGGGCTATTCCTGCATGGCAGGGGGTTGGACTCGATGGCCCTCGCTGTGTCTTCCAACTCTATGATTCTAAGTCATTCATCGAAGGTCATACACTGTTGCCTACAGTGCATTTGCTCCTCTTTCCAAGCTTCTCTCTGTTGCTTTCACTGCAACAGACTGAATGTATTCAATCCTGCTCAGGAATCCTTCAGAGAAAATGCCCCAAGCTGTTTCCTGATGACATGAATTGTGTGTTTCCCCTCTTTCCTCTCTGCAGGAACAATCATAGAGGAAAAACCAAGTTGTGACACTCCACACCATCACTGCAGAGTGGGCTACTGCTCCGAGGACGAAATCCCAAGTGGTGTGTTCTGTTTTGAGCCTGTCATCCTATGCTGTAAACATTGGCCCCAGCAATACAAGAGGCCTGAGAAAATACAGGATGCTGCCCCATTTGGAGAAGTTCTGCGTAATCTCCTCTGATTAGGAACAAGCAGCTGCAAAATGAATAGTATAAAGATGTTGAGGATGGAAAAAAGTGATGACTGCTGTTCTTTTGGGGCCTCTTGGCTGCAGGTGCCAACTAGGAAGACTGTCCAAGATCATTGCTTAATTAAAGTGTTATTTCTCTCCCTTGGATTTCCTGTACTTCGAGAAAAAGTTTTCACTTTCATAAATTCTTCCAGGACAATGTATTGCAAGTGCCTTCCAGAGAATATTTTCCCACATTGACTGCCTGCCTCAGAAGCATGTTGCCAAGAACTCTTATGTTTCATGCATTCGATTCACATGGAGTACTGCTGCATTCTGAAACATGCACACCAGGGGTTTTGGTGTATTCCAGAGAGCAAAACCAGTGTAAGCAGGACAGATTTGCAGTTGTTGGGCTTCACTTTTACTTATTAAAGTGATACCTGGTGATTCCAATGTCAGTGTTAACCAAAGACCAATACCAGTGTCTGAACCCTTGACTGGTGATCCACAACATCAGATAGCTGGAGCAGCACCTCCTTAAAGGAACTACCGGTATCTAGTTTTTGCTAAAATCCCCCAGCCAATAATGACAGAACCTCCACCACATCAAGACTCTCCTGTGTGAGCACAAAACTGAGAAAGATACTGTAAATGTTATAGGATATATCTTGCATTTCTAGTTGAGGTCAACAATAATATGATGCATCAGTATTGATACACGCATGCACCTTCAAGTTTCCTGTCAACTTATGGCATTTCTTAGGCAGGGAATACTCAGAGGGGGCTTTGCCAGTTCCTTCCTCTGAAATATAGCCCAGTATTTGTTGGTAGTCTCCCATCCAAGTACTAACCAGGGCTGACCTTGCTTAGCTTCCAAGATCAGATGGGATCTGATGCCTTTAGAGCATTGAGGTGATTCCATGGCAGTTGGGCAATGGATCCTCTCTAGGATTTAGTTTGAACTTCAGCTATCCAAGGTGCCCAATCCTATCCTCAAAACAGAGATAGAATTTCTGATCACCTTTTAAAGTTCAGACTAAAACCCGGAGCAACTTTGCTATGCTCTCTGACATGGAAGCCAAAGGGTGTTACTGGCAGTCATCCAATAAAAGGTCTCCCTTCAGGTTGCCCTACCTAGAACACTGGATTTCTTGACTTTCCAATTATGACCTAGTGGTGGAACTCAGAACTGAGAAGAGGCCTGAAGGCCACAAGGAAACATCTAATCCTACCTACCTGCCCAGACACTAGTGAGTCCTTGAAAAGATTCACTTCTCCATGTTTTTCTTCTCTGCTCATTCTCCCTTGCTGCCCCATATATCTAAACTCCATCCCCAAATATCTACATGGCCTCTCTGCCTTTTGTCTCCACTCTATCAAATGACTTATTGCTATGAAGCTTACAGCCTTGACTCTAAATTTCAATTCCAGCCAAAAGGGTAGTTCTGTTCCTCTAACTCTTCTTCACTGACTTCATCCTCCATTTTCCTTGCTTCTCCACAGCCCCATTCTTTCCTACATTCACTTTATTATCTCTCATCTTTGTCAAGTTTTTAGAATGGAAGCTTCTAATGGACAAAGACTTGTATTCTTAGTTTTGTGCTACTCTAAGGCAGGTGCAGAAAACCCAGATCTCTGCTGGTGTTGTTGGCATCAGCTCCCATAATTCTTGCCTGCAGGCTATCTTGACTGATGGGAGTCATAGTACACAATACCCAGATCCTACTCTTCCTCTAAAGCTACCTGTATATTGATGGTACTATATGCCCCCCAACAAAGGGGGAAAGGCAAAAATAGCCAGTCAAGGAAAAACTCCTTATAGATTAGCAGAGATAGCTACACACAGCTATGGAAGGGTGCCTAGCAGCAGAGAGCACCTTTAGCAGCACAAGCACTAAGCCAGTAACACTCACCAACTCCAAGTTGCAATCTTCCAATGTGGAGGCTCTTCTAATCTTTGTTACAACATATATACAAAGTCCAGATGGCAATCCAGCATATCAAACTTGCTCTCTCAGCAAACACACACTTCAAGCAATATGTACATTGTTGGCTGGGATTGTGCTTCCTTTATCCAGACACCTAGCCAATCCTGGCCAACCCTTGTATTGTCTGCACCTGGTGCTCATCAGCCTGATTCAGCACAAACTCAGGTTGAGTCACATTCACATTCCTTTCCCCAGGTGCACTTAACAGTTAAAGGAATTAAAGCAACATGACCTTTACACATACTTCATGAAGTATTTTCTAGAGGTTTGGTCAAACCATCTCTGACACTATATTCAGAATCACAAAAATGATTTAATTTTCTTGGATAGTCTTATTTTCAAACTTAGGGTTGCCAGCTATACTCTAAGCCAGTGGTTCTCAACCTTCCTAATGCCATGACCCTTTAATACAGTTTCTCATGTTGTGGTGACCCCCAACCATAAAATTATTTATTTATTATTTACAATGCCGCCCGCAAAGGCCGCCTCGCCGGCCAGGAACAGAGGGGCAGGGAGGGAAAGAGGAGCCGCACATCTCTCCCGGGGAAAAACTCTGAGAACCCCCCCCCGGGCTCTGCTTCTGCTTCGGTCTCGTTTCCGCTGGGGGGACAGTGTGGGAAAAGTTTCCAGAGTGTTGACTCTGGCCGGGGGAGGGGAGGAATTCCAGCGCCTTTGTCTTTTGCACCGGGTGCAGCTCATCCCCTGGAAAAGTGCCACCTTGCGGCCCCCCAGCCCTTCTACAGTGCCCCCCTCCGTGGTGAGTGGGGCAGGGGCCATGGCGAGGAGGGGGCCTGCCCCCCGTGCTGCCGCCGCCCCCCCAAGCTGGCCAGTCAGACGAGAGGTTCTCCCGGTAGAGGAGAAGGGGAGCGATTTCAGTCCCTTCTGAACAGGGGGCAGGAGGACGCGAGCACGTGGCTCGCACTTGTGCACCTCCACCGAGGAGGGAATGGAGCCTAAGACCATCAGGAATATGTATTTTCCAATGGTCTTAGGCGACCCCTATGAAAGGGTTGTTCGACCCCCAAAGGGGTCGCGACCCACAGGTTGAGAACCGCTGCTCTAAGCAAAAACTGACTTCTATAATGTACTGCCTCCTTCTCTTACCAAAACAATAAACTACAAAATAAGATGCCTATAAGACTGACCCTTCAACCCAGCCCTAGCTTCACTGAGGTCTTTAAGGCTGACCACACACACCCTAAATAATACCACTCAGAGGCCAAAGCAAGATTTCTTGGTCTGTACCAAGGCAGACAAAGTGCAGCTCTCCAGCTGTTGTTGGACTACATTTACCAGCATTCCTTACAACTGGCTATGCTGATGAGAGCTGATAGAAGCTGCAGTCCAACAATGTCTAGAGAGCTTCACTGTGTTTTCCACCAGTCTATGTAAAGAACTTGTAATTTAATTCAAGGTTGTGCTAGTGGCAGTTATCTATGGGATTTGCCTAGAAATGGATAATTACCTGAAATGGACAACAAGCGGGCTGATGGCTTCTCTAAAGTTAGAATCTAAAGTTAGTCCAAACTTTAAAGGCACTTCCAAAGTGCTAAATTTATTCCTTGAGACATCAAATCCAGCCACAGTGACACACGCCCTAGTTACATCCTATTTAAATTACTGTACTCTCTATATGGGGCTACCTTTGAAAAGGATTTGGGCCCTAGAAAACTCCATAATGGGTTCTCCTTAGGGTCACTGTATGCCATTCTGCACAGGACTGTTATAGCGCTATGATTCCACTTGCAACATCCTATGGATCCTGGGGTTTGCAGTTTTAGGAGGGGCCGGCTGGCCCCTCCCAAAACTGCAAACCCCAGGATTCCATAGGATGTTGAAAGTGGAATCATAGCACCATAACAGTCCTGTGCAGAAATGGCCTAAGTCAGAAACTCCCACAAGAATAACAAGTAGGGGTAAAAATTTGAAGAAAAGGGGGCTGAAAGATAATGAAGAAAATGTAGTTAAATATATGTGAAAAGCAGAATGTACAATAATCATTTTAAGATGGAAGGGGAAAGAAATTTTTAACATGGCTAAAGTGGCTAAATATTTAGCTGAGTCTTCATTATTTGATGCTCTTAGGGAAAGAAGATTACAATATACTAGTACCTTGGATAGCTTCTTTAAAGTCTGGAGCAAGTTCATTGTCACATGGAAGCAACTAATGAACCAGATGGAAGGCCTTCACTTTCTATATGTCATTCCCTTTGAAGATCTGGAACATAACTATTCTTTGCCTGATGGAAAATGCCATTTTACGGTCCAATGGAGGCAACTTGTTGCTTCTTGCCTTCTTGTCTGCTTTGCTCTGGTTTCCCTTGCAAAACCTCTTCCTCCTTTCCATTCAATGTGCAGACAATGAAATCTAAAATCCCGTGCTCAGTTCTGCTTCACTTTCTTTCCGTGCATTGTCATCCTAATGCCTTTCTAATGACATGTAGTTTTTTGAGGTTTGCTTTCATATAACACCTTGTGACTCACCATGCACTATCATACCAGGTTATTTGCTGTTTGTATTTGTAGCGCTTTGCTGTTTGGAGCCATGTGATAACATGCAATGCTTTGCTGTTTGATGCCATGTAAAAGGGGCTGGAAGAGGATGATGGAAACTCAATGAGAACACCAGAGAAGAAAAGTATGTTGTTTTAATGGACTTTAATAAGCAGAAGAACAAGGGAAAGTCCAAGGTCAGAACACTGGCAAGTGGAAAGCCAGTCTGGGAAAAGGACTTGTTTTAATTAGCTAGCAAAGAGCCTCATGCATGCAGGTCAGTAATGTTATTTCTTATAAGACACTGTAAAACCAACAGGGTGTTTAGTCTAAGCAATGGTCAGAATGTGCAACTGTTACTCTATTGTTTTTTGAATAAAGCTTTGTGAACTTCTAAGCCTATTTTCTGAGACTGGAGTTATCCTGTACATGATAATGGGCTCCACTTTGCACATCTCATTTTCTTCAAAGATTCCGTCACATGCATAGCATAAAATAAACAGTGTTGCAGACAGACCATTAATTATCTGTCCTACATGTGTGATACGGCAGTCAAGAAAGCCAATGCAATTCTCGGCTGCATCAATAGGAGTATGGTGCCTAGATTGAGGGAGGTACTGGTACCACTCTACTCTGCTTTGGTTAGACCTCATCTGGAATACTGTGTCCAGTTCTGGGCACCCCAATTCAAGAAGGATATTGACAAACTGGAGCAAGTCCAGAGGAGGGCGACCAAAATGGTGAGAGGCCTGGAAGCCATGCCCTATGAGGATAGACTTAGAGAGCTGGGTATGTTTAGTCTACAGGAGAGAAGGTTAAGAGGGGACATGATAGCCATGTTTAAATATTTGAAGGGATGCCATGTAGAGGAAGGAGAGGGCTTGTTTTCTGCTGCTCCAGAGACCAGGACAAGGAGCAATGGATTCAAGCTGCAGGAAAGGAGATTCCACCTGAACCTCAGGAAGAACTTCCTGACAGTCAGGGCTGTCTGGCAGTGGAATATGCTGCCTCCATGGAGTGTAGTGGAGTCTCCTTCTTTGGAGGTTTTTAAGCAGAGGCTGGATGGCCATCTGTCGGGAGTGCTTTGAGGGTGTTCCTGCATGGCAGGGGGTTGGACTGGATGGCCCCTGTGGTCTCTTCCAACTCTACATTTCTATGATTCTATGAAAATACAGAGGACCCTTACAAATCCAGATCAACTCAACAATTTAATGTTGTGCAAATCTTTCTCTGTCTTACCTTTTAGATTACTGCACTGAGAGCCATGAAGATATTTTGCCTTCTCTTTGCCAGTCTCTTCTTGGCCTTCCTGCCTCAGTTCAGGTAAAAACACCCAGCAAGTAATGAAGGATGTTTCACCCCTCTATGTGACCCACCACTTTGTGAAAGCCAAGTCCCTGGTTCTGCCCTAAGGGAATCACTACCATCTCTCTTCTTCCCTTTGCTTCTCTCTTTATGATGACATCAGAAGGGGCAACCACACCTGAGATTTCATCAGTCTATGGGAAGCTGCAGATAGAAGAATCCATCTGCACCTGATATCAGTTCTATGCCCCTAAACTGGCTAGGCTCCCCAAGTCTAGGTGGTCTTTTTTAAACTCAGTTGGGGGAGTAGTTTGAGTGATGGACTATGACACTGGAGGACCACTTGGCCATGGAAACCTTGGTGACCTTGCCAAAAATGCCAAGAACCTAAAGTGATGAAGAGATTAGTACAAACTCTTAAGCCTCGGGTTTTCCACATAATCCTATCTGAACATTCATCTCCAGCCAGTGTGACCCCGATCCTGTTCTCTGGTCATTAATAAGTTCAATTTATGAAAAATCACATATATCATAGGAGGCACGGTAGGGCATGGTAACAAATCAGTCAAGTCCCTATAGAACACCAGATTCTTTCTGGGATCCTCACTGTAAGATAAAGACTATCCATCCACATAAAGAACTAAATCCATGTACTTCTGGTCCCTCAGCTCTCACACTTTTTTTGTTAAGTAATTGGTTGACTTGGCACTGGAATGACATTAGTGTTGGTACCAATCCGGCTCTATGGGGCAGGCATTCCAAAATGAAATGCCACAGCAGAGCAAGCCCTCTCCCATGTTCTCTCACAGTGTATTGCTGCCAACGGTGAAACACAAGGAGTGTTCCTTCAGCAGACCTACATTTTCTGGAAGGCATATATAGGGAGAGGCACTCTTTCAAAGTCCCAAACCATTTAGGATGAGCAACCTAAATTCAGACTGGGGACTGACGGGCAGTGCAGCTCCTTTAAGACTGATGCTATGTCTTGTCTATACAGTATACCAGCAAGCAGTCTTTCTGCTATGTGTTGTAAAAGCTGAAGCTTTCAGGGGGTCTTCCAAAAAAGCCCCACTCAGCGTGCATTGCAGATGTCAAATGGGGAAGCTACCACTGCATGGTGAACCGTGGCTAAATTATCTCTGTGCAGGAAAAGCTTTAACTGGCAGGTCCAGCTGAAGTTGATTCCAAGCAATCCAAGCCACAGAGTCTACCTGGACCTTCAGGGACAGAAAGGGATCCAAAAGTGCTCCCAAGCTCTGCAACACCATCCAGGGCAGGCAGTTTACCTAATTCTTGGATCTGAGAACCACCAATTCAAATAGTGGAATACTATGGGCCTTTCCACACTATACTGTTGTAGTGCTATTATTCCACATTCAACATCCTGTGGAATTCTGGGATTTGTAGTTTACTGAGGCCAAAGAGCTCTCTGGCTGAAATTTCTAAATGCCCCTTCCTAAACTGCAAACCCTAAGATTCCATAGGCTGTTGAAAGTGAATAATAGCACTATAACAGGCTAGTGCGGAAATGGCCTCTTTCTTTGGAGGTTTTTAAACAGAGGCTGGATGGCCATCTGTCAGGAGTGCTTTCATTGTGTCTTTCATTGTGCCATTGTGTCAGAAGGTTGGACTGAATGGCCCTTGTGATCTCTTCCACCTCTATAATTCTATGATGTCCCTGTCCTCTCCACCACCCCACTATGGATGTGCTCCCTGACCAGCAGGAAGGTACTCTCTATTCATGTCTCATCATCCTTCTCCTCACCCCTGCAGGAGATCCCAGGAAAGGGTGGCTATCAGCAAACTGCACAAAGATTAAAACAAACAAACAAAGGCCATGTATAGCCAAGCAACATCATGGCATAACTAATTGACAAGGGGAAACAGATAGACTTGGAGAGGCTCCTGAAGTTTGCAATTTGCTTCTGCCTGAAACTGCTGGAAAGAGCAAAAGTTCAACCCTGTCCTCTCTTTTCCCTCTGTCCCATGGCTGAGTTAATGGAGTGCAAACTCCTTTTGCACTTTGAACTCAGTTGGCAGCAATTAAAGTAAGCTGAGGACAAAAGGGGAAATTGGGAGGCAGAGAGAAAGAATGGGACATATTAAAAGCAGTTGGAAAAGTGGAATGACAGACAATTAAATGAGATTGTCCCTCTCATATTGGGATAGTTGGAGGGTCTCATACAGATAGAAATTGAATTCTCCCTGTCTTCAACACAAAAAGGGGAAATGATGAGGACAGCATAATGGTTCTGTTTCCCTTTCCATATAGGCAAAGGAGATTTTGTCACCCTGGGCTGCATTTTCCGAGGCGGGACCTGTGAAACTGATACCTGCAAGGATAATGAAATGCAGATTGGGACCTGCTCCAAGATCAAAAAACTCTGCTGTAAGAAGCCAAAATAAATATCTGGACTGGACCCCTGGAAACTTCTAGCTGGAGAAGCATTGGGATCACCCCATATGGAAAGCCCCTTGGGGACTTACTGTCTCTCCCAGGAGAAGAAATTCTGACCGGGCCATTAACTTTATACTACTGGATGTCTAAGGGCTGTCACACAGGAGTCCCTAAGCATATTCACACTGCACAGTTACATCTGTCTGATATCATTTTTAACTGTCATGGCACTATCCTAAGGAATCCTGAGGTCTGTAGTTTGATGAAGTCTTCAATATCCTCTGAAGGACAGCACTAGCACTCCCTTGAACTATAGTTCCCAAAGTATTCAGAGTCTAGAGTCCACATTCAAACAATGCAGTCTTCAGTTCCTCGTTTCTTAGAGTTATCTTGGTACCTTCAATACTTCACCAAATACAAATCCAAGGATTTCTTAGAATAAAGTCATAGTGATTAAAGTGTTATCAAACTAAGATAACACTTTACTGCAGACTCACTTAAACCGGTCACTTTAGGAGGGCATGGATGTGCCTGTTACAAAGGGCTAATCTTGGAGAAATCACATGTCTCCATCAACACATCTTCAACTGACTATATTTGCTTCTGGAAGAGACTTACAGCATCTATACTCACCCATTGTAGCATCCAAAGCTGTTGGCTTTTTTTCAGAAGAAAGAGGAGGAGGAATACTGAGGAGACATTTCTTTCCTGAAGAATTTACTCATAGAGGACTTGGGTTGCTCAAGATGAGGTCAAGAAATCTTAATGAAGATAAGCCCTTGAACTAAGGTTAAGATGCCTTCTGGTCACTGATGACAGTGACTTTGGTTTGGTTTGGGATATTCCTGGGAATGGGAAAGATTTGCTTGCTTGTTTCCTTATTTGTTTGTCATGGGTTCTAGGGTGGTTTATAACAAGATAAACATCAATAAAGCACATCAGAATTGACAAAAAGAATTATAGGTTTCACAACCCTTATTTTTTAAAATAAGTAATTTTTATGTTTGTCTTTGCTTCCACAAGAAAGAATTCTGGTATTTCTCTGAGCTAATGGCTCCTATGTTAACGGAGCAGTGAATCTGCTATGGGTTTCAGTCTCAGCTTTAGGCCATTTCCACATTATACTATTATAGTCCTGTTATTCCACTTTCAACATCCTATGGAATCCTGGGCTTTACAGTTTAGGGAGGAGCCTTTAGAATTCTCAGTCAGAGAGCTCTTTGGCCTCAGGAAACTATAAACCCCAGAATTCCACAGGATGTTGAAAGAAGAATAATAGCACTATAACATTGTGGGGCAGAAATGACCTTAAAAGAGCTGTTGAAGGTGCTGAAAGCTATTTTGGACTTAGAAGAACTTAGGGTGTTGGATGTCTTTAGGCTGGAGAAGAGAAGACTAAGGCCAGTTCCGCACTAGGCTTTTATAGCGCTATGATTCCACTTTCAACATCCTATGGAATCCTGGGGTTTGCAGTTTCGGGAGGGGCCGGCTGGTCCCTCCCGAAACTGCAAACCCCAGGATTCCATAGAATGTTGAAAGTGGGATCATAGCGCTGTAACAGCCTAGTGTGGAAATGGCTTAAGAGATGACATGATACTCATCTTTAAGTATCTGAAGGGATGTCATGGAGAAGATACACCAAGCTTGGTTTCTACTGCTCCAAAGACCAAGACACAAACTAGTGAATTCAAATTACAAGAAAAGAGATTCTACCTAAACATTAGGAAAAACTTGGTGATAGCAAGAGTTGCTCAACAGAGAAACAAACTGCCTTAGAGAGTGGCGGATTTTCCATCATTGGAGAGATGGCCCTCTTTGGGAAGTGCTTTAGCTATCTCTACCTGCATGGTAGGAAGCTGGACCAGGTGGGAAGGTGGACCACTTCAAACTCTATAATACCATGATTCTATGAAATATGCCATTGCTCCCACATCAGATAGCCTCAGGACCATTCTAATGAAAGGTTTTATCATAATGAGTATTAATCAGACTTCGAGAAAAGGGATTCCATCTAAACATTAGGAAGAACTTCTTGACAGTAAGAGCTGTTCGAGAGTGGACTGTGCTGCCTTGGAGTGTGTTGGAATCTCTTGAATAGAGGTTGGATGGCCATCTGTCAAAGAAAGTGCTTTGATGGTGTCTTCTTGCAGGCAGGGGGTTGAACTCAAGGGCCCTTGTGGTCTCTTTTAACTCTACGATACTGTGATCCTAAGTGTTAAGATTCTACGAGACTGCAGCAAAGATTAAGTATGAAACATGTTCTGAAGCTATTGGAAATTACAAGTCGTTGGAACAGCATGCTTGAAGCATTGCCCACTGGCTCTGTTTTGACTTTGTTCTTTGCCAAAGGCGGTCCCACCCCCTGGTAGAAGATATGGTAAGAACTGTGCCCACCACTAAGCAAACACAGACTTTGGTAGCTGGAGACCAGCAGCTGTCAATAGTTGCACAACTGTGTTACTATGGTTCAGGCCTACCCGGTGATAACACTAGATATCTCTTTTTGATATCAAAATCATTTGGCCATCCTCTGTCACCCCACTCCACGTGTTTGCGAGGCCTCCGGACAAGCACGTACACAGGCACGGCCGGTAATCGTTGAACATTCCATTCTCCACCTAGCCAGGCAGAACAGAGCCACTCTGTTGCTTCAGGGACCTCTCATGCAGACACCCATTGCTTAAGCGCAACTCTAAACAAAGACGCCCAGCCTCGAGCCGACAGTCTGACAATGCCAAGCTAAGCACCTTGCATTTGCATACTGGCTATACTATTGTTACATCTGCGCTAAGCCCATCATGTTAAACTTGATCTTTCCCAAAGCTTTGTCCCACTCCAAACTCGCATTGTTCTCGCGAGTAAGGCATGGCCTGTAGGCACAATTCACCCTATAAAAAGTCCCCGATTCCGAGACCACCTCAGATCGCTCGCTCACCCCGTCCGGATCACTCACCCCGTTCGGATCACTCTGGACTTCCATCTCGCCTTGCTGTCACTTTGTCCGACAAGCTCCCCTCAGCGAACCGCGCTGAGCTTTCTTCCCTGCAATCTTCAACTTCTCCAGGACTACAAGAAAAGTTGTCATATCATCCATTTTGTCCGAAAACTCTCATTTCTAATTCCTTAAGTTAGCTGTGTGTTTGTGGTGTCTTTTCTGTTGCTTGTCCTTTAATAAATATATCATTTTTGCTATTTAAAACCTGTCTGACTGCTCAACTGACCTGACCCCGTAGACGTTGGGTGGCAAGATCCCTGCTAAGTTACCCTGTCTCTCGTTAGCTTAAGAGAGTGCTCCAGTTAATTTCCCCATATTGTGTTTTTATTTGGTTAGTTGGGCGCCCCTCCCGGGACCCCCAGAGAACAGGGTAACAACTGAAACACACTTAGAGGCAAATATGCTCAGTATTGCCTTGCTACCATCTGTCAGACGGGAGCCTGGATGGAAGCTGAAAGACAAAGATAGCCAAGGAAACAAAAAATAAAACCCAGTCACGCAAAAACTTCATTAATATCTAGCTTGTAGAAGAGAAGACCAAGAGATTAAGTGATATAGCCATCTCTAAATATCTGGAGAACTGTTAGGTGGAGCATGAAGAAGCTTGTTTGGGCTGCCCTAAAGGACAGGACCTGAACCAATGGATATTACAAAATAGGAGACAGGAAGAACCTCCTGACATAGGAATTGATAGCTGCAGGAGGTGTTGGAGAATTTTTTGTATAGGTTCTTGAATGGAGTTCAGATTGCCATCTATCTCTCAGAGTGCTTTAGCACTAGCTGGGGATTGAATTACAAGAGCCTTGCTGTTCCTTCCAACTCTGTGGTGGGTTGATATTATGAAAGCTTTCAAGTCCTTACAAACATTTCATTGAGCTGTGACGTACAAAAGTTAGAGAAGAATCAACAAAATGCAAATATTTAAACTAATTTTGTAACAGCAACTTCTGCCAGGAAGGGAGAATTCAGGGACATAGTTGTACTAGCCTGGATCATTATACAAAAGGACCTTGTAGCACCTTTGAAATCCACTGAAAGAAAGAAATTGGTAGCATAAGCTTTCGTATGCTTAAGTCTACTGCATCAGATGCAACAGAAGTCTATGAAACCTTACACTGCCAACTTTTTCTCTCACTTAGTCTCATAGTTGCTACAAGATCCCTTTGCATTCTGTCATGAAATTCAGTTCCAAGATAGTTGGAAACTCTGGAAATTGATGAGGCTGTATAGGATAGAGAAACAAAGAGTTGGAGGAACTCAACAAAGGGGTTGTCCAATCTCTTCTCCAGTCAGAAGTTTTTCCTAATGTTTAGGTGGAATCTCTTTTCCAGTAGTTTGAATCCATTGTTCTGTGTCCTAATCTCTGGAGCAGCAGAAAATAAGTTTGCTCCATCCTCCATGTGGTATCCTTTTAAATATCTAAACACAGCCATCATGTCACCTCCTAACTTTCTCTTTTTCCAGCCTAAACATACTCAACTCCCTAAGCTGTCTCCTCATCAGTCATGGTTTCCAGACCTTTTACCATTTTGGTTGCCCTCCTGTGGACATGTTCTAGCTTGTCAGCATCCTTTTTAAATTGTGATGCCCAGAACTGGACACAGGATTCCAGGTGAGGTCTGACCAAAGCAGAATAGAGCAGTACTATTACTGCTGTCAACCTAGACACTATACTCCTTTTCATGCAGCTTAGAATTGCATTGGCTTTTTCAGCTGCCGTATCACAAAACTGATTCAGGCTCAGCTTGTGGTCTGCTAAGACTCCTAGATCTATTTTGCATGTACTGTGATCAAACCACATTTCACCCATCCTGTATGTGTGCATTTCATATTTTTCTGCCTAAGTGTAATAATTTACATTTCTACCTGCTGAAATTAAATTTGTTAGTTTTGGCCCAGCTCTCTAACCTGTTAAGATCATTTTGAATTCTAATCCTGTCCTCTGGTGTATTAGCTACCCCTCCTAATTTGGTGTCATCTGTAAATTTGATAAGAATGCCTTCTATTCCATCACCTGAGACCATTTCCGCACTAGACTGTTACAGTGCTATTATTCTACTTTCAACATCCTGTGGACTCCTGGGGTTTACAATTTAAGGAAGAGCTGAGGCTGAGGCTTCTCCCTAAACTGCAAACCCCAGGATTCCATATACTGAATCCCAGATGGATGGGTGGATGGATGGACGGACGGACGGACGGACGACGGACAAACAGACAGACAGACGGACGGACGGATGGACGGACGGACAGACAGACAGACAGACAGACAGATAGAAATTGAAGAGCGATGGGCCTGGGACAAAACCCTGTGGCACCCCAAGATACCTAAGGAGAGTAGATTAGAGACCTGTAACTAGCTACATGATGGAAGGAAACAATTGTGGAGTTCAAGAGGTTGCCATCACTACTACTCCCTCCTCTTGCATATGCTGCCTGAGGTGGCATCCTGACTCTGCCTGCTGTTAGGGGTTGATCTGTGTTAAACACACACCAGGAAAAGACAGCTAGTAAGGGACCCTAGACTATCCCTCAGCAAGGAAATGCATCCCCAAGCTTGCAGTGGGCTCTCCACATGAATTTCACAAGAATCTACTAAAGTAGAGGGACCTTTGGCCCAGTTTAGAAAGGATCTTTCTTATGTTCTTATCTAGACTCAGGTCAGTAACACAAGAGTGAGCACAACATGTAACTGGCATCAGGAAAAACTGTGCACTCTGCTAATAATGAGTCACCTGGCGTCAACCCGAGAACTTTTCTGAAGCCCCTGGTCTGCATCCAAAGAACCAACACCAATGGCAATTACCCCTTGGGGAGGTGTCTCTTTGGAAGTAGTGTTACTATGGTTCAGACCTACCCGGTGATAGCGCTAGATATCTTCTTTTGATATCAAATCATTCGGCCTTCCTCTGCCACCCCGCTCCATGTGTTTGCGAGGCCTCTGGACAGGCACGTGCACAGGTGCGGCCGGTAAGTGCTGGGCATTCCAACTTCCACTTAGGCAGACAGATTAATGCCACTCCGTTGCTTCAGGGACCTCTCCTGCAGACACACCTCGCTTAAGTGCAACTCTACACAAAGATGTTTGGCCTCGAGCTGACGCCCTTACAATGCCAAGCCATTTGCATACTGGCTACACTATTGTCAAACCTGCACTAAGCCGATCATGTAAAACTTGACCTTTCCCAACGCTTTGTCCCACTCCAAACTCGCATTGTTCTCACTGAATATCGCATGGCCTGTAGGCACAATCCACCCCAAAAATCTCCCCATTCCGAGACCACCTCGTATCGCTCCTGAGTTCCATCCAGCCTTGCTGTCGTTTTCTGCAGAAAGCTCCCCTCGACCTCTACGCTAAGTTTCTTCCGGCTTCTTCAGGACTACAAGAAAAGGCGTTGTATCACCCATTTCCCTCGGAAACTCTTATTTCCAATTACCAGTTAGCTGCGTGCTTGCATTGTCTTATTTGTCATTTGTCTCTTAATAAAGATATCATTTTTACTGTTTTGAAACCTGTCCGACTGCTCTTCTGACCTGACCCCGTAGAAGCTGGGTTGCAAGATCCCTGCTAAGTTACCCTGCCTCTCGCTAGCTTAAGAGAGTGCTCCAGTTAATTTCCCCATCTTGTGTTTGTATTTGGTTATTTGGGCTCCCCTCCCGGGACCCCCAGAGAACAGGGTAACAGTAGAATGAAGATGAGTTTCTGTGTTGCAGTCTTAAATGTATTGGTGAACTTAGCTCACCCCCAGGTCAGTCTTCTCCAGTCAGGCACTCTCCAAACATGTTGTATTACAGTCCCACATCAGTGTGGCCATTAGGGATGGTAGAAATCATTGTCCAAAACATCTGGAGATCGCCAGCTTGTGGAAGTCTGCTGCAAGTCAACAGGAAGTGAACCCTATCCCTCTTTTGAGAAGAAAACAAGTTTACTATGTCTTTCATATGACATCCTTTCAAATGTTTAAACATAGCTTTCAGGTCACCTCTTAACCTCTTCTTCTCCTGGCTAAACAAACCCAGCTCCCTAAGCTTCTCCTCATAGGGCTTCATGGTTTCCAGACCTTTTGCCATTTTGGTCTCCCTCCTCTGGACACATTCCAGTTTCGCAACATCCTTCTGGAATTGTGGAGTCCAGAACTGAACACGGTATTCCAGATGAGGTCTGACCATTTTGATTTTCTTTGTTCCTGCACTATACAATCCTGAGGAATTCATCCGCCATTAGCCTCATTTTGGAGTGGGGTGCCCCCCCCAGCCCAAAGGACCCCCATATTACCAGTAATAGGGATTTGATATGATTGCCAACCAAGAGATACATCTGGATAGAATTTCTTTGGGGGCCCCATTCAACGACTGGCTGTGGGGGAAGCTGGACCAACATCAGCAAAAGGACTAGAATGTTTCTCTGCCGTGTTCCATGTGCTGCGTCATTTACCATCAATGAAGCTCATGCTACAGCAGTAATGTGTGTCAGTGTTATGTACCAAAAGATCCCTGAAAGAGCTCTGGAAATACAACATAGTCCCAGTCCCACAGTCCACTGGGGAAATTGGCAGTAAAATGATGTAAACAAATGAAAAATTATACATATCAAGGCAAAAAAAGAGAAATCTTTGCTTTCAGTCACAGTCATGTTCTGGTTATGGGTTCCTCATGGGGCAACCGGCCGGTCACTGAGTGAAGAGAGTGGTGGCTTAAATAAACCTTTGGTCTGATACAGCATGGCTCTTCTTATGTTCTTATGGAAGCTCAGGGGTTAAACCTCAGCAGATAACATTCTGGTCAGTGGTAGACAATGGCTTTAATGTCTGGTTTTCAGCAAAGCATTTGATAAGGTTCCCCCATGATATTTTGATTACTAAACTGACTATATATGGAGTAGATGGAAACACCAGCAGATGGATCCATAATTGGTTGGAAAACCATGCTCAAAGAGTTGTTGTCAGTGACAGTGCTTCAGATTGGTAGGAGGTCCCAAATGGAGTACTGCAGAGTTTTGTGGTAGGGCCATTACTTTTCAATATTGTTATCAACGACTTAGACAATGGGATGGAGAGAATCCTTAGCAAATTTGCAGATAACACAGAACTGGGAGATGTAGCTAACACACTGGAAGTCAGGAACAAAATACAATAGGATCCTGATAAACTAGAAAACTGGACAGAAGTTAATAAAATGAAATTCTACAGCAGCAAATGCAAAATTCTACATTTAGGTCACAAAAACCAAATGCTTAGGTACAAGAAGGTGAATACTTGGCTCAGTAGTACTACACATGAAAAGGGCCTTGGGATTATTATGGATCATAAGTTGAACATGAGCCAGCAGTGTGATGCTGCAGCAAAGAAGGCAAATGCTATTTTGGTTTGCATTAACCAGAAGCATGGTTTTCAAGTCAAGGGAAGTAATAGTCCCACGATATTCTGTGTTGGCTGGGCCTCATCCGGAGTACTACATTTAATTCTGTGAGCCTAATTTTAAGGATATAGACAAGTTGGAGCAAGTTCAGTGGAGGGCAATGAGGATGGTAAGAGATAAGGAGAACAAAACATGTGAGGAGAGGTTGAATAAACTGAGCATCTTCAGCTTCATGAAGAGAGGACTAGGGGGTGACACGATATGAAGCCCTGGTGGCGCAGTGGTAAATGCCAGTACTGCAAGCCACAAGGTTGTGAGTCTGATCCTGCCGGGCTCCAAGGTTGACTCAGCCTTCCATCCTTTCGCAGATCGGTAAAATGAGTACCCAGCTTGTTGGGGGCATGTATAGAAATGTTTTGAAATACATGCTTTTTTTAAGTTGTTTGCCGCCTCGATCCATATGGAGAGGCAGGATACAAATAAATAATTAAATAATAAATAAATAAATAAAATGATTGTATTTAAATGGCTTAAGGGTTGCCATAAAGAGGAGGGCACAGGCTTATTCTCTGCTGTCTCAGAGGACAGGATCAGGTCTAATGGTTTTAACTTACAGAAGAGTAGATTTTGATTGAACATTAGAAAGAACTTCTTGATAGTAAGAACAGTTCAGCAATGGAATCAATTGCCTACAGAGGTGATGGGATCTCCTTCTCTGGACTGGACTCCTCCCAACTTTATGATTCTATGATTCCATGTCAGTGGGGTGGTGAGTCCATTCTGGGTTTTAGTCAGAATTTTAAATCTCTAAGGTGCTAAACTAATTTGAAGGAACATCTTGGAAGTGCATATTGGTTTTAAAATGTGATTGCAATGTTTATAGATTATTTTTGTCCTCCTACTCCTTTTCCCCATTTTTTTAAAACATGAAACGATAGGATTTCCATCTTGTAAATAAATCACTGTCATGTTGTCAAAACACCCCCATTGCTTCATCAGGTAGCAGCAGATTGATCTCGATGGCCTTTTGCCTGAAATGGATGAGTATGTAGCAAGGCTTCCAGATTATTTAAGCCTTTCCATAACACAGCTCTTTTTGTCTGTAATCAACCTTGCATGACTAACCTGACAGCTGTATCACATCACAAAAAAATATTCTATTTGCACTAGGAAAAGTCTACCACCTTGGCTGACTTCCCAGTCTAGTATTGGGAATGTTTCCCAACCTCCTGCCTCCTACAAATACAGCAGTTATTCAGCTCCATTGCTTCATAACCCTCCTAGGCTTCATTTCTGCAAGAGTCCACTCAGATGGGACCTTCACTCACTTAGCTGAAGACATCATGAGATTCCTTCACCTGCTTTGGGTCCTTCTTCTCTTCTTCTGCCTGTCTGCACCAGGTGAGAAATACGGGCTCAATGGACAGAAAGCAAAGAGGGTAGGAGTTCAGTCTAGCACGGGTGAGGACCATTTGGCTTCCAGTCAATTCTGTTCTCCAACTCCCCAAAGCCCCAGCCAGTTTGTACACTAATGAGGGACTGTGGGAGTTGTAGTCCAAAATATAGGGATGACTGAAGATTCCTCACCCTTAACCTGACCACTTTTGACCTCCATAGCCAAACTAATTTGACCAAGGGATTTCTCAAATAAGTACTATTTATTCCTTCCCCAAACTAATAATAGAATCATAGAAATGTAGAGTTGGAAGAGACCCCAGGGGCCATCCAGCCCAACCCCCTGCCATGCAGGAACACCCTCAAAGCACTTTCGACAGATGGCCATCCAGCCTCTGCTTAAAAACCTCCAAGGAAGGAGACTCCACCACACTCTATTGAGGCAGCATATTCCACTGCTGGACAGCGCTGACCGTCAGGAAGTTCTTCCTGAGGTTCAGGTGGAATCTCCTTTCCTGCAGCTTGAATCCATTGCTCCTTGTCCTGGTCTCTGGAGCAGCAGAAAACAAGCCCTCTCCTTCCTCTACATGGCATCCCTTCAAATATTTAAACATGGCTGTCATGTCCCCTCTTAACCTTCTCATCTGCAGACTAAACATCCCCAGCTCTCTAAGTCTATCCTCATAGGGCTTTACGACTTCCAGGCCTCTCACCATTTTGGCCGCCCTCCTCTGGACTTGCTCCAGCTTGACCATGTCCTTCTTGAATTGGGGTGCCCAAAACTGGACACACACTGGATAATGCAAAAGAACATGGAATTGCCAAACTATCAGTTGAAACAGCTGGGTTAAAAATGTACAGCCACTTCACTTATCGGTTATTATTGTTGTTTCAAGAGGGTTTCTCCTGCAGCTAGGAACTGAATATGAATGCCTCAGAATCCCAATCCACCCCATTGTGGTTCTTGAGATGATCATTCCTTCCTTCTGCATTATACCATTGTTGGATGTTGTGAGAGCTTCTGTTTATCCTCACCTCTGCCACCAGTGTGAAGACCTTCTCCTTTCTCACTGCTATGGTATCAAATGTGGGGACCTTCTAGATGCCCTCACAGTTATGATGCAAGACTTTATTCATTTACTCTCACTGGATACCAAGACCCAGGATTTCTGGCGCCCACAACGGACACCATTGGTCTGAGTTCAAGCTTTCCAATTCTCCTTATGCAGCTGTTATCCTAAGAGGTGGGGGATGTTGGGGTCCACCCACAATGCCAGCATCTCCTTAGAATTTGGGAGAATTAAAATTCAAAGGAGGCCTGTGAGAGGAGGGTAACGGCAGGATCTTTTCACCTATGTATATCAGTACTAACTGAAGAGAGGACTCCAGTTAAGTTTAAAAAGTATTTTATTTGCATTGATAAACATACAAGAAATTAGAGAGTCTAAAGAACTGTACAAGGCTGTTGAAAAGTGAGATGTCCCATTTTCTCTCTCCACTTCCCACTTTTCCTTTTTGTCCTCAGCTTACTTCAAATGTTGAAAACTGAGTTCAAAGTGCAAAAGTAAATTGCATTCAATTAACTCAAGCAGGAGAGTGGAGAGGAGGGGGCAGAATCTTGCTCTTCCCAGGGAGCTCAGGCAAAAAGAAACTGCTGCAGCTTCTCTTCGACCATTTCCGCACTGGACTGTATAGCGCTATGATTCCACTTGCAACATCCTATGGAATCCTGGGGTTTGCAACTTAGGGAGGGGCCGGCTGGCCCCTCCCAAAACTGCAAACCCCAGGATTCCATAGGAGGTTGAAAGTGGAATCATCGCACTATAACAGTCCAGTGCAGAAATGGCCTTAGTTTGTGTGCTCTTCCTATTGACAACTTTTGCCATCCTGACCCCGCTCTGATGTTGCTTGGCCACACCTATTCCGGTTTTCATCTGCAAAAAATGTTGGAAGGTATTGTAGTCCGAAGTCATCCTTCTGCTATCTTGCTCTAATGTCATTGTAGATCCAGTTTCATTTCACTCTCTCTTGAACCTCTTTTCTTTAAACAGCAACGGGGGACCTTTACGATACTCTGGAGTGTCGCAACCGTCGGGGACGCTGTCGGAGAAATTGTTTTTACAACGAGGGGCGAATTGGCACTTGCACTGGTGGGCGGCAGCTGTGTTGCAAGTGAAGGAGTCCAGCGAGAGTTGTGGAAGGCCCAGGCTGAGCAGAGATCTGGAAGAAGACCCCACAAACAAAGGCGTAAGAAAGAAATGTGGAGAATGGAACTCAAACTGGACGTTGACTTAGCTCCTTCCTCCAATTGTATGTGGCCCTCACAATTTGCCAAGCACCCATATGTGCTTCCCTGTCCATCTCCCAAACTTTTCTTTACTCTTTCTATTTATGGCAGAGGTGGATACTTGCAGGGGGCTAGGGAGTGACACCAACCCCTCATGGGGCCATGGAGGGCCACACACCTCAATATACCACCACAAAATTTTTAAACATTGCCCCCACATGCCCCTAGGAAGAGCCCTAGTGTTTATCCAAGAAGTTGCTACAAACAACCTTCAAAAAAGAAAGGAACAATTGGGCGGAGAGGTGACAATGACAGGCAAAACCCAGCAAACAGAGCTATATTGCAAGAACCTGAAGTCTGAAGCCATTGCTCTGTGTCCTGCTGCTCCAGAGACCAGGACACTATGGAACAATAACTTCAACCTTCAGGAAAAAAGGTTCCATCTAAACATTAGGAAGAACTTCTTGATGCTAAGAGCAGTTTGACAATGGAATACACTGTTGTCTGAGAGTGTGCTGGAGTCTCCTTCTTTGGAGGTTTTTAAACAGAGGCTGGGCACCCATCTATTGAGAGTGCTTTGATGGTGTCTTCCTGCATGTCAGAATGGGGTTGGACTGGATGGCCCTTTGAGTTTCTTCCAGCTTTTTGATTCAAAGACCATTTCCGCACTAGACTGTTGTAGCGCGATGATTCCACTTGCAAACCTCCTATGGGATCCTGGGGTTTGCAGTTCAGGGAGGGGCCGGCCGGCCCCTCCCTGAACTGCAAACCCCAGGATCCCATAGGAGGTTGCAAGTGGAATCATCGCGCTGTAACAGTCTAGAGTGGAAATGCAACACATGCTTCTTTAGACCAATTTGGAAAGCTGTAAACATAGCAAGTGTGCTGCTGTTTTGTTCCAGCAGGTGTCAGCATTCACTCAGTTTATATTACCAAACTGTAAGAAAAGCTTAGGAAAGGCTTCTCTTCTGGGTATCCTACTGTCGTACAGTCTTTCCAGTGTGATAACTGCCCTTTTTTGTATTCCACATCACTCTGATTCCACCCCCCTCACAGATGTGGCATGTGTGCATTTAAAGTTTCTTGTTGTTGTGAGCCTTCATATTGTTTCCTCTTTATGGCTATCCTAAGGCACATCTATCATGGGCTTTTCTTGGCAAGATCTGCATTTGCCATTGCCTTCCTCTGAGGCTGAGAGTGTGTGATTTGTCCAAAGTGGGTTTCCATGGCCAAGTGGGGACTTGAACTCTGGTCTCCCAGAATCCTAGTCCAACACCCAGACCACTGTATGATGCTGGTTCTCATGCATTTAAACCTACAGTTTGAATATTGTACTTCATCAGTGCATCTGAGCAAATGGATCATAATCCATCCAACCTAAGCTAAAACAAATCAAGTAGTCTTAAAGATGTGCCCAAGACTCCTTCCTTCCTTCCTTCCTTCCTTCCTTCCTTCCTTCCTTCCTTCCTTCCTTCCTTCCTTCCTTTTCTTTTGGACTACAAGTCCCAGAAATTCTATCCTCCAAGGTTCACAATAGCCATGCAAATCCATGGGGCTTCTTTTCTCACACCCCATGCCACTTGCTTTAAAGAACAAGTGTGCTCATGAAGCTGACCTCCCTCTGATTAAAACAGCTGCATGAATTTTTATTTATTTTGTTTGAGTGCTTGCTCCACTTGTAAATAAACATAACTTTGCCTGCTGCATACAATTAGTCGCTGTTGTTGTGTGCCTTCAAGTTAAGTGTTTCCCTGTCAAAATGGGATTGAGAGATTTAGTGCCAACTTTCTGCCTAACTAGCCTGGAAATCAAATCCACGTCCCTCCTGGCCAGTGTGTTCAGCTGAAACCTCATCCTAGAGTTTCATCAGGTTGATAAGAAATTGGGAAGAATCTTTCACTACATGTCAATATCCTTCTTGAAATGAGGAGTCCAGAACTGGACACAGTATTCCAGTCTGGAATCCTGTGTCCAGTCCTGGGCACCTCATTTTAAGAGGAATATTGACAAGCTGGAGTGTGTCCAGAGGAGGGCAACCAAAATGGTGAAGGGTCTGGAAGCCATAAAGCCCTATGAGGAGTGGCTTACAGAGCTGGGTATGTTTAGCCTGCAGAAGAGAAGGTTAAGAGGGGACATGAGAGCCACATTTAAATATTTGAAAGGATGTCATATTGAGAAGGGAGCAGGCTTGTTTTCTGCTGCTCCAGAGACTAGAAAAGGAGCAATGAATTCAAGTTGCAGGGACAGAGATTCCTCAGGAATAACTTCCTGACGTCAGAGCTGTCCAGCAGTGGAATATGCCACCTCAGTAGAGTGTGGTGGAGTCTCCTTCTTTGGAGGTTTTTAAACAGAGGCTGAATGGACATTTGTTGGGAGTGCTTTGACGTATATTCCTGCCTGGCAAGGGGTTGGACTGGATGGCCCCTGGGGTCTCTTCCAACTCTATGATTTTATGCTCATTGCAGCAAAAGTGCAATATACAGAGAAACAGAAAAAAGGTGGCTGTTCCTTCGGATGAAGACTGTCTGTTGAAGTTGTTGGATTTTGGCAGAAACGGATGAATTAACTATTTTAATTGAGGAAGGATCTTTGGTTCAATTTCAAAACAATTGGGATAAACTGATTGTATATCTAAGAGACTGTTGGGGAAGAAAGTCAGTTATTGGTTTTGAATGTTAAGCTTATCATTATTAAACACTACAGGGTAGTGTCATAATGATCAGCATGCTAGAAGAAGTACCCTTCATATGTTATCTTAGATCCAAAAGTTGGTGAGTTAGAAGTCACTTAAATGTATTTTTGGCCCTTTTTTAGTTTAGCTGTAGTTTAGTTGAATTTAGTTTGGGTATTTTAGGATAGGTGAGACAATATTAGGTTAGATGTTTGAGTTTGACTGTCTTGTTTGTTTACTATGTGTCCTTGTAATCCCCTGTATGTTGTTTTATATATTCAATGAATGCTAATAAAAAGAAGGAAGGAAGGAAGGAAGGAAGGAAGGAAGGAAGGAAGGAAGGAAGGAAGGAGAAAGAAAGAAAGAAAGAAAGAAAGAAAGAAAGAAAGAAAGAAAGAAAGAAAGAAAGAAAGATAGAAAGGAAGGAAGGAAGGAAGGAAGGAAGGAAGGAAGGAAGGAAGGAAGGAAGGAAGGAAGAAGAAAGAAAGAAAGAAAGAAAGAAAGAAAGAAAGAAAGAAAGAAAGAAAGAAAGAAAGAAAGGGAAAGGGAAAGGGAAAGGAGAAAGGAAGGAAGGAGGGAAGGAAGGAAGGAAGGAAGGAAGGAAGGAAGGAAGGAAGGAAGGAAGGAAGGAAGGGGAAGGAAAGGGGAAAGGGGGAGGGGGGAGGGAGGGAGGAAGGAAGGAAAGGAAAGAAAGAAAGAAAGAAAGAAAGAAAGAAAGAAAGAAAGAAAGAAAGAAAGAAAGAGAGGGAGGGAGGGAGGGAGGGAGGGAAGAAAGAAGGAAGAAGAAAGAAAGAAAGAAAGAAAGAAGAAAGAAAGAAAGAAAGAAAGAAAGAAAGAAAGAAAGAAAGAAAGAAAGAAAGAAAGAAAGAAAGAAGGGAGGGCGGGCGGGGGAGGGAGGGAGGGCGGGAGGGAGGGAGGGAAGAAAGAAGGAAGGAGAAAGAAAGAAAGAAAGAAAGAAAGAAAGAAAGAAAGAAAGGAAGGAAGGAAGGAAGGAAGGAAGGAAGGAAGGAAGGAAGGAAGGAAGGAAGGAAGAGGAAGCTAGAGACCTTCAGTTTTCCCTTCATAGCTATGATGCTCCAGCATTTTCTTTTCATTGTCCAACAGCTTTCCTTGGAAGTTTGGCAGGGAAATGGAGGGAAGAAGAGAGATGCTAGCCTCTGAAGCAGCCACCATGACGACACCCTGGGATCTCACCAGGGCCACAGGGCAAAGATAAGCCAGCCCGTTCAAAAACAAAAGGCCAGCTGGAAAAGCCATTTTTTGCGGTTCCTGGCCTTCTTGAAGCTTGGGCTGTTGACGCTCTCCAGAATTGGACGCTCTGGCCAAAATAACCAAATCCACAGCTTGTTTCTTCCTGCATTGCAGTCTTAATTTTCCCATCAAGTTCACACCTCTGTGTGATATCAGCTTTCGAGACAGAGAAGCGAGAGGCACACACAGATGAGGTCATGCGGTTTGAGTGCCCCGGTTGAAAAGTTGCTCCATGAGATCAGAGGTTGGGGTAGAGAGGCATGAGTCCAGGCGCCAGGAAGAACGGAAAGCTTTGCTCTCACTCAGACCCCTCGAGGGCTTATCACAATGTCCTGACATCTTCAGATCGGCCATCAGACAGCTGGGTGGGGGGGTAGAGTAGGGAGAGGAATACAAGAGAGACCAGAGATATAGCAAAGCTGAGAATGTTTGAATGCACATAAGGGGAATCTGTTACAGGCGGCAAGTTTGAGGCCTGTTCCTGGCATTCAGAAGATGAAGTATAATTTTTCCAGGAAGATAAAATGGAGTTGGTAACAGAGTAAAAACAGATTTTCAAAGATAAATGCCATAGCTGTCAGACATTATTTTGTTGCTGTGTGCCTTCAAGTAATGTCCAACTTTTGGTGACCATAAGGTGAACCTATAAGGGGAATTTCTCACCAAGATTTGTTCAGAGGGGGTTGGCCATTGCCTTCTTCTGGGGTTGAGAGAGTGGGACTTGTCCAAGGTCACTCAATGGACTTCCACAGCTAACAGAGGAATTGAACCCAGGTTTTCCAGAGTCCTAGTCCAAGGGCCTTTCTGCACACACTGTTATAGGATGTTGAAAGTGGAATAATCGCGCTATAAGAGTGTCGTGCAGAAATGGCCTCAGACAGCCCCGAAAGAATGCAACCATATCACCCTTTGGTTTTTTTCTTCACCAGGTTATATTCTGCTCCTCTGCTTTCCACTCCCAACATGTGCCAATAAAGATGTGCTCCAATTTAGGTGTGCAAGTTTGCAGGGAGGGTCTCTGTTATAGCAGGACAAGACACTTTCCAAGGTGTACATCAGTGCCACGGAGAGCTCTTGTCATCTGCACCACAGTGAACCTTGTCACAGTGAAACCCTGGTGCAGCAGGGAACAAACCTGCCCTCTCCTCTCTGATAGCCCTTAAAGAATGCCATCATGTCAACCCTTGGTCTTCTCTTTGCCAGGTTATATTCAGTTTAGGTGTGCAAGGTTGTGTCTACGACAAAGACTTTTTTTTGGCGGGGGGGATGTCCCTGTTACAGCAGGACGGGACACTTTTTAAAGTATGCATGTGTGCCACTGAGCATCCTCCTCAACCACAACATGTGAACACTCAGCAGTGGGAAAATCTGTCAAATATGGTCTCATTTCCTGCATATGAGAGTCACTGATAAGGAAAGGGAGAGCTGGACAATTCACAGCCTCCAGACATCTTTCACACCAGACCCCAGGAATACACACGGAGGTGGTGTTGTCTGCTGAAGAAACAAAACAAGAGTTCTGAGTCTGTGCAAGTAGCTGCTAAAGTTTAACAGCTTGGAGAAGTTACTTCTAAGTTAAAACTACCAGAATTCACCCTGCCAGCATAGCCAGTGATACTTCAAAAATGTCATTTTTTTCCTTACTATTTAAATAGAAATAGAGGCATAGTAACTGATAGTAAAGGTAAAAATCTTAGACTCTGGTAGCAGAAGTTTATATTTTAACTGTTTAAAGTACTATTAGTGATTAGATAGTCTTTTTCCTATTTTCTTTATCAATTATATTTTTAACTTAGAAGAAGTTGGTTTTACATTTTAAATGTCAACCATCAGCTGAGGGGTTGGAAGTTAAAAGGATTGTTCTCCCCAGTTTTGTGTTTAGTTATAGCTTAGTTTTGTAGTTTTTGTAGTTGATTAGTGTGCTATTTTTTTATGTGTATGATACCTTTGTTGTTTTACTGTCTAATGTTTGTTTATTGGTGAAGTTCTTTTTTGTAATAGACCCTAGGATCATAGAATCATAGAGTTGGAAGAGACCCCAGGGGCCATCCAGTCCAACCCCCTACTATGCAGGAACACCCATCAAAGCATTCCCAACAAATGGCCATCCAGACTTTGCTTAAAAACCTCCAAAGAAGGAGACTCCACTACACTCCCAGGCAGCATATTCCACTGCTGGACAGCTTTGACCATCAGGAAGTTCTTCCTGAGGTTCAAGTGGAATCTCCTTTCCTGCAGCTTGAATCCATTGCTCCTTGTCCTAGTCTCTGGAGAACAAACCTGCTCCCTCCTCAACATGACATCCCTTCAAATATTTAAACATGGCTATCATGTCCCCTCTTAACCTTCTCTTCTGCAGACTTAACATACCCAGCCCCCTAAGGCATTCTTTATAGGGCATGGCTTCCAGACCCTTCACCATTTTGGTCGCCCTCCTCTGGACACATTCCAGCTTGTCGATATCCTTCTTGAACTGAGGTGCCCAGACCTGGACATGGTATTCCAGATGAGGTCTAATCAATGCATAATAGAGTGGTATAATTACCTTCCTTGATCTAGATACCATACTCCTATTGATGCAACCAAGAATAGTGTTGGCTTTCTTGGCTGCAATGTCACACTGCTGACTCATGTTCAGCTTATGATCTACCAAGACTCTTAGATCCTTTTCACACGTATTGCTATCCAGCCACACGCCCCCCATCCTATACTTGTGACTTTCTTTTTTTCTGCCCAAGTGCAGGACCCTACATTTCTCTCTGTTGAAATTCATTTTGTTAGCTTTGGCCCAACCCTTATGTGTTGTTTTTTATATATAAACTTTTTTATGTTCAGTACTTTTTTAAAAAAAAAATGGCACTCTGAAAACATTGGATACCAGAGAGGAGTACTAAGTAGTGACTCCAATGTTAGTTGTTGTTGTTGTTGCTGAAATATTTATACCCTGTTGTATATCCAAAAATCTCAGAGTGGCCTACAAATAGCATTAAAACAAGTTAAACAACTCAAAACAATTTAAAATAATGAAATAATTTAAATAAGCTAAAAAAAAGAATAAGAACAATAAACACAGATTTAAAAGACAGAAACATTTTTAAAATTATGTACAACAGTATCTGAGACGAATTAATGAGTCCCAAAGGCCTTGATGAACAGGATGTCTAAATGACATATGTGTTGGTGCCAGTCGGGTGTCCAGAGGGAGAGTATTCCACCGTTGGGGTCACACACTTGAGAAGCCCCTGCCCCATATCCCAACACAGTGTATTAACCCCACAGATGGGACATGGAGGAGTGTCACCGGCAGTTCCTCAGGCAAGCACATATGGGGAGAGGCGTTTCCTCAAATACCAAGGCCCCAAGCTGTTTAGTGCTTTAAATATCATCCCAGGTTTTACTATGGTTCAGGCTTACCCAGTGATAGCACTAGATATCTCCTTTTGATATCAAATCATTCGGCCTTTCTCTGCCACCCCACTCCATGTGTTTGCGAGGCCACCAAACAAGCATGTGCACAGGCGCGGCCGGTAAGTGCTGGGCATTCCAAATCCCACTTAGGCAGGCAGATTAATGCCATTCCGTTGCTTCATGGACCTCTCTTGCAGACACCCATTGCTTAAGCACGACTCTACACAAAGACGTTCGGCCTCGAGCCGACGCCCTTACAATGCCAAGCCATTTGCATACTGGCTACACTACTGTTAAACCTGTGCTAAGCTGATCATGTTAAAATTGACCTTTCCCAATGCTTTGTCCCACTCCAAACTCGCATTGTTCTCACCAAGTATGGCATGACCTGTAGGAACAATCCACCCTATAAAAAGCCCCCAATTCCAAGACCCCCTCGGATCGTTCCTGAGTTCCATCCAGCGTTGCTGTCGTTTTGTCCAGAGAGCTCCCCTCGGCCTCTACGCTGAGTTTCTTCCTTCTTCTTCAGGACTACGAGAAAAGGTGTCGTATCACCCATTTCCCCCGAAAACTTTCATTTCTAATTTCTAGTTAGCTGTGCACTTGTGTTGTCTTTTCTGTTGTTTGTCCTTTAATAAAGCTATTATTTTTACTATTTTAAGATTGTCTGACTGCTCTTCTGACCTGACGCTGTATACATAGGGTTGCATGATCCCTGCTAAGTTGCCCTGCCTCTTTTTAGCTTAGGAGAGTGCTCGAGTTAATTTCCCCATCTTGTGTTTTTATTTGCTTATTTGGGCGCCCCTCCCGGGACCCCCAGAGAACAGGGTAACACAGGCACCTTGAATTCAGTCCAGGAACATATTGGCAGCCAGTGCAATTCTTTTCAGACAGGCATTACAAGCTGTCTATACATTATTCCAATCAACAGTCGAGCTGTTACATTTTGCACGACAAGCAGCTTCCAAATCTTCCTCAAGGGCAGCCCTACAAAGAGTGCATTGCAGTAGTCCAATCAAAAGGTTACCGCGCATGGACTAGTGTGGCCAGGTTGTCACTTTCCAGAAAGGCTATAACTGGCACACCAGGAACCAAGCACTCTGAACCAGAGAAACCATTTGGGCATCTAGTGACAGAGATGGATCTAAGAGTACTTGCAAGCTACAAACTTGCTCTTTCAGGGGGAGTGCAAATCCCTCCAGAAAAGGCTGTTTGCCCAATTCCTGCATCCGAGCACCACCAATCCACAGAGCCTCTTTCTTATCAGAATTCAGCTTCGGTTTACTGGCCCTCGTCCAGTCTATTACAGCATCCAGGCACTGGTCCAGCGCCTCCGCAGCCCCAGCTGACTCCAATGACAAGGAGATGTAGAGCTGAGTGTTAGCGGCATATTGATGGCCCCCTGCTCCCTCGTGGCCTCTCCCAGTGGCTTCATGCAGACACTGAACAAAACAAAAGATGAGATGTGTGCCTCATCTAATTAATGAATGTAGGCAATACGTTAACTTTAAAGAGAAATACATGGGTAGGTTAACTGAAAGCAAGACAGTCATTTGGCATTTAGATACAACACGTACTTGTTAATTAGCTACATCCTGATTTTCAGCCTTGTTGTTGTTGTTATTCTGTGTCTTCAAGTAGCTCTGGCAACCCTAAGGTGAACCTATCACAGGATGTTCCCGACAAGATTTGTTCAGGGAGTGGTTGACTTTTGCCTTCCTCTGGGGCAAAGAGTGTTTGATTTGGGCAGAAAAAATGAAAGTTACAAGTATAGGATGGGGGACATGTGGCTGGATAGCAAGTACATGTGAAAAGGATCTAGGAGTCTTGGTAGATCACAAGCTGAACATGAGTCAGCAGTGTGACGCGGCAGCCAAGAAAGCCAATGCGATTCTTCGTTGCATCAATAGGAGTATGGTGTCTAGATCAAGGAAGGTAATGGTACCACTCTATTCTGCATTGGTTAGGCCTCATCTGGAATACTGTGTCCAGTTCTGGGCACCGCAATTCAAGAAGGATGTCAACAAGCTGGAACGCGTTCAGAGGAGGGCGACCAAAATGGTGAAGGGTCTGGAAGCCATGCCCTATGAAGAACGTCTTAGGGAGCTGGGTATGTTTAGTCTGCAGAAGAGAAGGTTAAGAGGGGACATGAGAGCCATGTTTAAATATTTGAAGGGATGTCATGTTGAGGAGGGAGCAGGCTTGTTCTCTACCGCTCCAGAGACTAGGACAAGGAGCAATGGATTCAAGCTGCAGGAAAGGAGATTCCACCTGAACTTCAGGAAGAACTTCCTGATGGTCAGGGCTGTCCGGCAGTGGAATTTGCTGCCGGGGAGTGTGGTGGAGTCTCCTCCTTCTTTGGAGGTATTTAAGCAGAGTCTGGATGGCCATTTGTTGGGAATACTTTGATGGGTGTTCCTGCATAGTAGGGGGTTGGACTCAATGGCCCCTGGGATCTCTTCCAACTCTACGTTTCTATGATTCTAGGCCATCCACTGGGTTTTCATGGCTGAGCAGAAAAAGAAAAACACAGATATAAGATCCATTGAACCAAAAAGAAAAAATGCACAGATATAAGGCAGCACAGATATGACACCTGGCTTGACCACAGTACATATGAAAAGGACCTAGGAGTCTTAATAGATCACAAGCTGAACATGAGTCTGCAGCATGATGTGGCAACTAAAAAGCCCAATGTGATTCTGGGGAACATCAATAGCATAGCGTCTAGGTCAAGGGAAGTATAGCACAACTCTATTCTGCTTTGATCAGACCACACCTGGAACATTATGTCTAGTTTTGGACACCACAGTTCAGGGAAGCTATTGACAAGCTGGAACATGTCCAGAGGAGGGTGACCAAAATGGCAGAAGGCCTGGAAACCATGAAACCCTATGAGAAGCAGCTTAAGGGGCTGGGTATGTTTAAGCTGGAGAAAAGAAGATTAAGTGGCAACATGATAGCTATATTTAAATATTTGAAGGGGTGTCATATGGAGAATGGAGCAAGCCTGTTTTCTGCTGCTCCAGAGAATATGACATGGAGCAATGGCTTCAAACTTCAGGAAAAGAGAGTCCATCTAAACATTAGGAAGAACTTCATGATGGTAGAAGCAGTTCAACAGTGGAATGGGTTGCCTCAGTGTGTGATGAGTCTCCTTCTTTGGAGCTTTTTAAACAGAAGTTGAAAGAGCATCTGTCAGGAATGCTCTGACAGTGTATTCCCGCAAGGTAGGGGGTTGGACTTGATGGCCCTTGGGGTCTCAACCAACTCTATGATTCTATGAGCAGAGATTTGAACCCTGGCCTCCATAATTGTAGTCCAAAGTTCATACCACTACACCATGCTGGTGCACTGCCAACATCGCATGTCATAAATGGCGACTGTCTCTTATTGCTATTTTGAAAACCTGGGAACACTAGCTAGGATGAATTTCTTTCATTGCATTTTAACCTTTAATGTTTATTTCCAGCCATTCATTCCAATATCAATGGAGCAAAGGGTCTTCTCTTGTTTTCGCTGTACTTTAAAAGAACTGTCCATCATGCTAAACCTACAGGACATGAGGTTGGGTTCAGCACTTTGGATACCGGTAATTCCTTTACAGTTTGGATTAAATCCCAGAACAGATTCACTAGTCCACTGAGTTTGCAGCCACAGTCGCCACTGTTCTTAACAACGTATGTTTCCATTTCCTTTGTAAAGTTTCCTTTTTTAAAAACTTACTAGCCCTTTAGAGAAATGACAAGTCACACTGGAAAACCTTTTGGATGGAACTGAATGGCTTTTGCCAGGTAGAATAAATTTCTGAGAAAATTTTTTAAAAAATAAATAAAACTTTCCCTTTTCCCACAAAAACAGGGACTAGAGCTACTATATTGCCTGCTTGAGGAGAATATTACCTAATTTATTTCTTTAGAGGGGACAGTTACAAATAAACTCCACTCTTCAGCTAACCAATGCATGGGTCAGAAGACCAGTACCAACAATTTTTCTGCATGCATGTCACTGTGTGAACAGGCATCCTTTCAAATATTACATTTGTTGCTGGCACAGCTACAGGTATCTCTTCTATTTGGGCATGGGGGAGTTAAAACGCACCCTCTTGCAAGGGAACAGGGCTGATTTTTGCAAAGCCGAACAATTATTCTTAGCAGCTGGCACAGAGTTGCTACCTGACAGCCAGAAGACTGTCGGATGATACCCCTCTGCAGCCGTAAGATTAATGCCTGGGAGGTTGATTAATGTGCACTGCTCCTGGTATCTTGGCCAAATCCTTCTAGCCCAGCGGCCAAAGGCCTGGATAGAGTTAGACCCTCCTTCAGAGAAAGGCCTTATCTGAAAGGCCTCAGGCACAGTTCATTTATATTGTCACCGAGTTCTGAATTGGCCCTTTCAGTCCTAGGAGTGCAGTTGTTACCCTGTATGTTGGGGGTCCCGGGAGGGGTGCCCAAATAACCAAATAAAAACACAAGTTGGGGGAATTAAGCTCAAGCACTCTCTTAAGCTAACGGGAGGCAGGGTAACATTAGCTAGGATCTTGTACCCTATGTCTACGGCTTCAGGTCAGAGAGCGTAGCCAGACAAGGTTTCAAAGTAACACAAATAACATTTATTGAGGACAAACAACATAAAAGACACCACATGCACACAGCTAAGTAGAAATAGAAATGGAGAGCTTTTGGGGAATGAGTAATACGACACCTGGTCTCACAGTCCTGAAGAGAAAGACGGGGTTCCAAGAAAGGAGGCAGACTCAGTTATTGGGAACTGGGGGGAAAACTTCGCTGGACAGAGCGGCAGCAAGGTGGGATGGAAGTCCAAAGTGTTCCGAGGAAGTCCCAAAAGTGGGGACTTTTTATAGGGTGGATTTTACCTACAGGCTATGCTATGCTTGGTGAGAACAAAGGAAATTTGGAGCGGGACAAAGAAGTTGGAAAAGGTCAGGTTTTGCATGATGGGCCTAGCGCTGGATGACAATAGTATGGCCAGTATGCAAATGGCTCAACATAAAGGAATGGCTTGGCTCTTGGCCGTGCACCTTTGTGTAGATATGCGCCGAGCAAAGCCGGTTTGCAGGGAGGTTTTTCCCTAAAGCAACAGAGAGGCTTAAATTGCCTGCCTGAATGAGGTTTGGAATGTACAACCATTAACAGCCGCGCCCAATGCATGCTTGTCCGGAGGACCTCTGCAAACACGTGGAGTAGGGTGGCAGAGAAAGGTCAAGCAAAGGCCAAATTATTTGATATCAAAAGGATATCTAGTGCTCTCACCAGACATATCATAACTGTGATAACACAGCCAGCAGGTCCCATCCTCATATTATTATGGAAACACAGATGCTAGAAACTTCCTCCTTTTCTAGGCCTGCCTTGAGTTGCCAGGGTTGAAACTGGTGAGGGCTCCTGTACCTTTAGTTAGGGTTGCCAGATTGGAAATTGGAAAGGTCTCTTGTACCTTTAATGAGGCTGTACCTGTGCCAAATGGGGGAATTTCATCAGACACCTTGTTATGTTACCTTGTTATGTGACAAGCCACACTGGCTGAATTTCCCTATTCTGCATAACCATTAAAGGGACAAGAGGCATTTCCAGTCGTCATTCTGGCAACTCTATTTAATGGGTATGTAGAAGGAGGAACTTCATCAGGTGTTGCTTGTTACCTGGTTGGATGACAAGCAACCCTTGTGGAAATTCCCCTCTTCTTCACAAACCTTGAAAAGTTACAGAAGCCCACTCTAATTTGGTGTCTGGCAACACTTCTCTCCCCACACTGACAACTTTATTTTAAATATCAAACCTTCCATGACAATCTGGCAATGAAAAAATGGTCAGGTAGGTGTGCAGTAAAAGATCCATTCCAGGTCCTCTGATTTAGCAAAGGATCCTGCTTTAGCATCCTCAGACTAAGGCCATTTCCGCACTACACTGTTATAGCACTATTATTCCACTTTCAACCTCCTGTGGAATTCTAGGACTTGTACTTTCCTGAGGCCAAAGAGCTCTCTGGCTGAGAATTCTTAATGCCTCTCACTAAACTGTAAATCCTAGGATTCCATAGGATGTTGAAAGTAGAATAATACCACTGTAACAGTGCAGTGCGGAAATCGCCTTTTGGGGGTTTATTCTTCCCTGTTTTGGTCAGACTTCAGCTGGAATAGTGTGTCCCCCAGTTTCAGTTTAAGGAGGATATTGACCAACTGGTATGTGTCCAGGGAAAGAGGGAAAAAATGGTGCAGAGGCCAAAAATTATGTCTCTTGAGGAAAGATTGAAGGATGGTGATATGATCAGCCTGAAGAAAAGACAATTAATAGGGATTTTATCAGCATTTTATAATACAGGAGTGGACAAAGTGTGTCCTGTGGGCTACATGTGGCCCTTGTGGTCCCAAAATGTGGCCCTCGAAGCCCATAGACCCCCCCCAAAAAAATTGGGTGGGTTTTTTTTTTCTTCCACTCCACCAAAGGTTCGAAACCACTGCATTTTGCCCCACTGTACCCAAACCTTTGACATAAGCCACAAAACAAAACTAAACAAGGTTGGAAACCTTTTGAAAAGCAGAAGGGATGTGATATCACTTCCTATCACGTTGGCTGTGGTCTGCAATGGGGCGGTGGGGAAAAAAATTGTCCCTTCCACGGCTGCCCACCTCTGGTCTAAAGCCTAATACAACAATGATGGAACAAATTTGTTTCCCGACGCTCCAGAAGGCAGGGCTGAAACCAATCGATTCAGATCTCAAAACAGGATGTTTTTAGAAAACAAGCCCACTCCCTCTTCTACGTGTCGCTGTGGTTGCGTGCCTTTAAGTCATTTCCGACTTAACGGTGACCCTAAGGTGCACCTATCACAGGGTTTTGGGGGGCTGAGAGTGTGTGACACACCCAAGGTCATCCAGTGAGTTTAAATGGCAAAGTGGGGAATTGAACCCTGGTTTCTGGGGTCATAGTCCAACACCAGGGTCATAGTCCAACCATCGTGATGTTACCCCTTCAGATATTTAAAAAGGGCTATCACCTCACTTCTAAAGACACATCCGCACTACATTCTTACAGCGCAATGATTCCACTTTCAACATCCTATGGAATCCTGGGGTTTGCACTGCCCTCCTCCTTGCTGCTAGGCCTCGTCTCCATCGCAACTGGCCAGGCCCAAGAACTCTCTGGCTGAGAATTCTAAAGGGCCCTCCCTAAACTGCAAAGCTCAGGATTTCATAGAATCTTCTTAGTCAGCCAATCATACGAGGCCAATCATACGAGAAACTGCAAACCCCAGGATTCCATAGGATATTGAAAGTGGAATCATCGCGCTATAGGAGTGTCGTGCGGAAATGGCCTAAATCTTCTTCCAATTAATTCACCTCTGTTGCTGCTGAGCTCTGAAAAATAGTAACGTATATATACTGTATATAGTAAAGTAATATACTAAAGTATATTAAAATCAATATTTTAAAATTAAAAGTGGATGGATATTACTGCGTCTGTCCAGTAGCTTTAAATACAACAGGCTATTTGGTTTGATTCAAAATCAGAGTATAAATGGGCCAAAAGACTGGTCATTTTGTTTTGATTTCTGTAGGTCCGGCCTCGGAGCTCCTAGGTTCTAGTGCCGCCAGACTCCTTCTGGTTGCAATGGGACTGCTTGGCTCCGGAGCCAAGCTCCGATCACCCCTGCCGTGAACGTGATGGATGGCTCAATGGGGTGCCTAGGCCTTGGGATATGGAATGGGGTTTTTTTGCAACAGGAGGAGTGTCTTCTGAATGGAAATTTATCAGCCTGTTTCTGTCTAGGCTACTTAGTTATCAGCATTGCTATTTCAGTCGGTGGGGAAGTGGAGCCTTCCCTGAACCCCTGCCAGACGCAGGGGGAAGAGGTGGAAGACTAGCAGGGTGGTTACTGGCGACGGGGCCAGGAGGGAGAGAGATCCCTGTCGTCAGAAAACTGGGATTCTTGCCAGCATCCCGGCGTTCACAGAGATAGGGAGGGCTCTCTGGAGACAAGGTTGACCTGAAGGTCTCACCTCAGTCCCTGAGCTAAGCAGGGTGGGTGAAAAGTTGCACTCCGGGGGAGATAAGGAAGGGGAAATGGTAGCCAAACTCCCACGGTCTCTCTTGGCCTCGCTGGAGATGAGGTGGGGCGCATCGTTTTCCAGCGTCTCGACCCACAAACGTTAGCATAAAACCGTATACTTTTTTTGAAAACAGCTTTTTTTAAAAAAAAAAGAACATCAAAAACCTTGTCAATAACTTTCCCAGTCTTTTGGTTAATTTACATTCTGGTTTGAAATCAGTTCAAACGTATTCTGCCGTGTCTGGGTTAATTTACAATTTCTTAATGAATGTATTTTATAGGCAACTAGCATATATACCTGGTGTTGCCTGGGATTTTATTTTCTCACAGGTAATACTTATTAGAAAGATTTGAGCTCCTGTGTCTCCACTTCCCCAAACTGTCTCGTCCAGTACCTGTAACGTTTCCCCATATTCCCCAATCCAATCTGTATTCAGAGTTATTAACGTACAGACGTAGGGTTCCTGAGGGAATGCACTGTCCTCCTCCTTGCTGCTAGGCCTCGTCTCCATCGCAACTTGCCAGTCCCAAGAACTCTCTGGCTGAGAATTCTAAAGGGCCCTCCCTAAACTGCAAACCTCAGGATTTCATAGAATCTCTTAGGCAGCCAATCATACAAGGTCTCCGCCTGACATGGTCAATCATGTTATTGGACTGCAACTCCCGTCTGACCTAGTCAACGTTTAGGGAATGTTATAATGTGCCTTTAACTCTACTCTGATTTAGGGCCGTCCTATCATAGGGATTTCTTAGCAGGATTTATTCAGAAGAGGTTTGCCTCTTAGGCTGAGAAAGCACGACCTGTCCGAGGTCATCTAGTGGGTTTCCACAGGTGAGCACAGCTGAGTTTAACCCTGCTTTGCCAGAGTCCTAGTCCAAGATTCAAACCATTATTCCACACCGGCTCAGTTTTTATGCCTTACATATAATTATTACTGCTTATGTATTGTCTGCCCCTCTTTTGTTTTAACAGCTCCATAGACAACTATAGAAATATTCATTTACAGAAACACATCGGGTTAATTTGAGGAATACTTTTTAACACATCTTGGCACATCTCTCTTTACCTCTGATTTACTGAATCTTTCCAGATTTTTCTGCTTCTAGGAAACACTGTCTCTCTCTTTTTCATTTTGATTTTTCGATCAACTGCATGTATTTTGTATCCTCTTATTCTTATTACATCTTTCCAAACATTGGGCATTGTTGAAGAATAGTACTTCAAGGAAATCAATTTTTAAAAGAACTCTAGAGAAAAACAAGGCCCATAATTTTTTTTTTGTTTGGCCTGAAGATATCTGTGTAAAACATGTTTTTTTCAATTGCTCCTCAATAAAGATGAAACTTTCTCTTAGATATGACATTTTTAAGCTTTTTTTTTTAAATTACAACACTGAAAAGAAAAGCTACTTTGCTATTGGTATAACAGCACCGTGCAAAGAAGATTCAGGATGCCAGAGAACGTGTACAGCCTAGCGACAGGAACATAAATTGCTAAATTTCTACCACAATCACAGACTTATTGTGTTGGCCCATACTAGAGACACAGTCTCTCAGCCTCACGTCCTACATCTACAATGTGAGGTCCTACACTTAGGTAGAAAAAATGGAATACAGAAATATAGGGTGGGGGACACGTGGCTGGATAGCAGTACATGTGAAAGGGATCTAGGAGTCTTCATAGACCACAAGCCGAACATGAGTCAGCAGTGTGATGCGGCAGCCAAGAAAGCCAATGCAATTCTCGGCTGCATCAATAGGAGTATGGTGTCTAGATCGAGGGAGGTACTGGTACCACTCTACTCTGCTTTGGTTAGACCCCATCTTGAATACTGTGTCCAGTTCTGGGCACCCCAATTCAAGAAGGATATTGACAAGCTGAAGCAAGTCCAGAGGAGGGCGACCAAAACGGTGAGAGGCCTGGAAGCCATGCCCTATGAGGATAGACTTAGAGAGCTGGGTATGTTTAGTCTGCCGAAGAGGAGGTTAAGAGGGGACATGATAGCCATGTTTAAATATTTGAAGGGATGCCACGTAGAGGAAGGAGAGGGCTTGTTTTCTGCTGCTCCAGAGACCAGGACAAGGAGCAATGGATTCAAGCTGCAGGAAAGGAGATTCCACCTGAACCTCAGGAAGAACTTCCTGACGGTCAGGGCTGTCCGGCAGTGGAATCTGCTGCTTCAGAGTGTAGTGGAGTCTCCTTCCTTGGAGGTTTTTAAGCAGAGGCTGGATGGCCATCTGTCGGGAGTGCTTTGAGGATGTTCCTGCATGGCAGGGGGTTGGACTGGATGGCCTGTGTGGTCTCTTCCCACTCTACATTTCTATAATTCTATGATTCCTTTCACCTACCCCACAGGACTGTTACTAAGGCTGTAATCCTATAAACACTTATAGTAGGAGACATTGCCATAGGACTTAATATGACTGATTATTCTGTTATGCTGGGATGGGCAGATTTCAGCTTTATTGTATATACTTCAGCGGTCACGGGATTGCATATTTTTTTTAATTATAATTTTGAAATCTGCAAACCAGAGCCAGTATCAGACCTAGTATAAAAGCTAAGTAAGCTACATTTTAGGATCTAATGAATGAGATGCCTCTATCTTTTTTTTTATAATAATTTTATTAAGTTTCACAAAATAAAAAAAAGGTTTTTTAACCTGTGGTTTTACATGAATTATTTCTGATCTTCCACTCTGATCTGGTCTTCATTTCCTGAAATTCACTCCACTTATTACATTTATGTATCACAGTACAGTGTTTATCTCTCATGTTGAACATGCTTTTCCCTCTCCCATTACATGTTATGTTACTGTTATCCCACTGTCATTCCCACAATCATAATATAGTCATTTTCACTTGACAGTTCCCAGCTATTAATAGTTAATGTGTTTCAGGGGTTTTTAGATGGGTTGGTGGGTTTATTTTATTTAATTTAATTATTTATTTGTATCCCGCCTCTCCATATGGATCGAGGCGGTGAACAACTTACAAATAGCATGTATTTCGAAACATTTCTATACATGCCCCCAACAAGTTGGTTACTCATTTTACCGACCTGCGAAAGGATGGAAGGCTGAGTCAACCTTGGAGCCCAGCAGGATCGAACTCACAACCTTGTGGCTTGCAGTACTGGCATTTAACCACTGCGCCACCAGGGTTGGGAAGATGGGTTATGTTTTAATTGTTTTTAATGGATTTGATGTACTGTTGTAGTACCGCCTCGATCCATTGGGAGAGGCAGGATATGAATTATTATTATTATTATTATTATTATTATTATTATTATTATTATTATTACTCATTTTTAGCCATTCTGCTTTTCTCTAATCATCAAATTTCAATCTATTCTTATTTCTCTATTTAAGTCCTCCATCATTTATGACATGAACTCTCAAAATCTCTAAAATACATCTCTTATTATTGCTACATTCACTCATCTTCTTGCCCTGGATTCCATTGTATTAACATTATCTTGTTTCCCACTTATACCTATGTCCTGTTCACCCCTTCATCAACCCTTTAACAATATCACAATGTCTATATTCATGACAATATACCAATCAAATACGTAAGCTTAATTGACATTGTTAAAGTACATACTACTTCATCTAAATTGGAGCCCTGTGCCTAAATCCACCTCCCGTTCCCCACTCCCATCTCGGACTTTACAGCTTGGAGATTCATTTCAAGAAATTCTCTGTATTCTCATAGCCGCTTAAATTCCAAGCCGCTCTTTCTGTGGGAGTGAGGATATTTTACTTGAATGGCAGGCTCACCAATCACAATGCCCCCATCAACCCTTTAACAATATCACAATGTCTATATTAATGACATATCTTTTTTTAACTGAATTTCAGTTTGTGATAATGCTTGTAAACTTAAAATAGCTTCAGACATCTTAAACTTGCCATAGCTTAGGGTAGCAATGGATAACCAGGGGCTGTACCTGCCAGCAGCAGCTCTTGCTTTCCACCATATCATAGGGGCAGTGAATCAATTCCAGATTTTAATCTGAACTTTAAGGGAGCTATTGAAGGGGCTGAACCTATTTGGGGAGTTTATGCTGCATATATTCATCCAAAATTTTACAAAAGTGCCCAAAGTGTTGAATCCTATCTCCCGAACAGGCTCAGCACTTTGGATAGCTCCCTTAAAGTTCAGGCTAAAACCTGGAGTGGATTCACCACCTCACTGACATGGGACCTACCAGCTGCTCTGGGCACCCACCCACCCCAGTTTTCCACCATCACCCCCAACATCCACAGGCTGTACCTATTCCCTTTTCTTCAGAGCTAGAAATTACTGAACAGTCTCTTTTGCTCAAATCCAAGCTATCTCAGCCACTCAAAAGATGCAAGTGTACCAGAGCTGAACAGGCACATAAACTGGCTGCATCTTATAGTCCTTCCACATAAAATCATTCCAGATTATCATACGCTTTCTTCATTTTAGCAGTATAACTCAGGTTAGTGAAAAACAGGAGTAGAGAGGTCATTTGGTTGCTTGATTTTTCAAAGGATTGGAAATCAGAAATTTTGCTCATTGGCCACCCCAAGATCTGCCAGTAGACCCAGATCTGCCTTCTGCTCATCTCTGCAGGAAGACACTTGCAAGGTTACACTCTGTTTAGAGGCCAAGGGTATGTCTGCAATGGACAGCCACTGTTTTTTGATATGACTTTCCCTGCTCTGGTTCCATCCTGGGGAATCCTGGGGTGTGCAATTTATTTATTAAAAAATTTCTCTTTTGCCCTCTGTCATGACATCTCAGGGTAGCATACAATGCAAACAATTTAAACATTTTTTTAAAAAAAATCCAGATAAACAGTATAATATAATTTAAACAGAAGATAAAAAGCCTATTAAACATGTCACCAAGTCCAGCAGAAAAGGCTAAAACAGCTAAACTATGTACATGTACACTTATTTTAAAAGGCTTTAATAACAAGCCATGTTTTAACTTGTTACCCAAAAGAAACCAGGGTTTGCTCCAATGGGGATTTTATAATCATGGTGTCACAGCAAAGAAGACCCTCTTCCAACTCCCTGAGCAAAGTATTGCTCCCACTAGAGGGATATAGAAAAGAGCCCCTCCAGCAGATCTCAGCGTATGGACAGGTATATATAGGGAGAAGTTATTCTTGAAATATCAAGGTCCTAAGCCATTTAAGGTTCTGAATGTCAACATTAGCACCTTGAATTCAGTCCGATAGCAAACTGGCAGCCAGTGCTGCTCCTTTAGGACCAGTGTTGCACATTGTCTATACGACAATCTGGCCAACAATGCTGCGTTTTGAACTAGCTCTGGCTTCTGAGACATCCTCAAGGGCAGCCCCACATAGAGTACATTGTAGTAGTCTAATCAGGAAGTAACCAGTGCAAGAACTAAGTTACCCCTGTCTAGGAAAGGCCGCAGCTGGCCCCATGCACTCTTGAGCCATAAAGTTCCCCTGGGCTTTGGTCACTAACTGAGTATAGTTAAGTGAAGCATTTGAAATTCTCTATTATACTTCAGGAGAATAGACTAGAAACTCGTCAGCACGGTCTTCTAAGTCCCTCACCAAACTACAAATCCCAGGATAGAGCCAGAACATGCTGCTATAACTGTAAAATATATATACACTGCAAAGCATGGATCTCACTGCCTTTTGGGAAAAGAGACAGGGCATGTTTCCTCAAATCAAGAAGGATGCATTCTTCATCACCCATCTTCCTCTTGGCTGCTTCCTCCAACCCCATTGTACCTCTTGTTCTGCAAAACACAGGATTTTGGGTGCCCTCTTCATCCGTACGCCTTCCCATCCAGGCCCTTTTATCTCCTTTGACTTTCCTGTTTTTCTTCCTCAGCAGGGCAATTTTTGAGCTTCACAAAGAGCTCTCATTGGCCCTCCACCGACACATTTCCTCCTAGGATGAATGCAGGCCCAGATACCACCAAAGACAGGCAGTCTGAGGACAAAGTTCCGGGGATTCCTCCATCTGCATCTTATTGTCCACCATATAGCCCTGTAGGAAGAAAGTTACAGTCTGCATCAATAAGGTAGCCAAACAGATGAGGTCAAAGGCTTTGGAAGCCTTGAGTATCCCTACCAAGGAAATATATATATATATATATATCTCAAGAGAGAGACAGTGAGATAAAGAACAAACAATGCCATTTGGAGGACGGTCAGATGGGTTAATTCAGTTCATCTTTCAACTTCAGTGTGATTCTTTCTCTTTCTTAGCATCCCATAACTTTCATTCTAATCAGGTTGTGCTTAATTGGGGTAGGGGTTTTTTTGGATTTTTGTTTTGATTTTTTGGGGGAGGGGGAGTTTTCATCTGCAAAGATCTGATGATGGAAAAGAAGGAAACCAGAGAAGATGGAAAACTATGGATTCCTGGAAAAAAAAGGCAAATTGCCCCTAAATTTTGAAAACGTGGTTAACAGCGTCTCCTGTTTCAGAACCAAACTAGAGATGCCTTTGAAATAAATGGATTTGTTATCACCACATTTGCTCCAATGGAGGCCCAGTTTTTCATGCAAAGGGGGCAGTCTGTGTGCAGACTTGGAAATAATCTCAATTGAGTTCACTAGATTTTTGAGTAAATATTGCTAGAACTGGGTAGCTAAATGCCACCAAAATAGGAGCAGGCTTGGAAACCATGAAGCCCTAAGAGAAATGGCTTAGGCAGCTGAGTAGGTTTAGCTTGGAGAAGAGAAGGTTCAGAGGAGGACAGGATAACCATGTTTAAATATTTGAAGGGATCTCATATGGTGGATGGAGCAAGCCTGTTTTCTGATCCTCCAGAGACCAGAACACGGGACAATAGATTCAAACCACAGGAAAAGAGATTCCACATAAACATTGGGAAGAACTTCCTGATGGTAAGAGCTGTTCAGCAGTGGAATCTGCTGCCTTGGAATGTGATAGAGTCTCCTTCTTTGGAGGTTTTTAAACAGAGGCTGGATGGCCATTTGTCAGCTGTGTTTGATTGTGTGTTCCTTCATGGCAACATGGGGTTGGACTGGATGTCCCTTGTGGTCTTTTCCAGCTCTACGATTCTATGAAAATCCTCAACCATCTGTATTGGACCTATTCAACAGATACAGTTATTCCCAGCAAGGAACGAAATATGTTGTGCTTGTTTGTCATATAGTTGTTAGAGATGATGAGGCTTCATGGTAGGTGGGGAGGCATGGCCCCTCCTGGAACTGCAAACCCCAGGATTCCATAGGAGTTTGAAAGTGGAATGATAGCGCTATAACAGCCTAGTGCAGAAATGGCTACAGTCACTACTTCGGTTCAGTATTATAATGTATTTTAATGTATTATGTATTTTATGTTGTTCACCACCTCAATCCATGTGGAGAGGCGGGATAGAAATTATTATTAGTATTAGTATTAGTATTAGTATTATTAACATCGTTGAAGACACAGGACTTTCAGCCCAGGTTTTAAGAGCCAAGCACTCAAAAACATTTTCCTGGCTGGATGAGTCTATCAGTTGCAAATCTCTTAAAAAACAAAACAAAAATGAAATCAAACAACCCTTGAGTTTGTGCTCACACACATGCTTGTCATAATGACTTCGAGACAACTGTAGTAATGAAAACATTTGAGTCACAGGCCATTTCCGCACTATAGCGCTATTATTCCACTTGCAACATCCTATGGAACCCTGGGGTTTGCAGTTTGGGGAGGGGCCAGCTGGCCATCTGGCCCCTCCCGAAACTGCAAACCCCAGGATTCCATAGGATGTTGCAAGTGGAATAATAGCACTATAACAATCTAGTGCGGAAATGGCCACGGTAGCTCATATTTAAACTTAGCCACTAGATGGCACTGCAAATTAAACAAAGAGAAAACCCAATTTCATCACTATAAACCTCTGAATTGGGTTGGCTCTGATTTGTAATGCATATGTGTGCTCGGGCTTGTTCACACAAACCTCTTCACCGGGCAGAATAAAAAGTCACTGTTCTTCACTTGAAACAGACTACTTTTAAAAACATAAAGAAGGCAAGTACAAAACACATAATCAGCAATAGATTTATACTAACAGCCTCGCAGCATCTAAAAGACTACCACATTTGTTAAGCTAGGTGGCTTCTAATATTTTCCCTGTCCCTTTTTAAAAAGCAGCGATAGGTTGGCCACTCTCCAGCTCTTTAGCACATAGCCTGTTTCAGGGACATGTTGCATATTTTTGTTAGAAGATCATCAATTTCACATTTGAGTTCTTAAAGAACTCTCGGATGGACCGCAGCTGGAAATGGTGGCTTGTTTGCAATTAATGAACAAGGTCCAGACTGTCTTTCATCATGATAGTTTGCCACGGCTCCTCATCTTTCTCACCAAGGGCCTTTTCTCACAATGATAGTGCTATGAATCCACTTCAACTGCCATAGTTGCATCCAGTGGAATCCTGAGATTTGCAGTTTAAGGAGGCATATTTCGAATTCTCAGCCAGAGACCTCAGATGCCTCACTAAACTACAAATCCCAGGATTCTAGAGTATGCAAGCAGGGCAGTTAAAGTGAAATCATAGTGTTATAATTGTGGAATATGAAAGGATCCCAATAAATTCAAGCATGGGTATTTGCATTATGTCCTCAGCAGCAAAGACTGATAAAAACGATTCGTTTAGCTTCTTTTAAATGTTCTTATGCACCTTTGGTAATCTTTTAATTGCCTTTCTGTATGATTTCTTTAAGAACTCCTTATTGTTGGTCTCGACAGTGTTCTGCATATGCCTTTCAAAATCCCTTTTTCGCGTCTCTAATTGTCTTCTTGCTGTTCCTTTAAGAAAAATAGTTCCCCTTTTCTTTCACTAGCTTTGAGGGAGATGGTTCCTGAAGGAAATCTTTTCCTCTCTGATGCTACCTGTTAACCATACCTGTTACCACACCAATGGGACACAGTGGAGACTCTCTCCAACAGATCTCAATTTTCCAGCAGGTATATACAGAGAGAGGGGCTCCCTCAAGTTTAGAGGTCCCAAGCCATTTAGGGCTTTAATGCTAGCAGCTTGAGTTCAGAACAGAAAAAATATTGGCAGCCAGTGCAATTGCCAGTGGCATACCTAGGGTCAAAAGCACCTAGGGCAAGCATGGAAGTTGTGCCCCTATGTGCTGCTTCTCCCGCTGCCACCACCCCAGTCTGAGGAAGACCCCAGGGGGAGCAGAGGGGGGTGCCGGTGGGCCAGGCCTGGGTGGGAGGGCTGCTGCTGCCAGCACCACCACATTGGGCCAGGAACAACACTGGTGGGGGTGGCGGACACGACACTGGTGGGTGTGGAAGGGCTGCTGCTGTTGCCACACCTGGCCACAAACAACCCAGCAGGAGCTGGGGGGGCAGCAGCAGGCCAGGCCCGGGTGAGAGGGCTGTTGCTGCTGCTGCCACCACCGCCAAACTGGGTGAATAAGGACCCTGATGGGGGTGGGCCAGGCCCAGGTAGAAGGGTGAGGAGGTGGCTTTTTTGCTCCCCCCTAGCATTGCTGCCCAGGGCATGCGTCCAGTTGCCCCACCCTAGATACGCCTCTGGCAATTGCTTCAGGTGTTATATGATATCAGAATGGAATTCCAGTAAGCAGTCTATTTGCTGCATTTTGCACTAGCTGCAGTTTCCAAATCATCCTCAAGGGGAGCCCCATGTAAAGTGCATTGCAGCAAAACTGCTGCAATGCACTTTTACACAGAGTTTCCCTTCAGGAAGTTGCCAATGCACAGACCACTGTGGATAAGTTATCTCTGTCCGCTGATGGACCAGCTGAAACTGGCCCAAAGCACTCCACCGAGTCTAGCTGGGCCTCCAGTGACAAGGATGCAATTGCTCCTTCAGGGGGAGTGCAGCCCGTCCAAGACCGGCAACCTACCCAATTCCCAGGCTCAAAAACCCCCAGTCCACAGAGCCTTCATCTTATCAGTATTTAGCTTCAGTTTCTTCATCCTCATCCAGCCCATTACAGCATCCAGGCGCTGCTCCGGCACCTCTACAGCCCCAAGTGACTGTGATGACAAGCAAAAGGAGAGTTGAGTTATCATCAGTATTCTAGCTCCAGAACTCCTATGACCTCTCCCAGCAGCCCCATAGATGTTAAGCAGCATGGGAGACGAGATTGAGCCATGTGGCACCCCACAGCACAATGGCAATGGGGCTGAGCAGAAGATCCGCAATGCCATTCTCCAGACCTGACCTTGCAGATAGAAGTGGAACCATTTTAAAGCAGTGCCTCCTACTTCCATCTGCCAGAGCTGGTCCAGTAAAATCCCATGATCAATGAGAGAGATCCTGAAGCGGATAGGTATGGAAGAAATGAATAAATGGATAAATTGTCTGATATGATTAAGGAAAGGTTATTGTTATAGTGACATTTCTTAAGGACTGGAAACCCCTTATAGACTTTTTGTGAAAAAAAGGGAAATGACTTGGTAACTTTTAGCTTTGATTATTAGAAAAACTAGGATATCGAAAGAAGGGGAATTTTGGAGATTGTAATTTCGGAGAGAGAGTTATGAACATCTATACGTATATATAACCACTGAAAAGAAGATCAGAAGTTACTTTTCTTTTCTTTTCTTTTTTTTAATTCTGCACTTAATTCATATTTTATTGAATTTATTATTTAGTTTTTTACCTTTTTTCAATTTCTGGTGAAATTCTGTTGAACTCTTAAAAGAATTTTTTTCTTTTAAGAAAATAAGAAATTTAAAAAAAAATAAAGAAAAAAATCTTAACAAAAATTATTTTAAAAAAAAGCTGCAGAGAAATCCAGGAGGATCAAGAGGGTAGAACTTCCCCTGGAGCAAATTGTCATTCAGAGCAACAAAGGTAATCTCCGTGTTTCCACAGTTTCTAGCCCGGACTTGGAGGATATTAGATATCACTTTGATATTAATAATTTGGGCTTCTTCTACCACTCCTGTTACTTCCGGTATGGCACCTTGGGTGAGGACCTCCAGATATCATTTTGACATCACTTAATTCGGCCTTAGCTGGATTGGCTTGCAGCTACCACACTCCACGTGTTTGCGAGGTTCTCCGGACAAGCACGGACAGAGTGTGGCTGTTAATGGTTATGCATTCCATTCCCCATTGAAGCCAGTAACCCAAGCCTCACCTGCCACTTCAGGGAACTCTCAGCCGTGAACTCCACAATAGCCGCATGACTCTCAACCGAGCTACCTTTTATGTTGGGCCATCAATGTCCCGACCACGCTATTGTCATCAAACGCAAATCCAATCATGTTAAACTTGACCTTTCCAGATCCTTTGTCCAGCGCCAAACTCCTTTTGTTCTCACCTGGCTTGCCATAGCCGGTAGGCACAAACTTCCCTATAAAAACCCCGTGTTTCCAAACAGTCTTCGGACTACTTTGGACTGCCATCCCGCTTTGCTGCCAGTTGTCTAAGGGAACTCCCCTCAGCGAGCCCCACTGAGTTTTCTTCCCGGAACCCCACTTCTCTCTCTCCAGGACTACGAGACCAGGTCGTATTGCCTACCCTTTGCAACTCCCAGTTTCTATTTCCCAGTTAGTTAGTTCATGTCATGTCTTTCGTGTTTTTGTCTTTAATAAAATATTATTCGTTGTTTGGAATAAACCTTGTCTAGCTGCTCTCTGATCCTCCACTGTATACATTGGGTTAAAGATCTCGCTAAGTTATCCTGCCTCTCACTAGCCAAAAAGGTGCTCTAGCACCCCCTGGACCCACCCAATATATCTGTCTGCTAGATCTTAAGAGCCAAGATGGGCAAGGGTCAAGACAACATGTGGTGGGACTAATTCAGATGTCTTGTCCATAGCATCAGGCTGCAACAACCAAAATGGATCCCAAGAAAATTGATCAGATAGTGCCGTGGACACCTCCCTAGACTTTGCATTTCAACTTCCTTTTTATCATTTCCCTCCTTTCACAGAAGTTTCCTGCCTTGTAATAAAATGTGACTGTGTTGGAGCTTCCTGCCGCTTTCCCACTTAAACATGAATCAGATTTTGTAGCAGCTGCTTTCTGTTTCCAGTTGGTCACATTTTACCCATCCTTGATTTAAGGGGTCTGTTCACACTGGCAAAGGACCAGTATGGTATAGTGGTATGAGTACTGGATTAGGACTCCAGGAGACCAGGGTGCAAATCCCCACTCAGCCACAGAAACCCACTGGGTGGCTTTGGGCAAGCCACACACTCTCAGCCTCGGAGGAAGGCAAGGGCAAACCCTCTCTGAACAAATCAGGCCCAGAAAACCCTGTGATAGCTTTGTTTTACGGTCACCATAATCCAGAAACAACTAGAAGTTAAACAATAATACAACAACAATTGTCATTGGGACTAACAATTGAATGCAAGGCCAAAATGCCCTCCAGACATTTAGTACAAAGTGTAAAGGCAACGTTAAGATACTTAGAATCATAGAACTGTAGAGTTGGAAGAGACCACAAGGGCCATTGAGTCAAACCCCCTGCCATACAGGAATATACCATAAAGCACTTCTAACAGATGGCCAACCACTCTCTGTATAAAAACCTCCAAAGAAGGAGACTCCACCACATTCTGAGGCAGTGCGTTCCACTGTGGAACTGCTATTACAATCAGGAAGTTCTTCCTAATGTTTAGATGGAATCTCTTTTCCTGAAGTTTGAAGCCATTGCTCCATGTCCTAGTCTCTGGAGCTGCAGAAAACAGGCTTGCTCCATCTTCTATATGATATTCCTTCAAATATTTAAACATAGCTATCATGTTGCTTCTTAATCTTCTCTTCTCCAGGCTAAACATACCCAGCTCCCTAAGATACTCCTCACAGGATTTCAGGATTTCCAGCCCTTCTGTTATTTTGGCTGACATCCTCTGGATGCATTCCAGCTTGTCCATATCCTTCCTGAACTGTGGTGCCCAGAACTGGACACAGTATTCAAGCTGGGGCCTGACTACAATAGGTAATAACAATAGTAATAATGTAGTGGTGGGTACGAAGCAGTTTTGTTGCTGGACTTGCACTTTTCGTCTGAAAAATCTGTGCATTTTGGCTACATCTCATGATCACTGCCTCAGCACTGAGATCAGGACAGGATGTCACAAGTCAGGTTTGCAATGCTAACCACAGGCAAAGCATGGGAAGAAGACTTTTTTAGCTGTCCCCAATGACAGAGCAGTTTTAAGGAACCAGTCAGCTAAATAACAGAGGAGGGGGAAAAGGAGTTTTAGAAAGCAAAATCCATGATGCGTCACAGATTTTATTTTTCATTCTGATCTGTGGGCTGATAGTGCTAATTTTTCTACAGTCTTCCGCCCACAGACAACATCTCACAATGGCCCATGGTCATCCAATGATGTGAATAATCATGGGAGATTTGGGACAGAAAAAAAGGAAGTACCTCTTCACAGAGTGCTCAGTTAAACTGTGGAATTCAGTGCCACAAGAATCACCAACTTAGGTGGATTGAGAAGCAAAAATGGAGAAATTTGCAGAGAATGTATCACTCAGTGGCTTCTAATTGTGACAGCATACGTTTGCTTTCTTAGAAAAACTCCACTGGCCTACTAGTTTGCTTCCAGTAGGATTCCCAGATCTCAGGGCCTGGACCTTTTTTGGCAGTCTTCAGGGCAAGGAGGAGGAATCTCAGGGTGAGAGCATTGCCTTGGAAAGTGTGTATGTATAGCCCTTATTTGTAAGGCCATTTCCGCACAACACTCATAAAGCATGATTATTCCACTTTCAACATGCTATGGAATCCTGGGTTTTGCAGTTTAAGGAGGGGCCTTTAGAATTCTCAGCCAGAGAGCTCTTTGGCGTCAGTAAACTACAAATCCTGGAATTCCACTGGATTCCACAGGATGCTAGCGCTATAACAGTGTAGTGTGGAAAGGCCCTAGGACACTGAGAGACTAGAGTTTGAATCCCTGCTCAGCTATGGAAACTCACTGGGTGACCCTGGGCAAGTCCCACTTTCTCATCCTCAGAAGAAGGCAAGGGAAACCTCCCCCTGAAGAAATTCTGCCAAGAAAACCCCCTGATAGGTTCATTTTAGGGTCACCTTAAGTTGGAAATGACTCGGAAAGCACCCAACAAAGGTCTGGGAGAGAGAGAGATCTCATATCCCTCTTAGAGAGCCAGCATGGTGTAGTGGTTTGAGCACTGGTTCGATTCCAGCTCGACCATGGAAACCCATCGAGTAACCTTGAGTGCATCATACACTCTCCACCCAAGAAAACTCCATTATAGGTTCACCCTTGGGTTGCTGTAAGTCAGACATGACTTGAAGGCACACAACAACAACAGAATGGGAATTTCAAGTATTACTTGTCGCACAACTAGGTAAGATGCTGTTATTTCCACTATGGCACCCTCGGTGAGGACCCCCAGATATCCTTTTGATATCATTTAATTTGGCCTTAGCTGGACTGGCTCGCAGTGACCTCATCTCATGTGCCTGCAAGTTCTCCGGACAAGCACGGACGGAACGCAGCCGTTAATGGTTTGCATTCCATTCTCCATTGAAGCCAGGAACTAAAACTTCACCCGAAGCTTTAGGGAACTTCCCGCCACAACTTCCTCAATAGCCACATGGCTTTCAGGCAAGTTACTCTTTTACAATGGGCCATCAACGTCTCGGCCAAAGGTATTACATGTAAATCCCATCATGTTAACAATGACCTCACCTGATCCCTTGTACAGCACCAAAACCTCTTTTGTTCTCCTTTGGGACCACCATAGCCGAAAGGCACGATTTTCCCTATAAAAACCCTTCACTTTTAACCGATCCTCGGATCACCTTTGACTGCCATCCCGCCCTGCCGTTGGTGTGTTTAAAGGACTCCCCTCAGTGCCCCACACTGAGCTTTCTTCCCCAAATCTCCAACTTCTCCCCAGGACTATGGAACAGGTCGTATTGCCTCCCCTTGCAACAATTTTCCTTTCCAGTTAGTCAGTCTGTGTTTGTCTTTGTGCTTCTGTCTAATAAAGAATTGTTTATTGTTTGGAAACACCTTGCCTAGCCACTCTCTAACCCGCCGCTGTATACATAGGGTAAAAGATCTCGCTACGTTACCCTGCCTCTCGTTAGCAAAACCAGTGCTCTGAGTTTAATTTCCTCTTCTTTGGTATTGTAATTGGCGAAGCCGGGCGCCCCTCGCAGGACCCCCAATTTTCAGGGTAACAATGCAACCCCTGCTGAAAGTCCCAACCATTAAAGGTACAGAAACCTTCTGCAGTTTTAACTCTGGCAGCCCTAGCACTGTTCTGCGGTATCAGCCCACCTGGATTTTGAGATCTGCTGGGGAAGCCCTTCTCTCTGATCTACCACCCTCACAGTTGCACCTGGAGGGAACATGGGAAAAGGCCTTTTTGGTGACTGTTCTGAACTTTTAGAATTCCCTTCCTAGAGAAGTGGGACTGGCCCTTCTGGTAATATCGATTCTTGAGAATTTTTCTTTTTGTTTGTTTCCTTTACGAACTGATTGCTTGTGCAGAAAGAGCTTCTAACAATGTGCTGTGTTGTCTGTATTTGTTGTCTTTCAAGGAACAGTTAGCTGTCCACATCTGCAGGTTCCACTTTTGCAGATTTGATTATTCATGGATTATTTGCTGTCACCGCTGCTGCCTCCCTCTGCCATTTTTAATAGAGACTGCAAGCCTTGTGAGACTGAGAAACTGCAAATGAGGCTTGTAAGTCCCCCTTAAAAATGGTGTGGGGCAGCAGTGGAGGTGGCCATAAGCCCCACCAGCCCCCCACTTCTGCCTTGGGAAGGAACCCTGAAGCCTCAAAGGAATCCACGATGGGTTGACTATGGTGATCATACTTTTTTTGTGTGTTAAAAAATATGGTTTGGGAGGGCCTAGAGTTATTCATGGTTTTTCTACTTTCACGGGGGTCCTGTGCCCCTAACTCTAGCGAATGTGAAGGGATATCTGTATATGCTTTTAAATTGTTTTTAATGCCATTTAAGTGTTTAACTTTTTAAACTTTTAGTATTTTAACTTTTGTATTTTTTTTTGTGGTGTGAATGTTTTTCTTTATTTGTCTTTATTTTTTCAAAGCTGCCTTGAGTCCCAGGTACTGCTGGCAGGCTTTCAAAATAGGGACTGCAGGGTTGACAATCAGGAGATAGCTGGTAGCAACTTTGTGTTTTACCTAAACACCAAATGGAAATATTGATTTCAATGAATCTGGCCACATATTTCTCTATAATATTCACATATTCACATTCATGAATTGCACAATACATACATTTCTCTCTTCTTGAAGGACCCACACTCCAAAATACAGGGCTTTTTTTTTTTTTCATTTTATTCAATCTGTATAAAAGAGACAGTTTTTCAGCTCCCAAATAGGGGATATCCCTTATAATAAGGGACACCTACCAGCCCTATAAGGGGCAAGATTTCTAGCCTATCCCTTACAATAAGAGAGACCTAATTATTTTAGTCCTAGGGAAGAGGAAAAGGTAGGATATATGACTGTCCAGGATCAAAGGTACTGTATCCTTCAATAGCAATCTAGCTAACACAAAATGGAAGGTACTGTTGTACAGTTGGCCCTCCACATTTGTGGGTTTCACTTTCATGGATTTGATTATTTGTGATAATCTTCCCACCTCAGGCACTTCTTTTCTGGGAGAACCTTCTCTCTTGGCAGCTCCGATCAGGCTGTGCAACCCTTTAAAAACCCACCTCTGGTCCTCCATCTCTTACACCGACCACTGCTTGCCCAGCTAAAGACAGCTTGCAATCCAATTTCTCAGCACCCTCTCCCAATATTCCAAAACACACCCAAGGAAAGAGATGGACAAGAGAGAGGAAGTACAGGGCCACCATGCCAACTCACCCCCTTTCTCTCTCCTTTCCTGGACCTGGGTCATTTCCGCACTACACTCTTATAGTGCGATTATTCCACTTTCAACATCCTATATAATCCTGGGGTTTGTAGTTTCGGGAGGGGCCAGGCGCCCCCCCCCAAACTGCAAACCCCAGGATTCCATAGGATGTTGAAAGTAGAATAATTGCGCTATAAGAATGTAGTGCAGAAATGGCACCGGTTTGGACCCTGGATGCCCACTGTCCTCACCTTGCCTCGGTCCCCTTCTCACAGATGCCCACATTTTGATAATTGCAATTTTCCCTCCTAGGAGAGTTCTACCCTCCTAACCCTGGTGAATGTGGAGGGCTGACTGTACGTGTTTTGTGCTTGTGGACTTCCCAGAAACAGCCTTTTCGCGACTGTGGGAAACCAGGTGCTGGAAGTTACCTATGAGCCTTTGCTTCTTGTTGGATGAGCTGCTGGGTTGTCACAGAAACCTAGCAAGTAGAGCTGTCCTTCAGGACTCAGCTCCTTCCCACATGCTCACAAAAATGGCTCAGAAATGAAACATGAGTGATAGCCCAAAGCCTATCGAATACCATATTGGCTCAGGAAGGTGAATTCTCACACTGAGTTTTGCTACACTATGCTTCCTCCTCTGCTCATATGCTGGAGTTTTGAAAGGCTACTGTCAACATGCCTCTTGCATCGCTGCCTTTTTGAAGGCATGTTTTGTTTTAGAAAAGGGTTAGGGTTATCAAGTGTGATGGTCCAGAAAAAAATGCTCTTCGTTACACACAACATTCTTGGAAGTCAGTCTGTTGAAGAAGAACATGCAAAGATTTCAATTTCTGTGCACAGTGGGTTTTGGACTAGCCAGGAAAAAAAAAAAGTTTTAATCTGCAAAAAACATTTTCCAGAGGTTTTGATCTGCAGAACGTAAGCAGGGAAAGCTCTTCAGAAACATCCTTTTGGCGACTGAGGGAAACCAGGTGCTGGAAGTTACCTGTGAGCCTTTGCTTCTCATTGCATGAGCCGCTGTGGTATCTTTAGCTTTACTTGTGTTTGTCAACATCTGCTGGAAAAATACAGCCAAAAACAAAAACAAAAAATTAAGCAATTGACCCTTCTGTTGAGAACTGTTGAGAACAGAAAATGGCAATGCACAGACCTCCAGAAGTTACTAACACCCAGCAGCCCTAGTCAGAAATCTGCTGACATAAGAGACAGGGCTTCTATCCCTTTAACGGTTGCATAGGAGAGGAAATGTCAGTCAATGTTGCATGTCACCGAAGAACAGGAACTTTGCAAAGCTCTGTTACCAATGCAAGGCCGTTTCTAAAAAGAGATCTGAGTTAGTTGTAATGCTATTAAGGAATCATACGATCCAGGAGCCAGCTGAATGCACAAGAAATTTCTGTTGAGTCTTTCAGCAGAATCAGCAGTCCTTGCAACGGAGAAGAAAATATAATTAAATGCTAAGAAACTGGGGAGCTGGGGTGGTGGTGGTGAAAGATTATAACCCACATGGTACACGCTTGGGATTCTGACTTTCCTTCCCTGGCCTTTTGTTTATCCACTGCTCAATCCCACTCAGCAACATTTGACTTTCTTGGAAGTAGCTGGCGGGAGCAGAACGTTGATGACATCATGGTGACCACATTCCTGTTCCAAGAGGCACACAGGAAATCAGAGAGGTCATGGGGAAGGTACGGGTTGGCCGAAACGGTCTCAAACGGTATGTGTACTAAATAAGCCTAGCAGCATTATGCTACACGTGCTTACTTGGGAATAAACCCCCTCTGAGTTGAATGACAGTAAGTGGCACGAAAATCTTCAGTTTCCATTTCTGCAGACCAAGTGGCTCTCCAGGACTGGTCATGAAAGCTGGCAACATCATTTGCAAGAGCTGAAGGGTTTGGTCTGGCAGAGTGGGCAGATAAAGGAGCAAGGTGCAGCTTTAGAGCCTCCCATGAGGAGGGAGTGGGCTTGTTTTCTGCTGCTCCAGAGACCAGGACAAGGAGCAATGGATTCAAGCTGCAGGAAAGGAGATTCCACCTGAACCTCAGGAAGAACTTCCTGACGGTCAGGGCTGTCCGGCAGTGGAAGACACTGCCTCGGAGTGTAGTGGAGTCTCCTTCCTTGGAGGTTTTTAAGCAGAGGCTGGATGGCCATCTGTTGGGAATGCTTTGAGGGTGTTCCGGCATGGCAGGGGGTTGGACTGGATGGCCCCTGGGGTCTCTTCCAACTCTACATTTCTATGATTCCATGTAGCCCCACAAGACTGCTTTGGGGGCCCTTCAAACTCCCTAGACCACCCTTTCTCTGGCCATTAAAAAGGCTGAATTGTCTATCCTAGAAGTTTTCAGGAGAGCTAGCATGGTGTAGCGGTTTGAAACTCAGACTACAACTCTGGAGACTAAAGTTTGAATTCTGGCTTAGCCATGTAAACCTATTGGGTGAGCTTGGGTGAGTCACACACTCTCAGAAGAAGGCAAAAGCAAACTTCCTCTGAACAAGTCCTGCCAAGAAAACGCCTCTAATAGTTAGCCTTAGGGTTGCCATAAGTCAGAAATGATTAGAGGGCACACTACCACAAAAAGGCAATTCACCTTCTAAATAGACTTCAGCCTTCCTGTCACCTCACACTATTCAGTGCCATTTTTCACAACTGTCAGTCACTTCCAGACATTTCTTTTTGGCTGCCCGTGTGGCCTCTCGGAAGATCCTGGGGGCAAAAAACGTAGTGCCAGGTCCACTGCTGTTGCCCACTGTAACTTGAATGAATTAGAAAATTTTTGGCCTTTCCAGTTTTGTTTTGTTATTTTTGGGTATCAAGCCTGCTTCAGTTTATGGAGACCCTATAAACGAGAGACCTCGAAGAGCCTCCTGAGCCATCTATTTCCCTGCTCAGGTCTTGTAAACTCTGTAATAGGATCTATCTCTTTTCCTAATGTCTGTCACTGCACTGGTTTTGCTTCCCTTACTAGATTCCAAGGGTAAAGTGTCTCTGAGCATGTGCAGAGTATATTTTCCTTTGCACAGGAAACATCTTCATCCTCAAAAACAACAGCTGAAGATACAATTCTTTTCCCACCACTCACAGCATTCCTCGTGTATTAAACAGGGAAAGAAAAATCTTAGTTACAAAGTCAACATGCCTTTTTTAAAAACTCCATAGTGCAATACTTCCTCCTGCTCCGGCTAAGAAGATGAAATTCCGGTCAGACCAGAACTAATACTGAAGGCAGCTGACAATGCTAGTGAAGCAAAACATCTTTGGGGGTGTGGTGGTGCTGGTAACCCGGTTGATCTGATGTGGCAAACACTACACAAAGTCTCGTGACATCTTAAAGGAGGAGGGGGGTAAAGGGCATCCCCTGAAGGCTGTTTTTCCTGTCCCTTAACCCCCTCCAGGCCGTCCCCGCAAAAGGTAAATTTCCTTCCCCTGGGCTACCAGGAACAATCATTAATCTTCCAAATAAAGTTGCAAGCGTCTTCCTTCCCAAGTTTAACCCTAGGAAAAATTTACCAGGGCCTAAATCCTATTAGTCTTGACCACAGCAGAGCCATAGAATCAATCAGATTGACCTACATGTGGATTCACCGTTCCACAGAGTTGTGAAGGTGAAGTAGAGAAGAGCAGCTCATGGATCTGAGAAAAGGCAGGATAGATATGTGTAAGCATCTCAAGTATTTTTTTAAAAAATTCCAACAAGGTGGTTAAATGCCAGTACTGCAAGCCACAAGGTTGTGAGTTCGATCCTGCCCGGCTCCAAGGTTGACTCAGCCTTCCATCCTTTCGTAGGTCGGTAAAAGGAGTACCCAGCTTGTTGGGGGCATGTATAGAAATGTTTTGAAATACATGCTATTTGTAAGTTGTTCGCCGCCTCAATCCATATGGAGAGGCGGGATACAAATAATAATAATAATAATAATAATAATAATAATAATAATAATAATAATAATTATTATTATTATTATTTTAAAAAAAGGAAAAACAGGACACATGTGGCCAAAGAACATTAGAGTGTGGTCAAGATGGCAAAACATATTAATAAGAAAGAAAAGACAAGCTAGAAGACAGTGTAGCAGTTTGCTTTTGCCTGAGCCTGCTGGGAAGGTCAAGATTCTTCCTTTTTCTCTTTTATGCCAGTCCATGCACTATTCCCAGAGGGTCCAGGGATAAAAAAGAGGGACCCAAACCCACCAGTTACCTCCCCCACTGTGTTAAAGACTAACAAATGTCATTAAGCCAAAACATTTCATTGACTGCAATCCTCTCAAATCCTACACATGGAGTGTTTTCTCAGGGAACAGACTATTATACCATGACCTCCAACAAATGAAAAGAGGGACATGGATGGCCGAGCAAGATCAGAATGTGGCCAAGATGGCAAAACTTATTAATGTGGAAGTACAGATAAGTTAGGAGAGACTGCAGCGGTTTGCTTTTGCCTAGGCCTACTGGAAGGGCAAGTTTTCACTTCCTCTTCTTCTCTCCTTTCTTGGAGTTAACTGAGTGCAAACTACTTTTGCACTTTGAATTTGTTTTGCAGCAACAGAATAAGTGAGAGGGAAAGTGGGAGGAGGATGGATTGCGGACATTTAAATGGCGCAGGAAAAGTGGGACTGTCACCAAGAGTGAGAATCATTGCCCAGCAGAGGGTCCAGATTAGCAAAGCAATGTGATAAGGAAAGGCAAGGTTTATTTCTGCAGCAGAAATACGTACACACTCAGGCCTTTTCCGCACTAGCCTGTTATAGCGCGATGATTTCACTTTCAACATCTTATGGAATCCTGGGATTTGCAGTTTCGGGAGGGGCCGGCCAGCCCCTCTTGAAACTGCAAACCCCAGGATTCCATAGGATGTTGAAAGTGGAATCATCGCAGTATAGCAGGCTAGTGCGGAAAAGGGCAGTGTGGAGGTTCAAAGTGAGACAAAAGCACAATTCTCAGCACCCACCTTACATACACTAAATGGAGGTTCCTCGTATAAATATCAGAAAACAATTAACACACCCTGCCTGTCTGGCACCTATCAGCATTAAACTGTCCCAGTCTGTTCCTCATTTTCAGATAAATTAACAGGCACTTCGGTGTTTGATTTCTTCAGAGAGCCATTTACCTTGAACAAGGAATGTAATTAACAGTTGCACTTTAATGAGGAAGTTCCCTCTCAATTCTAAGGACATCTCAAGACTTCTGGCTTCAGATTAGAAAAGGGGAATTTCTAGTTTTGAGCGGGTGATTTTTATTATAATTATTTTTAGCACAGAATAGGGAATAATTTGGGATTGTCAGTGCCAAATCAGGACAGTTGGAGGACATGGGAAAGCAGCATGTAAGTAGCTAATGTCACTAATGCAGAACAGATTAAACACAGGCATTCCCCAACAACCAGCGCAAAAAAATCAGTACTCTCTACATTTCCTTAACTGAGGCCATTTCCGCACTAGACTATTAAAGTGCTATGATTCCACTTTCAACATCCTATGGAATCCTGGGGTTTGCAGTTTCGGGAGGAGCCGGCTGGCCCCTCCCGAAACTGCAAACCCCAGGATTCCATAGGATGTTGAAAGTGGAATAATGGTGCCATAACAGTCTAGTGCAGAAATGGCCTGAGTCAACCTATCTGAAATCCACTTTTCAAACAAGTACATTTTCCTTCTGTTGGCTCCTTCATTTTCCAGCTTTCACAAGCATACATAGAAATCAGAAAAATGACCACATGGATGATTCCAGTAGTGGCATTTAACAAGATACCTTTGCATGTGGGAATTTTATCTAGTTCCTCTAGTAGCTGTCCATCTGGGGCTCAGCTTTCTTCTGCTTTCTTGACCAGAGTTGGTATTTTGATTAACAACTGATTTTCAGTCCGCACTACACTGTTATAGTGCTATTATTCCACTTTCAACATTCTATGGAATCCTGGGGTTTGTAGTTTACTGAGGCCAAAGAGCTCTCTGGCTGAGAATTCTAAAGGTCCCTCCCTAAACTGCAAAGCCCAGGATTCCATAGGATGTTGAAAGTGGAATAATAACACTATAACAGTGTAGTGCGGAAATGGCCTGAGACAAGATAGAACCCATCTTTTTAACTCTTTCAGTGTCTTTATCATTCACTTTAAAACTCTACGAAGGCGGTGACGATTACAATCACTGTGATCCGTGTAAGAACTGAAATGTGAAAAGTGCAACCTGAAGGATTCCTTGAAAGTAATTGACTGCCATTAAACAAACAGTAGCTAAATGATGGCAGATGGCATAGCATAATAATCAGTTGATTAACATTATTTAATGTGATAAAAAGCCTCTGTCTCTATTCAAGCCACTAGAGATAGACTTGAACCCTCTGAAGAATTTTTGCTCAGCTCTTTTGCACTGGGATGTGTTTGTATGTTTATGTGTGTTTTCATAAGGTTACATTTTGTATTTGTTCATTCTTTATTATATAGACTTCGCTGTTTGGGAAATGCATTCATTTATTTGTTGCATGCATATCCCATACCCGCCAATGTTTCATAGATAAAAACTTGAACATGTGTGGCCAAGCAATGTAAGAATTTGTCAAGATGGCAAAGATTTTTATGAGAAAGAACAGACAAGCTGGGAGAGGCAGCAGAAGTTTGCGTTTGCCTGAGTCTGCAAAGAAAGGAAAGATTTCCTTCCCTTTCCTTGCTGAGTTAATTGAGTACAGTCTCCTTTCACACTGAACTCAGTTTGCAGCAATTGGAGTAAGGGGAGGACAAAGGCGGAAAATGGAGCAAGAAAGAGAGAGAAACTGGGACATTTTAAAAACAGGTGGAAAGTGGGATGACAGAGGATTAATCAGGACTGTCTTTGACATGACAAAGCAGGATAGCTGGAGAGTATGGTATCCTGCCTTTTCCCAAGGAGCTCAGCACCCTCTTACTCTCCACTTTATCCTCACAACAACCCTATGAGGTAGGTTGGCGAGAAATCCAAAGACACTCAATGAGCGGAAACTTGAACCTGGACCTCTCACCTCCTCAGCCATCACTTTTAACACCTACTGGCTGTCTGAGGCAAGACTTTTCATGTCTACTCTGATGTAATAATATCTGTTCCCCAGCTAAATGTAGACAGGTTTCAGCAGGAATGGGTACACTGTGGCCCGTAGGCTATATGCAACCTTCAGGACCATTTCTGTGGCCCAAGGGCTCCCCAAAAGAGAACGAAAGAAAGAAGGAAAGAAACTTTTTTTAAAAAATGCCGCCAAGCAGCCTCTAGGGTGCACAGGAGCATTTCCACCATGTTTTGGGGTGTTTCTGTGTAATTTTATGAGATGCCTTTTTAGGAAACATTTTGTAAAAAATGACTCTCCTGGTTTGTAGCTCCTACCAGCTTTCAGATTTAGAAATGCAGGCAATGCAAATCTACTCTATTTAATTAATCTGTTTCTAGGGCCATTTCCGCACGAGACTGTTATAGCACTATGATTCCACTTTCAACAGCCTATGGAATCCTGGGGTTTGCAGTTTCTCCCTCCCGAAATTGCAAACCCCAGGATTCCATAGGATGTTGAAAGTGGAATCATAGCGCTATAACAGTCTCATGTGGAAATGGCCTCGGTCTCTCCCTCTACGTCATCAACCTTTCTATCCATTTGTCTTCAAGGTTGCTTCCAAATGAAAGCCCCTAAGGCAAGAATAAAATCCAAAATCAGATCCAGAGCAAAAGCAAAGGAAGATCAAAAGAAGACCAACAGTATAATTCAAAAGGACAAAAAAACAAACAAAAAAAACACACAAAAAACAAAACAAAACAAAAAACACAATAAGCAAGAGCTTTTCAAGAAAAGAAGAATCACGCAACCTCTATCAAAACCTCGGGTAAACAGGACAGATTGAAGTTGGTGCCTCAAAGATAGCAGAAGGGGTGCCAAGCAAATCTGGGGAAGATATTCCCTTTCTTCCTACATGATTTTATGAGGGAATTACAGACATCCATCATTGGGCAATACCTTTATTAGGATTAAACAAAATGTCACAAGACATTGAGCAAACTTTGGAGTTCTCCATAAGTCTTTGTCACTGACGGGAAAATGCAGAAAACAAAGTTGAAGAATTAAAAAATTCTTTTAAAGGATTTGAAGGGGTGTCATGTGAAGGAAGGACCAAGCTTGTTTTCTGCTTTTCCAAAGACTAGGGTGTGGAGCAAACATTAGGAAGAACTTCCCGATGGTAAAAGCAGTTCGCTCACCTTTCTTTGGAGTTTTTTGATGGATGGATATCCATCTGTCAGGAATCCTTTGACTGTGTTTTGCTGCATGGCAGAAGGGGTTGGACTGGATGGCCCTTGGGGTCTCCTCCAGCTCTATGACTCTAAAAAAATTAGGCTCCATGCTGTAGATCAGAGACAGATAAGGCATAGCCCTGCAGATATTCTTGTTATGTGTGCTCAGTTGCACTCTGAGGGTTTCTGTGGCACGATTTATTCAAGAGGTGGCTTGCCATTGCCTCCTCCGAGGCTGAGGAAAATGACTTGTCCAAGGTCACCCAGTGGGTTTCCATGACCGAGTGGGGCTGTGAGCCCTAGTCTTCCAGGGTCCCAATCCAGCACACAGACTACTACGTCATGCCAGCTCTCCTGTTATGTGCTTTCAAATCCCCTTTGGACTAAGATGGCCCTTATCCTAGGGTTTTCTTGGCAGGGTTTATTCAGAAGTTGGAATTAACCTGAAGGCACGCTACAAAACAACAATCCCTCAGCTCTTGCCAGGTGTGATGGGACTTCCAAGCCCAATATCTGGAGGGCTGAACGCCTTCCATCCCTGTTTTATTTTTATTTATTTTATTTTATTTATTTATTTGTATCCCGCCTCTCCATATGGATCGAGGCAGTGAACAACTTACAAATAGCATGTATTTCGAAACGTTTCTATACATGCCCCCAACAAGCTGGGTACTCATTTTACTGACCTGTGAAAGGATGGAAGGCTGAGTCAACCTTGGAGCCCGGCAGGATCAAACTCACAACCTTGTGGCTTGCAGTACTGTTTTAGCCATTAGGTCTGAATTCACTGGGTCTCAAGCACACCTAATGGCTAAAGGCTGAGAGCACTATCACAGGATGATGTTACGCCATCATAGTGATGCATTAGTCCTGCTTTTCCTGCAGCCTTATCACACAGCATTGTTGCTCTGCAGGCACTCTTGTGATGCACTGCAGAGTTTTTGAAAATATGTTCATTTTTCACAGTGGAAATAATCCATCACTGACCCTCCTTTCAGTCAACAGTTCAGTAGCCAGTCTGGGGGCAGATATCTTATAACGCTTTCTTCCATCATAGCGTCATAGCATTATAATATCACGACACAATTCCAGCTACATGAACCAAGTATAGAAGCAAGGGGTGGGATAGAATCCTAGAGCTGGACGAGACCACAAGGGCCATTGAGTCCAACCCCCTGCCAGGCAGAAATGCACTGTCAAACATTCCTGACAGATGGCCATCCAAACATTGTTTAAAAACTTCCAAAGGAGACTCTACCACACTCCAAGGCAGTGTATTCCGCTGCTGAACTTCCCTTATCATCAGGAAGTTCTTCTGAATGCTTAGATGGAATCTCTTTTCCTAAACTTCATAGTCATTGTTCTGTATCCTAGTCTCTGGAGCAGCACAAAACAGGCTTGTTCCATCCTCCATATGACATCCCTTCAAATATTTAAACATAGCTATCATGTCGCCTCTTAACCTTTTCTCTTCCAGACTAAGCATACCCAGCCCCCTAAGGTGTTCCACATAGGCATGGTTTCCAGGCCTTCTATCATTTTGGTCACCCTCCTCTGGACATGTTCCAGCTCGTCAATATTCTTCCTGAACCGTGGTGTCCAAAACTGGACACAGTATTCCAGGTGAGGCTTGACCAAAGCAGAATAGAGTGGTACTATCACTTCCCTTGACCTAGACACTATATTCCTATTGATGTAGCCCACAATCGCATTGGCTTTTTTAGCTGCCGCACCACACTGCTGACTCATGTTCAGCTTGTGATCTATTGTCTCCTAGTTTCTTTTCACATGTCCTGTGATCAAGCCAGGTGTCAACCATCCTGTATCTGTGCATTTCATGTTTTCTGCCCAGGTGTAGTACCTTATACTCCTCCCTGTTGAAATTCATTTTGTTAGTTTTGGCCCAGCTCTCTAACCTGTTAAAATCATTTTGAATTCTGATCTGGTCCTACCCCTCCTAATTTGATGTCATCTGCAAATTTGATAAGGATATAAGAGTCTATAATGACCCTGATGAACAAAAGTTGTAAATGCTGCTATTAAAGTGCAAAATGTGGGAAGAGTGAGGCCGAGAGCATCAACAATGGACTATGCTCATGAGATGTCTGGAGCAGAATTCAAATGGGATAGCACAGCATAAAGAAGTGGTTTGATAAGGCCCTGGATGAGCTAGTCTTTGCTCAGTGTTGCATTCAGGTCACTGTTAGGATTTTGGAATAAAGTTGTAATGGGAACCCCTATTTCTGACAGCATAAAGCCCAGTTGGTACCCACATCTGTCTCTAGTTTTAAGTGAATACACATACTACTGGTTAGGTAGAGGGCTTAAAGTACAAGGAAATGTGCAGATTTTTATATTAGCAAAACTGGAAATTAATTGTGGATGTCTACTAGCAAAATAAATGGAGCAGAAATCATGGTACTGTAGAGCTGGAAGGGATCTTGAGTGTGATCTTGTCTAACCTCCTGCCAATGCAAGAATCCACAAGCAAAATCATCCCTGAGGGTCATCTGTTTGAAAACCTCCACTGAAAGAGAATCCATCACTATTCAAAGTAGCCCAATCCCTTGTTCATGAATTGCCCTGGATGCCTATCAGCTACCAACAGAGTCAAAGTGAAAACTGGAGAGGGCTGCTGTTGTGCAGAAAGACTTTTTATTTGTATCCCGCCTCTCCATATGGATCGAGGCGGCGAACAACTTACAAATAGCATGTATTTCGAAACATTTCTATACATGCCCCCAACAAGCTGGGTACTCATTTTACCAACCTGCGGAAGGATGGAAGGCTGAGTCAATCTTGGAGCCTGGCAGGATCGAACTCACAACCTTGTGGCTTGCAGTACTGGCATTTAACCACTGCACCACCAGGGCTCCTTTTTTTTTTTTTGCTTGGTACCCAATTAAGAAACAAGCAACACCTGAAATTCCCATTGCTACCAACCATGATAGGTACAGGAGTCTTCTCTGGTTTTAAATTTAGCAACCCTTCTGGTACTGGACTAAGATTTAGATCTTGCAGTTTGGTAGTAACTTAATTAATAAAGCATTTCCAGTTTCCATATGTGGTTTTGAAATCTGAACAGCTGAAGACTGACGGAGGTCTCCTCTGGAACGTGTCCAGAGGAAGGTGACCAAAATGGTGAAGGGTCTGGAAGCCATGCCCTATGAGGAGCGGCTTAGGGAGTTCTAGTCTAGTTCTAGTTTGAGTTCTAGTCTCTGAAGCAGCAGAAAACAAACTCACCCTGTCTTCTCCGTGACACCCCTTCAGATACAAAGGGATCTTGTACCACCTTTGAGACTAAGAGCCTTTCCACA